>CAWVQO010000170.1:0-5000 GCA_963932275.1 Andrena praecox
AGCACCGGCGACGCATCTTTCAAATGTCTGCCTTATCAACTGTCGATGGTAGGTTCTGCGCCTACCATGGTTGTAACGGGTAACGGGGAATCAGGGTTCGATTCCGGAGAGGGAGCCTGAGAAACGGCTACCACATCCAAGGAAGGCAGCAGGCGCGCAAATTACCCACTCCCGGCACGGGGAGGTAGTGACGAAAAATAACGATACGGGACTCATCCGAGGCCCCGTAATCGGAATGAGTACACTTTAAATCCTTTAACAAGGATCCATTGGAGGGCAAGTCTGGTGCCAGCAGCCGCGGTAATTCCAGCTCCAATAGCGTATATTAAAGTTGTTGCGGTTAAAAAGCTCGTAGTTGAATCTGTGTGTCACAGTGTCGGTTCACCGCTCGCGGTGTTTAACTGGCATTATGTGGTACGTCCTACCGGTGGGCTTAGCTCTTCACGGGGCGGTCCAACTAATATCCCATCGCGGTGCTCTTCACTGAGTGTCGAGGTGGGCCGGTACGTTTACTTTGAACAAATTAGAGTGCTCAAAGCAGGCTACCTTCGCCTGAATACTGTGTGCATGGAATAATGGAATAGGACCTCGGTTCTATTTTGTTGGTTTTCGGAACCCCGAGGTAATGATTAATAGGGACAGATGGGGGCATCGTATTGCGACGTTAGAGGTGAAATTCTTGGATCGTCGCAAGACGGACAGAAGCGAAAGCATTTGCCAAAAATGTTTTCATTAATCAAGAACGAAAGTTAGAGGTTCGAAGGCGATCAGATACCGCCCTAGTTCTAACCATAAACGATGCCAGCTAGCGATCCGCCGAAGTTCCTCCGATGACTCGGCGGGCAGCTTCCGGGAAACCAAAGCTTTTGGGTTCCGGGGGAAGTATGGTTGCAAAGCTGAAACTTAAAGGAATTGACGGAAGGGCACCACCAGGAGTGGAGCCTGCGGCTTAATTTGACTCAACACGGGAAACCTCACCAGGCCCGGACACCGGAAGGATTGACAGATTTATAGCTCTTTCTTGATTCGGTGGGTGGTGGTGCATGGCCGTTCTTAGTTGGTGGAGCGATTTGTCTGGTTAATTCCGATAACGAACGAGACTCTAGCCTGCTAAATAGACGTAACTTATGGTATCACGAAGGTCCCCGACTTCGGTCGGTGGGTTTTTACTACCAACGTACAAACAAATCTTCTTAGAGGGACAGGCGGCTTCTAGCCGCACGAGATTGAGCAATAACAGGTCTGTGATGCCCTTAGATGTTCTGGGCCGCACGCGCGCTACACTGAAGGAATCAGCGTGTTTTCCCTGGCCGAAAGGCCCGGGTAACCCGCTGAACCTCCTTCGTGCTAGGGATTGGGGCTTGCAATTATTCCCCATGAACGAGGAATTCCCAGTAAGCGCGAGTCATAAGCTCGCGTTGATTACGTCCCTGCCCTTTGTACACACCGCCCGTCGCTACTACCGATTGAATGATTTAGTGAGGTCTTCGGACTGGTGCGCGGCAATGTCTCGGCATTGCCGATGTTGCCGGGAAGATGACCAAACTTGATCATTTAGAGGAAGTAAAAGTCGTAACAAGGTTTCCGTAGGTGAACCTGCGGAAGGATCATTAACAAGGCTCAGAGAGCAAAAAAGCAAAAAGCTTGAATCGTAACTATGCAAAAACTAATATAAATGCGAATGCATTTATAAACAGATACCAAAAACTAAATGCGGATGCATTTAAACAGATACCAAAAACGAAATGCGAACGCATTTCTGTATATATTATAGCACCGCGTGGCACGGCTTACGCCGCGGAGGTCGCTACGGACGGAGAACCTGGTTTCTCACCGCGACGCTCCCGTCCGCTGCCATCGGTGAAGCGCAAAGAGCCGAAGCGCGCCAGACCGCCAGACCGCGGCGCCCCCTCTATGAGAACGGGACGATAATACGAACGCAATCACGAGTGCGCTCGCGCGAGGTTTCTCGAGAGGCCGTCGTTAACTGGATCGGGAAGCAAAACAAGACCCGTCGTTGCGATCGTGCCTCCGGTAATCCGCCGCCTCGTCGATTCGCGTTCACCTCGTATCGGAGGCGTGTGCCGCCGTGTTATGTACACACGATACTTACCGTCTGCGCGTGTGTCTGCGCGAGCGTGTACGCTCGTATCGAGAAAGGAGAGTCACTCGCGACCCAAGACAGGGATGAAAACACACCGCAAGCGCCCCGAGTGGGGTTAAGTAAAGCGCGCGAGAGAGGAGAGGGCAGAGGAACGAGCCGCCGTCGAAGCCTCCTGTGCTTCGCGACGTTTCGCGATCTCTCTCTCTCGACACGACGCTTCTTCCACTCGCATCCCGCTTCCTCAGTTTTGGTCGCGCTCTCCGAAAAGAAGTCCTGTGACACGACGGACCCTCTCCTCGGAGAGGACCCGGCGGGTAACCTAGGGCGGCTCGCACATCCATCGCGTGGACGTGCGTCCCCGGTACCGCTCGCTTAATCGCGCCCCGATAGCCAAAAAAGGACCGGCTGTGAAGCTTCGATAGCGAAAGTCCGATTGGACCGATCGAAGCCCCGGCCGTGCGTCCGCTCTCGGGGGAGCGTGTGGGGAGGACGCTGACGCGTGCGGTGGCCCGCCCGCAGAGTACGCGATTTTACGGTTCTCGTAATCCGTGTATCTCGAAGGTTTTTAAATGAATTTGTACGCTCGGCCGTCGGACGTGTCGCGCGGTGTTTCCGCGTTACGCTTCGACGGTTCCCGTCCTGGACACAAATCTCACACAGTGTCGTCAACGCTGGCGACGCCCGGACCTCCTTCGCGCGCTGGTTGGAGGCGCCACGGGCCTCGGCTTCATCCGAACCGAGAACAAAGATATAACGAACATATTTAATAACACGATTACCCTGAACGGTGGATCACTTGGCTCGTGGGTCGATGAAGAACGCAGCTAATTGCGCGTCAACGTGTGAACTGCAGGACACATGAACATCGACATTTCGAACGCACATTGCGGTCCACGGATACAATTCCTGGACCACGCCTGGCTGAGGGTCGTTATCGCATACAAAAGACTGCTTGCGTCGGTTCTCCGTATATAATATCATCCTCGCCGTCTCGCGTTTCCGACGATGTAACGCGTTTCGGAGTCGGGTCGATGGTACACGCGAGATACGCGACGTACGAGCGAAAGTTGGGCCGTTCGTCGGTGTTTGCCACGGCTCGCGTGAGAATCGCGTGAAGCGTGTACTCTCTCTCTCCCGTGCGAGAAGCAGAGAGAGGCGAATGTGATGAGAATGATCGTGCGGACTCGCGTGCGTGCTTTCACGGCGTCGTGCGTCGTTGTTTTACAACGACCGCCCGTGTGCTTGGCACCGCTCCCTGGATCATCACACACAGAGCAGCCTCTCCGCTCGCACCGGGGTGTGTGTAGATTTGCCTTCACGTTCCGCGCGAGATCTTTTACCGTGCTCCCGACGTCGCCTGAAATGAAAAATTTGTCCTGAGAAAGAGACCAAAGAGAAAAGGGGAGAGCAGCAGCGAGAGATGATAGAGAAGAGAGGAAAGAGCAGTGCGCGGCATATCGTGCGCCGATCGATCTATATCGTCGGGTTCACGCGGCCCCAGGGATTTTATAAAGAGGAGGGTCGTCGTTGACAAGTGAGAGAAGTGTTGTCAGTCAATCTATATAACACCGAGGGCACAACACACACTCGTTCTTCGGGACGCCGTGAAGATCCAAGGGTGTACAATGAGAAAATAGAGGCGCTGTGCGGGATGATAAATAAACCACGCGTCAACAGGATATCGGGTCGATGTATTTCCCCGTAGTTGCGCGTGTCCTCGCCTAGCCCTATTCATTTTCTCCCTATGGCCACGTTCCGTCGACACACAAAAGAGTGTTTGCGCCAAACATCCGATGAAGAGAGATTGCTCCACACTCGTCGCTTTTCTTAACGTTTCTGTACCCCCGGAATCCTCCTTGGCGCGGCTGAGCGATTTCTGGAACTTTCGACGAACCGAGAGGCGCTGATGCCGCGCGAAATGCGCAAGAGAGGGAGAGACTCTTCATTCGTAGAATGGAAGAACGAGTCTCCCCGATCGCGCGCCGCATTGTCTTTGTCGCGTTGTTGGTCGATCGTGTACGAGACCACCGCGCGTCTCACCGGTCGTCCAGTCCACGGAAAAGCTTATTTTTCGGCGGTTCCCTCTGCTCGAGTCACACTGCTCGAGGCGTGAGGGACAGCGGAATCTCAAAGCTAATATAGCGGACGGACGTTAAAGTAAAAACCGGTGCTCGTTCCGCGAGTGTCTCGCGGATCGAATCGACGGTGCGCGACGAAAAGACACCTTTCCTCTGGAATCGTGCGATGGCACCTCTGGATATATAATACAACGAGATCGATCCACATCGATCCGTCGTCGTCGGGCTACGAGCCGGGATGTGTACGGGGATGATACCGCCACTACGCGCACACCCCGTACTCCCGCCGGGAGACCCGTTCGAGGTACAATAATATCCAAAAGAGGGAGCACGATTTTATAATTCCGGAGGCAGCGCGCGCGCGCGCTTCTCCAAAATATCTTCTCTTCATTTCACGGTCTCTCTCAGCCTATTTTTCTCTGGTGGCACAAATATATAATAAAACGATTGACGACGACCTCAGAGTAGGCGAGATTACCCGCTGAATTTAAGCATATTACTAAGCGGAGGAAAAGAAACTAACAAGGATTTCCTTAGTAGCGGCGAGCGAACAGGAATTAGCCCAGCACTGAATCCCGCGGTTCCGCCGCAGGGAATTGTAGTGTTCAGGAGGATCCGTTTATCCCGTGACGTCGCACCGCGTCCAAGTCCATCTTGAATGGGGCCACTTACCCGCAGAGGGTGCCAGGCCCGTAGCGACCGGTACGCGTTTCGGGAGGATCTCTCCATAGAGTCGGGTTGCTTGAGAGTGCAACCCTAAGTGGGTGGTAAACTCCATCTAAGGCTAAATACAACCACGAGACCGATAGCGAACAAGT
>CAWVQO010000170.1:15000-17500 GCA_963932275.1 Andrena praecox
ACGGATACAATTCCTGGACCACGCCTGGCTGAGGGTCGTTATCGCATACAAAAGACTGCTTGCGTCGGTTCTCCGTATATAATATCATCCTCGCCGTCTCGCGTTTCCGACGATGTAACGCGTTTCGGAGTCGGGTCGATGGTACACGCGAGATACGCGACGTACGAGCGAAAGTTGGGCCGTTCGTCGGTGTTTGCCACGGCTCGCGTGAGAATCGCGTGAAGCGTGTACTCTCTCTCTCCCGTGCGAGAAGCAGAGAGAGGCGAATGTGATGAGAATGATCGTGCGGACTCGCGTGCGTGCTTTCACGGCGTCGTGCGTCGTTGTTTTACAACGACCGCCCGTGTGCTTGGCACCGCTCCCTGGATCATCACACACAGAGCAGCCTCTCCGCTCGCACCGGGGTGTGTGTAGATTTGCCTTCACGTTCCGCGCGAGATCTTTTACCGTGCTCCCGACGTCGCCTGAAATGAAAAATTTGTCCTGAGAAAGAGACCAAAGAGAAAAGGGGAGAGCAGCAGCGAGAGATGATAGAGAAGAGAGGAAAGAGCAGTGCGCGGCATATCGTGCGCCGATCGATCTATATCGTCGGGTTCACGCGGCCCCAGGGATTTTATAAAGAGGAGGGTCGTCGTTGACAAGTGAGAGAAGTGTTGTCAGTCAATCTATATAACACCGAGGGCACAACACACACTCGTTCTTCGGGACGCCGTGAAGATCCAAGGGTGTACAATGAGAAAATAGAGGCGCTGTGCGGGATGATAAATAAACCACGCGTCAACAGGATATCGGGTCGATGTATTTCCCCGTAGTTGCGCGTGTCCTCGCCTAGCCCTATTCATTTTCTCCCTATGGCCACGTTCCGTCGACACACAAAAGAGTGTTTGCGCCAAACATCCGATGAAGAGAGATTGCTCCACACTCGTCGCTTTTCTTAACGTTTCTGTACCCCCGGAATCCTCCTTGGCGCGGCTGAGCGATTTCTGGAACTTTCGACGAACCGAGAGGCGCTGATGCCGCGCGAAATGCGCAAGAGAGGGAGAGACTCTTCATTCGTAGAATGGAAGAACGAGTCTCCCCGATCGCGCGCCGCATTGTCTTTGTCGCGTTGTTGGTCGATCGTGTACGAGACCACCGCGCGTCTCACCGGTCGTCCAGTCCACGGAAAAGCTTATTTTTCGGCGGTTCCCTCTGCTCGAGTCACACTGCTCGAGGCGTGAGGGACAGCGGAATCTCAAAGCTAATATAGCGGACGGACGTTAAAGTAAAAACCGGTGCTCGTTCCGCGAGTGTCTCGCGGATCGAATCGACGGTGCGCGACGAAAAGACACCTTTCCTCTGGAATCGTGCGATGGCACCTCTGGATATATAATACAACGAGATCGATCCACATCGATCCGTCGTCGTCGGGCTACGAGCCGGGATGTGTACGGGGATGATACCGCCACTACGCGCACACCCCGTACTCCCGCCGGGAGACCCGTTCGAGGTACAATAATATCCAAAAGAGGGAGCACGATTTTATAATTCCGGAGGCAGCGCGCGCGCGCGCTTCTCCAAAATATCTTCTCTTCATTTCACGGTCTCTCTCAGCCTATTTTTCTCTGGTGGCACAAATATATAATAAAACGATTGACGACGACCTCAGAGTAGGCGAGATTACCCGCTGAATTTAAGCATATTACTAAGCGGAGGAAAAGAAACTAACAAGGATTTCCTTAGTAGCGGCGAGCGAACAGGAATTAGCCCAGCACTGAATCCCGCGGTTCCGCCGCAGGGAATTGTAGTGTTCAGGAGGATCCGTTTATCCCGTGACGTCGCACCGCGTCCAAGTCCATCTTGAATGGGGCCACTTACCCGCAGAGGGTGCCAGGCCCGTAGCGACCGGTACGCGTTTCGGGAGGATCTCTCCATAGAGTCGGGTTGCTTGAGAGTGCAACCCTAAGTGGGTGGTAAACTCCATCTAAGGCTAAATACAACCACGAGACCGATAGCGAACAAGTACCGTGAGGGAAAGTTGAAAAGAACTTTGAAGAGAGAGTTCAAGAGTACGTGAAACCGTTCAGGGGTAAACCTGAGAAACCCAAAAGATCGAATGGGGAGATTCATCGTCGACGAGGCTGGCTCCCGTCGGTGCGCGATACTCCGGGTGTGGACCTTCGTGGTACCATTACCGAGGGTACACCACCGGCGGCGAATGTTCCGGCCACGTAGTCGTGCACTTCTCCCCTAGTAGAACGTCGCGACCCGTTGCGTGTCGGTCTACGGCCCGAGCGGTTGCCTGTTTCGTTGCTCCCAGAGCACGCGACAGACCCTCGGCCGCCCGGCCGGCTGCGCGACGGTACTCTGACGGTATCGGGCCGCAACCAATCCATTTTCGAATGTGTGTGCGTCAGGCCCGCCGCAAGCCCGGTCAGTTCTTACCCGGAGGCACGGACCTGGTGCCGTCCCCGGGCCTGGCCAGCTGTTAGCAGGCGGTGTCCTTGGACTGGCCAAGCTT
>CAWVQO010000171.1:0-46727 GCA_963932275.1 Andrena praecox
TGGCCCGCCACCGTCATGTCCAACGACTATAGGGTCGCCCCCACGACCACGGGCCAAAGTTGGCATGCCGCCGACATGTCCGACGACTATTGGATCGTCCCCACGACCACGGGCCAATGTTGGCCAGCCGCCGACATGTCCGACGACTATAGGGTCGTCCCCACGACCCCGGGACTAGATTGGCCCGCCACCGTCATGTCCAACGACAATAGGGTCGTCCCCACGACCCCGGGTCTAGGTTGGCCAGCCGCCGACTTGTCCGACGACTATAGGGTCGTACCCACGACCCCGGGACTAGGCTGACAAGCCGCCAACATGTCCGACGACTATACGGTCGTCCCCACGACCCCGGGCCAAAGATGTCCAGCCGCCGTCTTGTCCGACGACTATAGGGTCGTCCCCACGACCCCGCGACTAGATTGGCCCGCCACCGTCATGTCCAACGACTATAGGGTCGTCCCCACAACCACGGGCCAAAGTTGGCCAGCCGCCGACATGTCCGACGACTATTGGATCGTCCCCACGACCACGGGCCAATGTTGGCCCGCCGCCGACATGTCCGACGACTATAGGGTCGTCCCCACGACCCCGGGACTAGATTGGTCCGCCACCGTCATGTCCGACGACTATAGGGTCGTCCCCACGACCCCGGGCCAAAGATGGCCAGCCGCCGACATGTCCGACGACTATAGGGTCGTCCCCACGACCCCGAGACTAGATTGGCCCGCCACCGTCATGTCCGACGACAATAGGGTCGTCCCCACGACCCCGGGTCCAGGTTGGCCAGCCGCCGACATTTCCGACGACTATAGAGTCGTCCCCACGACACCGGGCCAAAGTTGGCCAGCCGCCGACATGTCCGACGATTATAGGGTCGTCCCCACGACCCCGGGACAAGGTTGGCCCGCCGCCGACTTGTCCGACGACTATAGGGTCGTACCCACGACCCTGTGACTAGGCTGACAAGCCGCCAACATGTCCGACGACTATAGGGTCGTCCCCACGACCCCGGGCCAAAGATGTCCAGCCGCCGTCTTGTCCGACGACTATAGGGTCGTCCCCACGACCCGGGACTAGATTGGCCCGCCACCGTCATGTCCATCGACTATAGGGTCGTCCCCACAACCACGGGCCAAAGTTGGCCATCCGCCGACATGTCCGACGACTATAGGGTCGTCCCCACGACCCCGGGCCAAAGTTGGCCAGCTGCCGACATGTCCGACGACTATAGGGTCGTCCCCACGACCCCGGGACAAGGTTGGCCCGCCGCCGACTTGTCCGACGACTATAGGGTCGTACCCACCACCCCGGGACTAGGCTGACAAGCCGCCAACATGTCCGACGACTATAGGGTCGTCCCCACGACCCCGGGCCAAAGATGTGCAGCCGCCGTCTTGTCCGACGACTATAGGGTCGTCCCCACGACCCCGAGTCCGGGTTGGCCAGCCGCCGACATTTCCGACGACTATAGAGTCGTCCCCACGACCCCGGGCCAAAGTTGGCAAGCCGCCGAAATGTCCGAAGACTGTAGGGTCGTCCCCACGACACCGGGCCAAAGTTGGCCAGCCGCCGACATGTCCGACGACTATAGGGTCGTCCCCACGACCCCGGGCCAAAGATGTCCAGCCGCCGTCTTGTCCGACGACTATAGGCTCGTCCCCACGACCCCGAGTCCAGGTTGGCCAGCCGCCGACATTTCCGACGACTATAGAGGCGTCCCCACGACCGCGGGCCAAAGTTGGCCAGACGCCGACATGTCCGACGACTATAGGGTCGTCCCCACGACCCCGAGACTAGATTGGCCCGCCACCGTCATGTCCGACGACAATAGGGTCGTCCCCACGACCCCGGGTCCAGGTTGGCCAGCCGCCGACACTTCCGACGACTATAGAGTCGTCCCCACGACACCGGGCCAAAGTTGGCCAGCCGCCGACATGTCCGACGACTATAGGGTCGTCCCCACGACCCCGGGACTAGATTGGCCCGCCACCGTCATGTCCGACGACAATAGGTTCGTCCCCACGACCCCGGGTCTAGGTTGTCCAGCCGCCGACTTGTCCGACGACTATAGGGTCGTACCCACGACCCCGAGACTAGATTGGTCCGCCACCGTCATGTCCGACGACTATAGGGTCGTCCCCACGACCCCGGGACTAGGTTGGCCAGCCGCCGACATGTCTGACGACTATAGGGTCGCCCCGACGACCCCGGGCCAATGTTGGCCAATCGCCAACATGTCCGACGACTATAGGGTCGTCCCTACGACCCCGGGACTAGATTGGCCCGCCACCGTCATGTCCAACGATTATAGGGTCGTCCCCACGACCTCGGGTCTAGAATGGCCCGCTACCGTCATGTCCGAAGACTATAGGGTCGTCCCCACGACCTCGGGACTAGATTGGCCCGCTACCGACAAGTCCGACGACTATAGGGTCGTCCCACGACCCCGGGCCAAAGTTGGCAAGCCGCCGAAATGTCCGACGACTTTAGGGTCGTCCCCACGACACCGGGACTAGATTGGCCCGCCACTGTCAAGTCCGACGTCTATAGGGTCGTCCCCACGACCCCGGGTCCAGGTTGGCCAGCCGCCGACATTTCCGACGACTATAGAGTCGTCCCCACGACACCGGGCCAAAGTTGGCCAGCCGCCGACATGTCCGACGACTATAGTGTCGTCCCCACGACCCCGGGACTAGATTGGCCCGCCACCGTCATGTCCGACGACAATAGGGTCGTCCCCACGACCCCGGGTCTAGGTTGGCCAGCCGCCGACATGTCCGACTACTATAGGGTCGTCCCCAGGACCTCGGGTCTAGATTGGCCCGCTACCGTCATGTCCGAAGACTATAGGGTCGTCCCCACGACCACGGGACTAGATTGGCCCGCCACCGCCATGTCCGACGACAATAGGGTCGTCCCCACGACCCCGGGTCTAGGTTGGCCAGCCGCCGACTTGTCCGACGACTATAGGGTCGTACCCACGACCCCGGGACTAGGCTGACAAGCCGCCAACATGTCCGACGACTATAGGGTCGTCCCCACGACCCCGGGCCAAAGATGTCCAGCCGCCGTCTTGTCCGACGACTATAGGGTCGTCCCCACGACCCCGAATCCAGGTTGGCCAGCCGCCGACATTCCGACGACTATAGGGTCGTCCCCACGACCCCGGGCCAATGTTGGCCAATCGCCGACATGTCCGACGACTATAGGGTCGTCCCCACGACCCCGGGACTAGATTGGCCCGCCACCGTCATGTCCGACGATTATAGGGTCGTCCCCACGACCGCGAGACTAGATTGGCCCGCCACCGTCATGTCCAACGACTATAGGGTCGTCCCCACAACCACGGGCCAAAGTTGGCCAGCCGCCGACATGTCCGACGACTATAGGGTCGTCCCCACGACCCCGGGCCAAAGTTGGCAAGCCGCCGAAATGTCCGACGACTATAGGGTCGTCCCCACTACCCCGGGACTAGGTTGGCCAGCCGCCGACATGTCTGACGACTATAGGGTCGCCCCGACGACCCCGGGCCAATGTTGGCCAATCGCCAACATGTCCGACGACTATAGGGTCGTCCCCACGACCCCGGGCCAATGTTGGCCAATCGCCGACATGTCCGACGACTATAGGGTCGTCCCTACGACCCCAGGACTAGATTGGCCCGCCACCGTCATGTCCAACGACTATAGGGTCGCCCCCACGACCACGGGCCAAAGTTGGCATGCCGCCGACATGTCCGACGACTATTGGATCGTCCCCACGACCACGGGCCAATGTTGGCCAGCCGCCGACATGTCCGACGACTATAGGGTCGTCCCCACGACCCCGGGACTAGATTGGCCCGCCACCGTCATGTCCAACGACAATAGGGTCGTCCCCACGACCCCGGGTCTAGGTTGGCCAGCCGCCGACTTGTCCGACGACTATAGGGTCGTACCCACGACCCCGGGACTAGGCTGACAAGCCGCCAACATGTCCGACGACTATAGGGTCGTCCCCACGACCCCGGGCCAAAGATGTCCAGCCGCCGTCTTGTCCGACGACTATAGGGTCGTCCCCACGACCCCGGGACTAGATTGGTCCGCCACCGTCATGTCCGACGACTATAGGGTCGTCCCCACGACCCCGGGCCAAAGATGTCCAGCCGCCGTCTTGTCCGACGACTATAGGGTCGTCCCCACGACCCCGAGTCCAGGTTGGCCAGCCGCCGACATTTCCGACGACTATAGAGTCGTCCCCACGACCCCGGGCCAAAGTTGGCCAGCCGTTGACATGTTCGACGACTATAGGGTCGTCCCCACGACCCCGAGACTAGATTGGCCCGCCACCGTCATGTCCGACGACAGTAGGGTCGTCCCCACGACCCCGGGTCCAGGTTGGCCAGCCGCCGACATTTCGGACGACTATAGAGTCGTCCCCACGACACCGGGCCAAAGTTGGCCAGCCGCCGACATGTCCGACGACTACAGGGTCGTCCCCACGACCCCGGGACTAGATTGGCCCGCCACCGTCATGTCCGACGATTATAGGGTCGTCCCCACGACCCCGGGATTAGCTTGGCCCGCCGCCATATTGTTCGACGACTATAGGGTCGTCCCCACGACCCCGGGACTAGATTGGCCCGCCACCGTCATGTCCGACGACAATAGGGTCGTCCCCACGACCCCGGGTCTAGGTTGGCCAGCCGCCGACTTGTCCGACGACTATAGGGTCGTACCCACGACCCCGGGACTAGGCTGACAAGCCGCCAGCATGTCCGACGACTATTGGATCGTCCCCACGACCACGGGCCAATGTTGGCCAGCCGCCGAAATGTCCGACGACTGTAGGGTCGTCCCCACGACCCCGGGACTAGATTGGCCCGCCACCGTCAAGTCCGACGACTATAGGGTCGTCCCCACGACCCCGGGTCCAGGTTGGCCAGCCGCCGACATTTCCGACGACTATAGAGTCGTCCCCACGACACCGGGCCAAAGTTGGCCAGCCGCCGACATGTCCGACGACTATAGGGTCGTCCCCACGACCCCGGGACTAGATTGACCCGCCACCGTCATGTCCGACGGTTATAGGGTCGTCCCCACGACCGCGAGACTAGATTGGCCCGCCACCGTCATGTCCGACGACAATAGGGTCGTCCCCACGACCCCGGGTCCAGGTTGGCCAGCCGCCGACATTTCCGACGACTATAGAGTCGTCCCCACGACACCGGGCCAAAGTTGTCCAGCCGCCGACATGTCCGACGACTATAGGGTCGTCCCCACGACCCCGGGACAAGGTTGGCCCGCCGCCGACTTGTCCGACGACTATAGGGTCGTACCCACGACCCTGGGACTAGGCTGACAAGCCGCCAACATGTCCGACGACTATAGGGTCGTCCCCACGACCCCGGGACTAGATTGGCCCGCCACCGTCATGTCCAACGACTATAGGGTCGTGCCCACAACCACGGGCCAAAGTTGGCCAGCCGCCGACATGTCCGACGACTATAGGGTCGTCCCCACGACCCCGGGCCAAAGTTCGCCAGCTGCCGACATGTCCGACGACTATAGGGTCGTCCCCACGACCCCGGGACAAGGTTGGCCCGCCGCCGACTTGTCCGACGACTATAGGGTCGTACCCACCACCCCGGGACTAGGCTGACAAGCCGCCAACATGTCCGACGACTATAGTGTCGTCCCCACGACCCCGGGCCAAAGATGTCCAGCCGCCGTCTTGTCCGACGACTATAGGGTCGTCCCCACGACCCCGAGACTAGATTGACCCGCCACCGTCATGTCCGACGACAATAGGGTCGTACCCACGACCCTGGGACTAGGCTGACAAGCCGCCAACATGTCCGACGACTATAGGGTCGTCCCCACGACCCCGGGACTAGATTGGCCCGCCACCGTCATGTCCAACGACTATAGGGTCGTGCCCACAACCACGGGCCAAAGTTGGCCAGCCGCCGACATGTCCGACGACTATAGGGTCGTCCCCACGACCCCGGGCCAAAGTTGGCCAGCTGCCGACATGTCCGACGACTATAGGGTCGTCCCCACGACCCCGGGACAAGGTTGGCCCGCCGCCGACTTGTCCGACGACTATAGGGTCGTCCCCACGACCCCGAGACTAGATTGACCCGCCACCGTCATGTCCGACGACAATAGGGTCGTACCCACGACCCTGGGACTAGGCTGACAAGCCGCCAACATGTCCGACGACTATAGGGTCGTCCCCACGACCCCGGGACTAGATTGGCCCGCCACCGTCATGTCCAACGACTATAGGGTCGTGCCCACAACCACGGGCCAAAGTTGGCCAGCCGCCGACATGTCCGACGACTATAGGGTCGTCCCCACGACCTCGGGCCAAAGTTCGCCAGCTGCCGACATGTCCGACGACTATAGGGCCGTACCCACGACCCCGGGACTAGGCTGACAAGCCGCCAACATGTCCGACGACTATAGGGTCGTCTCCACGACCCCGGGCCAAAGTTGGCCAGCCGCCGACATGTCCGACGACTTTAGGGTCGTCCCCACGACCCCGGGACTAGATTGGCCCGCCACCGTCAAGTCCGACGACTATAGGGTCGTCCCCAGGACCTCGGGACTAGATTGGCCCGCCACCGTCAAGTCCGACGACTATAGGTTCGTCCCCACGACCCCGGGCCAAAGTTGGCATGCCGCCGAAATGTCCGACGACTGTAGGGTCGTCCCCACGACCCCGGGACTAGATTGGTCCGCCACCGTCATGTCCGACGACTATAGGGTCGTCCCCACGACCCCGGGCCAAAGTTGGCCAGCCGCCGACATGTCCGACGACTATAGGGTCGTCCCCACGACCCCGAGACTAGATTGGTCCGCCACCGTCATGTCCGACGACTATAGAGTCGTCCCCACGACACCGGGCCAAAGTTGGCCCGCCGCCGACATGTCCGACGACTATAGGGTCGTCCCCACGACCCCGGGACTAGATTGGGCCGCCACCGTCATGTCCGACGACAATAGGGTCGTTCCCACGACCCCGGGGCAAGGTTGGCCAGCCGCCGACTTGTCCGACGACTATAGGGTCGTACCCACGACGCCGGGACTAGGCTGACAAGCCGCCAACATGTACGACGACTATAGGGTCGTGCCCACGACCCTGGGCCAAAGATGTCCAGCCGCCGTCTTGTCCGACGACTATAGGGTCGTCCCCACGACCCCGGGACTAGATTGGCCCGCCACCGTCATGTCCAACGACTATAGGGTCGTCCCCACAACCACGGGCCAAAGTTGGCAAGCCGCCGACATGTCCGACGACTATTGGATCGTCCCCACGACCACGGGCCAAAGTTGGCCAGCCGCCGACATGTCCGACGACTATAGGGTCGTTCCCACGACACCGGGACTATGTTGGCCAGCCGCCGACATGTCCGACGACTATAGGGTCGTCCCCACGACCCCGGGACTAGGTTGGCTCGCCGCCGACATGTCCGACGACTATAGGGTCGTTCCCACGACACCGGGACTAGGTTGGCTCGCCGCCGATTTGTCCGACCACTATAGGGTCGTCCCCACGACCCCGGGACTATGTTGGCTCGCCGCCGACATGTCCGACGACTATAGGTTCGTCCCCACGACCCCCGAAGTAGGTTGGCTCGCCGCAGACTTGTCCGACGACTATAGGGTCGTCCCCACGACCCCGGGCCAAAGTTGGCAAGCCGCCGAAATGTCCGACGACTGTAGGGTCGTCCCCACGACCCCGGGACTAGATTGGCCCGCCACCGTCAAGTCCGACGACTATAGGGTCGTCCCCAGGACCTTGGGACTAGATTGGCCCGCCACCGTCAAGTCCGACGACTATAGGGTCGTCCCCACGACCCCGGGCCAAAGTTGGCATGCCGCCGAAATGTCCGACGACTGTAGGGTCGTCCCCACGACCCCGGGACTAGATTGGTCCGCCACCGTCATGTCCGACGACTATAGGGTCGTCCCCACGACCCCGGGTCCAGGTTGGCCAGCCGCCGACATTTCCGACGACTATAGAGTCGTCCCCACGACACCGGGCCAAAGTTGGCCCGCCGCCGACATGTCCGACGACTATAGGGTCGTCCCCACGACCCCGGGACTAGATTGGCCCGCCACCGTCATGTCCGACGACAATAGGGTCGTTCCCACGACCCCGGGGCAAGGTTGGCCAGCCGCCGACTTGTCTGACGACTATAGGGTCGTACTCACGACCCCGGGACTAGGCTGACAAGCCGCCAACATGTACGACGACTGTAGGGTCGTGCCCACGACCCTGGGCCAAAGATGTCCAGCCGCCGTCTTGTCCGACGACTATAGGGTCGTCCCCACGACCCCGGGACTAGATTGGCCCGCCACCGTCATGTCCAACGACTATAGGGTCGTCCCCACAACCACGGGCCAAAGTTGGCCAGCCGCCGACATGTCCGACGACTATTGGATCGTCCCCACGACCACGGGCCAAAGTTGGCCAGCCGCCGACATGTCCAACGACTATAGGGTCGTCCCCACGACCCCGGTACTAGATTGGTCCGCCACCGTCTTGTCCGACGACTATAGGGTCGTCCCCACGACCCCGGGCCAAAGTTGACCAGCCGCCGACATATCCGACGACTATGGGGTCGTGCCCACGACCCCGAGACTAGATTGGCCCGCCACCGTCATGTCCGACGATAATAGGGTCGTCCCCACGACCCCGGTTCCAGGTTGGCCAGCCGCCGACATGTCCGACGACTATAGGGCCGTACCCACGACCCCGGGACTAGGCTGACAAGCCGCCAACATGTCCGACGACTATAGGGTCGCCCCCACGACCCCGTGCCATAGTTGGCCAGCCGCCGACATGTCCGACGACTTTAGGGTCGTCCCCACGACCCCGGGACTAGATTGGCCCGCCACCGTCAAGTCCGACGACTATAGGGTCGTCCCCAGGACCTCGGGACTAGATTGGCCCGCCACCGTCAAGCCCGACGACTATAGGGTCGTCCCCACGACACCGGGCCAAAGTTGGCAAGCCGCCGAAATGTCCGATGACTGTAGGGTCGTCCCCACGACCCCGGGACTAGATTGGCCCGCCACCGTCAAGTCCGACGACTATAGGGTCGTCCCCACGACCTCGGGACTAGATTGGCCCGCTACCGTCAAGTCCGACGACAATAGGGTCGTCCCACGACCCCGGGACAAGGTTGGCCCGCCGCCAACATGTCCGACGACTATAGGGTCTCCCCCACGACCCCGGGCCATAGTTGGCCAGCCGCCGACATGTCCGACGACTTTAGGGTCGTCCCCACGACCCCAGGACTAGATTGGCCCGCCACCGTCAAGTCCGACGACTATAGGGTCGTCCCCAGGACCTCGGGACTAGATTGGCCCGCCACCGTCAAGTCCGACGACTATAGGGTCGTCCCCACGACCCCGGGCCAAAGTTGGCAAGCCGCCGAAATGTCCGACGACTGTAGGGTCGTCCCCACGACCCCGGGACTAGATTGGCCCGCCACCGTCAAGTCCGACGACTATAGGGTCGTCCCCACGACCTCGGGACTAGGTTGGCCAGCCGCCGACATGTCCGACGACTATTGGATCGTCCCCACGACCACGGGCCAAAGTTGGCCAGCCGCCGACATGTCCAACGACTATAGGGTCGCCCCCACGACCCCGGTACTAGATTGGTCCGCCACCGTCTTGTCCGACGACTATAGGGTCGTCCCCACGACCCCGGGCCAAAGTTGACCTGCCGCCGACATGTCCGACGACTATAGGGTCGTCCCCACGACCCCGAGACTAGATTGGTCCACCACCGTCATGTCCGACGACAATAGGGTCGTCCCCACGACCCCGGGTCCAGGTTGGCCAGCCGCCGACATTTCCGACGACTATTGGGTCGCCCCCACGACCTCGGGACTAGGTTGGCCAGCCGCCGACATGTCCGACGACTATAGGGTCGTACCCACCACCCCGGGACTAGGCTGACAAGCCGCCTACATGTCCGACGACTATAGTGTCGTCCCCACGACCCCGGGACTAGATTGGCCCGCCACCGTCATGTCCAACGACTATAGGGCCGTTCCCACAACCACGGGCCAAAGTTGGCCAGCCGCCGACATGTCCGACGACTATTGGATCGTCCCCACGACCACGGCCAAAGTTGGCCAGCCGCCGACATGTCCGACGACTATTGGATCGTCCCCACGACCACGGGCCAAAGTTGACAAGCCGCCGACATGTCCGACGACTATAGGGTCGTCCCCACGACCCCGGGACTAGATTGGTCCGCCACCGTCATGTCCGACGACTATAGGGTCGTCCCCACGACCCCGGGCCAAAGATGTCCAGCCGCCGTCTTGTCCGACGACTATAGGGTCGTCCCCACGACCCCGAGTCCAGGTTGGCCAGCCGCCGACATTTCCGACGACTATAGAGTCGTCCCCACGACCCCGGGCCAAAGTTGGCCAGCCGTTGACATGTTCGACGACTATAGGGTCGTCCCCACGACCCCGAGACTAGATTGGCCCGCCACCGTCATGTCCGACGACAGTAGGGTCGTCCCCACGACCCCGGGTCCAGGTTGGCCAGCCGCCGTCATTTCGGACGACTATAGAGTCGTCCCCACGACACCGAGCCAAAGTTGGCCAGCCGCCGACATGTCCGACGACTACAGGGTCGTCCCCACGACCCCGGGACTAGATTGGCCCGCCACCGTCATGTCCGACGATTTTAGGGTCGCCCCCACGACCCCGGGATTAGCTTGGCCCGCCGCCATATTGTTCGACGACTATAGGGTCGTCCCCACGACCCCGGGACTAGATTGGCCCGCCACCGTCATGTCCGACGACAATAGGGTCGTCCCCACGACCCCGGGTCTAGGTTGGCCAGCCGCCGACTTGTCCGACGACTATAGGGTCGTACCCACGACCCCGGGACTAGGCTGACAAGCCGCCAGCATGTCCGACGACTATTGGATCGTCCCCACGACCACGGGCCAATGTTGGCCAGCCGCCGAAATGTCCGACGACTGTAGGGTCGTCCCCACGACCCCGGGACTAGATTGGCCCGCCACCGTCAAGTCCGACGACTATAGGGTCGTCCCCACGACCCCGGGTCCAGGTTGGCCAGCCGCCGACATTTCCGACGACTATAGAGTCGTCCCCACGACACCGGGCCAAAGTTGGCCAGCCGCCGACATGTCCGACGACTATAGGGTCGTCCCCACGACCCCGGGACTAGATTGAGCCGCCACCGTCATGTCCGACGGTTATAGGGTCGTCCCCACGACCGCGAGACTAGATTGGCCCGCCACCGTCATGTCCGACGACAATAGGGTCGTCCCCACGACCCCGGGTCCAGGTTGGCCAGCCGCCGACATTTCCGACGACTATAGAGTCGTCCCCACGACACCGGGCCAAAGTTGGCCAGCCGCCGACATGTCCGACGACTATAGGGTCGTCCCCACGACCCCGGGACAAGGTTGGCCCGCCGCCGACTTGTCCGACGACTATAGGGTCGTACCCACGACCCTGGGACTAGGCTGACAAGCCGCCAACATGTCCGACGACTATAGGGTCGTCCCCACGACCCCGGGACTAGATTGGCCCGCCACCGTCATGTCCAACGACTATAGGGTCGTGCCCACAACCACGGGCCAAAGTTGGCCAGCCGCCGACATGTCCGACGACTATAGGGTCGTCCCCACGACCCCGGGCCAAAGTTCGCCAGCTGCCGACATGTCCGACGACTATAGGGTCGTCCCCACGACCCCGGGACAAGGTTGGCCCGCCGCCGACTTGTCCGACGACTATAGGGTCGTACCCACCACCCCGGGACTAGGCTGACAAGCCGCCAACATGTCCGACGACTATAGTGTCGTCCCCAGGACCCCGGGCCAAAGATGTCCAGCCGCCGTCTTGTCCGACGACTATAGGGTCGTCCCCACGACCCCGAGACTAGATTGACCCGCCACCGTCATGTCCGACGACAATAGGGTCGTACCCACGACCCTGGGACTAGGCTGACAAGCCGCCAACATGTCCGACGACTATAGGGTCGTCCCCACGACCCCGGGACTAGATTGGCCCGCCACCGTCATGTCCAACGACTATAGGGTCGTGCCCACAACCACGGGCCAAAGTTGGCCAGCCGCCGACATGTCCGACGACTATAGGGTCGTCCCCACGACCCCGGGCCAAAGTTGGCCAGCTGCCGACATGTCCGACGACTATAGGGTCGTCCCCACGACCCCGGGACAAGGTTGGCCCGCCGCCGACTTGTCCGACGACTATAGGGTCGTCCCCACGACCCCGAGACTAGATTGACCCGCCACCGTCATGTCCGACGACAATAGGGTCGTACCCACGACCCTGGGACTAGGCTGACAAGCCGCCAACATGTCCGACGACTATAGGGTCGTCCCCACGACCCCGGGACTAGATTGGCCCGCCACCGTCATGTCCAACGACTATAGGGTCGTGCCCACAACCACGGGCCAAAGTTGGCCAGCCGCCGACATGTCCGACGACTATAGGGTCGTCCCCACGACCTCGGGCCAAAGTTCGCCAGCTGCCGACATGTCCGACGACTATAGGGCCGTACCCACGACCCCGGGACTAGGCTGACAAGCCGCCAACATGTCCGACGACTATAGGGTCGTCTCCACGACCCCGAGACTAGATTGACCCGCCACCGTCATGTCCGACGACAATAGGGTCGTACCCACGACCCTGGGACTAGGCTGACAAGCCGCCAACATGTCCGACGACTATAGGGTCGTCCCCACGACCCCGGGACTAGATTGGCCCGCCACCGTCATGTCCAACGACTATAGGGTCGTGCCCACAACCACGGGCCAAAGTTGGCCAGCCGCCGACATGTCCGACGACTTTAGGGTCGTCCCCACGACCCCGGGACTAGATTGGCCCGCCACCGTCAAGTCCGACGACTATAGGGTCGTCCCCAGGACCTCGGGACTAGATTGGCCCGCCACCGTCAAGTCCGACGACTATAGGTTCGTCCCCACGACCCCGGGCCAAAGTTGGCATGCCGCCGAAATGTCCGACGACTGTAGGGTCGTCCCCACGACCCCGGGACTAGATTGGGCCGCCACCGTCATGTCCGACGACAATAGGGTCGTTCCCACGACCCCGGGGCAAGGTTGGCCAGCCGCCGACTTGTCCGACGACTATAGGGTCGTACCCACGACGCCGGGACTAGGCTGACAAGCCGCCAACATGTACGACGACTATAGGGTCGTGCCCACGACCCTGGGCCAAAGATGTCCAGCCGCCGTCTTGTCCGACGACTATAGGGTCGTCCCCACGACCCCGGGACTAGATTGGCCCGCCACCGTCATGTCCAACGACTATAGGGTCGTCCCCACAACCACGGGCCAAAGTTGGCAAGCCGCCGACATGTCCGACGACTATTGGATCGTCCCCACGACCACGGGCCAAAGTTGGCCAGCCGCCGACATGTCCGACGACTATAGGGTCGTTCCCACGACACCGGGACTATGTTGGCCAGCCGCCGACATGTCCGACGACTATAGGGTCGTCCCCACGACCCCGGGACTAGGTTGGCTCGCCGCCGACATGTCCGACGACTATAGGGTCGTTCCCACGACACCGGGACTAGGTTGGCTCGCCGCCGATTTGTCCGACCACTATAGGGTCGTCCCCACGACCCCGGGACTATGTTGGCTCGCCGCCGACATGTCCGACGACTATAGGTTCGTCCCCACGACCCCCGGAGTAGGTTGGCTCGCCGCAGACTTGTCCGACGACTATAGGGTCGTCCCCACGACCCCGGGCCAAAGTTGGCAAGCCGCCGAAATGTCCGACGACTGTAGGGTCGTCCCCACGACCCCGGGACTAGATTGGCCCGCCACCGTCAAGTCCGACGACTATAGGGTCGTCCCCAGGACCTTGGGACTAGATTGGCCCGCCACCGTCAAGTCCGACGACTATAGGGTCGTCCCCACGACCCCGGGCCAAAGTTGGCATGCCGCCGAAATGTCCGACGACTGTAGGGTCGTCCCCACGACCCCGGGACTAGATTGGTCCGCCACCGTCATGTCCGACGACTATAGGGTCGTCCCCACGACCCCGGGTCCAGGTTGGCCAGCCGCCGACATTTCCGACGACTATAGAGTCGTCCCCACGACACCGGGCCAAAGTTGGCCAGCCGCCGACATGTCCGACCACTATAGGGTCGTCCCCACGACCCCGGGACTAGGTTGGCTCGCCGCCGACATGTCCGACGACTATAGGGTCGTTCCCACGACACCGGCACTATGTTGGCCAGCCGCCCACATGTCCGACGACTATAGGGTCGTCCCCACGACACCGGGACTAGGTTGGCTCGCCGCCGACATGTCCGACGACTATAGGGTCGTTCCCACGACACCGGGACTAGGTTGGCTCGCCGCCGATTTGTCCGACCACTATAGGGTCGTCCCCACGACCCCGGGACTATGTTGGCTCGCCGCCGACATGTCCGACGACTATAGGTTCGTCCCCACGACCCCCGGAGTAGGTTGGCTCGCCGCAGACTTGTCCGACGACTATAGGGTCGTCCCCACGACCCCGGGACTAGATTGGCCCGCCACCGTCTTGTCCGACGACTATAGGGTCGTCCCCACGACCGCGGGACTAGATTGGCCCGCCACCGTCAAATCCGACCACCTCGGGACTAGGTTGGCCAGCCGCCGACATGTCCGACGACTATAGGGTCGTGCCCACGACCCCGAGACTAGATTGGCCCGCCACCGTCATGTCCGACGATAATAGGGTCGTCCCCACGACCCCGGGTCCAGGTTGGCCAGCCGCCGACATTTCCGACGACTATAGAGTCGTCCCCACGACACCGGGCCAAAGTTGGAAAGCCGCCGAAATGTCCGACGACTGTAGGGTCGTCCCCACGACCCCGGGACTAGATTGGCCCGCCACCGTCAAGTCCGACGACTATAGGGTCGTCCCCACGACCTCGGGACTAGATTGGCCCGCTACCGTCAAGTCCGACGACTATAGGGTCGTCCCACGACCCCGGGACAAGGTTGGCCCGCCGCCGACATGTCCGACGACTATAGGGCCGTACCCACGACCCCGGGACTAGGCTGACAAGCCGCCAACATGTCCGACGACTATAGGGTCGCCCCCACGACCCCGTGCCATAGTTGGCCAGCCGCCGCCATGTCCGACGACTTTAGGGTCGTCCCCACGACCCCGGGACTAGATTGGCCCGCCACCGTCAAGTCCGACGACTATAGGGTCGTCCCCAGGACCTCGGGACTAGATTGGCCCGCCACCGTCAAGTCCGACGACAATAGGGTCGTCCCACGACCCCGGGACAAGGTTGGCCCGCCGCCAACATGTCCGACGACTATAGGGTCGCCCCCACGACCCCGGGCCATAGTTGGCCAGCCGCCGACATGTCCGACGACTTTAGGGTCGTCCCCACGACCCCAGGACTAGATTGGCCCGCCACCGTCAAATCCGACGACTATAGGGTCGTCCCCAGGACCTCGGGACTAGATTGGCCCGCCACCGTCAAGTCCGACGACTATAGGGTCGTCCCCACGACTCCGGGCCAAAGTTGGCAAGCCGCCGAAATGTCCGACGACTGTAGGGTCGTTCCCACGACACCGGGACTATGTTGGCCAGCCGCCGACATGTCCGACGACTATAGGGTCGTCCCCACGACCCCGGGACTAGGTTGGCTCGCCGCCGACATGTCCGACGACTATAGGGTCGTTCCCACGACACCGGGACTAGGTTGGCTCGCCGCCGATTTGTGCGACCACTATAGGGTCGTCCCCACGACCCCGGGACTATGTTGGCTCGCCGCCGACATGTCCGACGACTATAGGGTCGTCCCCACGACCCCGGGCCAAAGTTGACCAGCCGCCGACATGTCCGACGACTATAGGGTCGTCCCCACGACCCCGAGACTAGATTGGTCCACCACCGTCATGTCCGACGACAATAGGTTCGTCCCCACGACCCCGGGTCCAGGTTGGCCAGCCGCCGACATTTCCGACGACTATTGGGTCGCCCCCACGACCTCGGGACTAGGTTGGCCAGCCGCCGACATGTCCGACGACTATAGGGTCGTCCCCACCACCCCGGGCCAAAGTTGGCAAGCCTCCGAAATGTCCGACGACTGTAGGGTCGTCCCCAAGACCCCGGGACTAGATTGGCCCGCCACCGTCAAGTCCGACGACTATAGGGTCGTCCCCACGACCCTGGGTCGAGTTTGGCCAGCCGCCGACATGTCCGACGACTAAACAGTCGTCCCAACGACCACGGGCAAAAGTTGGCCAGCCGCCGACATGTCCGACGACTATAGGGTCGTCCCCACGACCCCGGGACTGGATTGGCCCGCCACCGTCATGTCCGACGACTATCGGATCGTCCCCACGACCACGGGCCAAAGTTGGCCAATCGCCGACATGTCCGACGACTATAGGGTCGCCCCCACGACCCCGGTACAAGGTTCGCCCGCCGCCGACTTGCCCGGCGACTATAGGGTAGTCCCCACGACCCCGGGACTAGATTGGCCTGCCACCGTCATGTCCAACGACTATCGAATCGTCCCCACAACCCCGGGCCAATGTTGGCCAATCGCCGACATGTCCGACGACCATAGGGTCGTACCTACGACCCCGGGACTAGATTGGCCCGCCACCGTCATGTCCGACGACAATAGGGTCGTCCCCACGACCCTGGGTCTAGGTTGGCCAGCCGCCGACATGTCCGACGACTGAACAGTCGTCCCAACGACCACGGGCAAAAGTTGGCCAGCCGCCGACATATCCGACGACTATAGGGTCGTCCCCACGACCCCGGGACTAGATTGGCCCGCCACCGTCATGTCCGACGAATATACGGTCGTCCCCACGACCCCGGGCCAATAATGGCCAATCGCCGACATGTCCGATGACTATAGGGTCGTCCCCACGACCACGGACCAAAGTTGGCCAGCCGCCGACATATCCGACGACTATAGGGTCGTCCCCATGACCTCGGGACTAGATTGGCCCGCCACCATCATGTCCGACGACTATAGGGTCGACCCCACGACCCCGGGAGTTGATTGCCCCGCCACCGTTATTTCTGACGACTATAGGGTCGTCCCCACGACCACGGACCAAAGTTGGACAGCCGCCGACATATCCGACGACTATAGGGTCGTCCCCATGACCCCGGGACTAGGTTGGCTCGCCGCCGACTTGTCCGACGACTATAGGGTCGTCCCCACGACCCCGGGACTAGATTGGCCCGCCACCGTCTTGTCCGACGACTATAGGGTCGTCCCCACGACAGCGGGCCTACGTTGGCCAGCCGCCGACATGTCCGACCACTATAGGGTCGTCCCCACGACCCCGGGACTAGGTTGGCTCGCCGCCGACATGTCCGACGACTATAGGGTCGTTCCCACGACACCGGGACTATGTTGGCCAGCCGCCGACATGTCCGACGACTATAGGGTCGTCCCCACGACCCCGGGACTAGGTTGGCTCGCCGCCGACATGTCCGACGACTATAGGGTCGTTCCCACGACACCGGGACTAGGTTGGCTCGCCGCCGATTTGTGCGACCACTATAGGGTCGTCCCCACGACCCCGGGACTATGTTGGCTCGCCGCCGACATGTCCGACGACTATAGGTTCGTCCCCACGACCCCCGGAGTAGGTTGGCTCGCCGCAGACTTGTCCGACGACTATAGGGTCGTCCCCACGACCCCGGGACTAGATTGGCCCGCCACCGTCTTGTCCGACGACTATAGGGTCGTCCCCACGACCCCGGGACTAGATTGGCCCGCCACCGTCAAATCCGACCACCTCGGGACTAGGTTGGCCAGTCGCCGACATGTCCGACGACTATAGGGTCGCCCCCACGACCTCGGGACTAGGTTGGACAGCCGCCGACATGTCCGACGACTATAGGGTCGTCCCCATCACCCCGGGCCAAAGTTGGCGAGCCGCCGAAATGTCCGACGACTGTAGGGTCGTCCCCACGACCCCGGGACTAGATTGGCCCGCCACCGTCAAGTCCGACGACTATAGGGTCGTCCCCACGACCCCGGGACTAGATTGGCCAGCCGCTGACATGTCCGACGACTATAGGGTCGTCCCCACGACCCCGGGCCAAATATGTCCAGCCACCGTCTTGTCCGACGACTATAGGGTCGTCCCCACGACCCCGGGACTAGATTGGACCGCCACCGTCAAGTCCGACGACCTCGGGACTAGGTTGGCCAGCCGCCGACATGTCCGACGACTATTGGGCCGTCCCCACGACCACGGGCCAAAGTTGGCCAGCCGCCGACATGTTCAACGACTATTGGGTCGTCCCCACGACCACGGACCAAAGTTGGCCAGCCGCCGACATATCCGACGACTATAGGGTCGTCCCCATGACCTCGGGACTAGATTGGCCCGCCACCATCATGTCCGACGACTATAGGGTCGACCCCACGACCCCGGGAGTTGATTGCCCCGCCACCGTTATTTCTGACGACTATAGGGTCGTCCCCACGACCACGGACCAAAGTTGGACAGCCGCCGACATATCCGACGACTATAGGGTCGTCCCCATGACCCCGGGACTAGGTTGGCTCGCCGCCGACTTGTCCGACGACTATAGGGTCGTCCCCACGACCCCGGGACTAGATTGGCCCGCCACCGTCTTGTCCGACGACTATAGGGTCGTCCCCACGACAGCGGGCCTACGTTGGCCAGCCGCCGACATGTCCGACCACTATAGGGTCGTCCCCACGACCCCGGGACTAGGTTGGCTCGCCGCCGACATGTCCGACGACTATAGGGTCGTTCCCACGACACCGGGACTATGTTGGCCAGCCGCCCACATGTCCGACGACTATAGGGTCGTCCCCACGACACCGGGACTAGGTTGGCTCGCCGCCGACATGTCCGACGACTATAGGCTCGTTCCCACGACACCGGGACTAGGTTGGCTCGCCGCCGATTTGTCCGACCACTATAGGGTCGTCCCCACGACCCCGGGACTATGTTGGCTCGCCGCCGACATGTCCGACGACTATAGGTTCGTCCCCACGACCCCCGGAGTAGGTTGGCTCGCCGCAGACTTGTCCGACGACTATAGGGTCGTCCCCACGACCCCGGGACTAGATTGGCCCGCCACCGTCTTGTCCGACGACTATAGGGTCGTCCCCACGACCCCGGGACTAGATTGGCCCGCCACCGTCAAATCCGACCACCTCGGGACTAGGTTGGCCAGCCGCCGACATGTCCGACGACTATAGGGTCGCCCCCACGACCTCGGGACTAGGTTGGACAGCCGCCGACATGTCCGACGACTCTAGGGTCGTCCCCACCACCCCGGGCCAAAGTTGGCAAGCCACCGAAATGTCCGACGACTGTAGGGTCGTCCCCAAGACCCCGGGACTAGATTGGCCCGCCACCGTCAAGTCCGACGACTATAGGGTCGTCCCCACGACCCCGGGCCAAAGTTGGCGAGCCGCCGACATGTTCAACGACTATTGGGCCGTCCCCACGACCCCGGGCCAAAGTTGGACAGCCGCCGACATTTCCGACGACTATAGAGTCGTCCCCACGACACCGGGCCCAAATTGGCCAGCCGCCGACATGTCCGACGACTATAGGGTCGTCCCCACGACCATGGGCCAAAGTTGGTCAGCCGCCGACTTGTCCGACGACGATAGGGTCGTCCCCACGACCACGGGCCAAAGTTGGCCAGCCTCCGACATGTCCGACGACTATAGGGTCGTCCCCACGACCCCGGGACTAGATTGGTCCGCCACCGTCATGTCCGACGACTATAGGGTCGTCCCCACCACCCCGGGCCAAAGTTGGCCGGCCGCCGACATGTCCGACGACTATAGGGTCGTCCCCACGACCTCGGGCCAAAGATGTCCAGCCGCCGTCTTGTCCGACGACTATAGGGTCGTCCCCACGACCCCGGGACTAGATTGGCCCGCCACCGTCAAGTCCGACGACCTCGGGACTAGGTTGGCCAGCCGCCGACATGTCCGACGACTATAGGGTCGCCCCCACGACCTCGGGACTAGGTTGGCCAGCCGCCGACATGTCCGACGACTATAGGGTCGTCCCCACCACCCCGGGCCAAAGTTGGCAAGCCTCCGAAATGTCCGACGACTGTAGGGTCGTCCCCAAGACCCCGGGACTAGCTTGGCCCGCCACCGTCAAGTCCGACGACTATAGGGTCGTCCCCACGACCCTGGGCCAAAGTTGGCGAGCCGCCGAAATGTCCGACGACTGTAGGGTCGTCCCCACGACCCCGGGCCAAAGTTGGACAGCCGCCGACATTTCCGACGACTATAGAGTCGTCCCCACGACACCGGGCCAAAGTTGGCCAGCCGCCGACATGTCCGACGACTATAGGGTCGTCCCCACGACCACGGGCCAAAGTTGGCCAGCCGCCGACATGTTCAACGACTATTGGGCCGTCCCCACGACCCCGGGCCAAAGTTGGACAGCCGCCGACATTTCCGACGACTATAGAGTCGTCCCCACGACACCGGGCCCAAATTGGCCAGCCGCCGACATGTCCGACGATTATAGGGCCGTCCCCACGACCATGGGCCAAAGTTGGTCAGCCGCCGACTTGTCCGACGACGATAGGGTCGTCCCCACGACCACGGGCCAAAGTTGGCCAGCCTCCGACATGTCCGACGACTATAGGGTCGTCCCCGCGACCCCGGGACTAGATTGGTGCGCCACCGTCATGTCCGACGACTATAGGGTCGTCCCCACCACCCCGGGCCAAAGTTGGCCAGCCGCCGACATGTCCGACGACTATAGGGTCGTCCCCACGACCCCGGGCCAAAGATTTCCAGCCGCCGTCTTGTCCGACGACTATAGGGTCGTCCCCACGACCCCGGGACTAGATTGGCCCGCCACCGTCATGTCCGACGAATATACGGTCGTCCCCACGACCCCGGGCCAATAATGGCCAATCGCCGACATGTCCGATGACTATAGGGTCGTACCTACGACCCCGGGACTTGATTGGCCCGGCACCGTCATATCCATCGACTATCGGATCGTCCCCACGACCACGGGCCAAAGTTGGCCAGCCGCCGACATGTCCAACGACTATTGGGTCGTCCCCACGACCACGGGCCAAAGTTGGCCAGCCGCCGACATGTCCGACGACTATAGTGTCGTCCCCACGACCCCGGTACTAGATTGGCCCGCCGCCGACATGTCCGACGACTATAGAGTCGTCCCCACGACACCGGGCCAAAGTTGGCCAGCCCCCGACATGTCCGACGACTATAGGGTCGTCCCCACGACTCCGGGAATAGATTGGCCCGCCACCGTCATGTCCGGTGACTATCGGATCGTCCCCACGACTACGGGCCAAAGTTGGCCAGCCGCCGACATGTCCGACGACTATTGGGTCGTCCCCACGACCACGGGCCAAAGTTGGCCAGCCGCCGACATGTCCGAAGACTATAGGGTCGTCCCCACGACCCCGGTACTAGATTGGCCCGCCGCCGACATGTCCGACGACTATAGAGTCGCCCCCACGACACCGGGCCAAAGTTGTCCAGCCGCCGACATGTCCGACGACTATAGGGTCGTCCCCACGACCACGGGCCAAAGTTGGCCTGCCGCCGACTTGTCCGAGGACTATAGGGACGTCCCCACAACCCCGGGACTAGGTTGGCCCGCCGCCGAATTGTCCGACGACTATAGAGTCGTCCCCACGACCCCGGGACTAGGTTGGCCAGCCGCCGACTTGTCCGACCACTATAGGGTCGTCCCCACGACCCCGGGCACATTTGGCAAGTCGCCGACATGTCCCCACAATCCCGGGACTAGATTGGCCCGACACCTTCATGTCCGACGACTATAGGTTCGTCCCCACGTCCCCGGGCACATTTGTCAAGCCGCCGACATGTCCCCACAACCCCGGGACTAGATTGGCCCGCCACCGTCATGTCCGACGACTATAGGGTCGTCCCCACGACCCCGGGACTAGATTAGCCCGCCACCGTCATGTCCGACGAATATACGGTCGTCCCCACGACCCCGGGCCAATAATGGCCAATCGCCGACATGTCCGATGACTATAGGGTCGTCTCCACGACCCCGGGCCAAAGTTGGCCCGCCGCCGACATGTCCGACGACTATAGGGTCGTCCCCACGACCCCGGGACTAGAATGGCCAGCCGCCGACATGTCCGACGACTATACGGTCGTCCCCACGACCCCGGGACTAGATTGGCCCGCCACCGTCATGTCCAACGACTATAGGGTCGTCCCCACGACCCCGGGACTAGATTGGCCCGCCACCGTCATGTCCGACGAATATACGGTCGTCCCCACGACCCCGGGCCAATAATGGCCAATCGCCGACATGTCCGATGACTATAGGGTCGTACCTACGACCCCGGGACTTGATTGGCCCGGCACCGTCATATCCATCGACTATCGGATCGTCCCCACGACCACGGGCCAAAGTTGGCCAGCCGCCGACATGTCCAACGACTATTGGGTCGTCCCCACGACCACGGGCCAAAGTTGGCCAGCCGCCGACATGTCCGACGACTATAGTGTCGTCCCCACGACCCCGGTACTAGATTGGCCCGCCGCCGACATGTCCGACGACTATAGAGTCGTCCCCACGACACCGGGCCAAAGTTGGCCAGCCACCGACATGTCCGACGACTATAGGGTCGTCCCCACGACTCCGGGAATAGATTGGCCCGCCACCGTCATGTCCGGCGACTATCGGATCGTCCCCACGACTACGGGCCAAAGTTGGCCAGCCGCCGACATGTCCGACGACTATTGGGTCGTCCCCACGACCACGGGCCAAAGTTGGCCAGCCGCCGACATGTCCGAAGACTATAGGGTCGTCCCCACGACCCCGGTACTAGATTGGCCCGCCGCCGACATGTCCGACGACTATAGAGTCGTCACCACGACACCGGGGCAAAGTTGGCCAGCCGCTGACATGTCCAACGACTATTGGGTCGTCTCCACGACCACGGGCCAATGTTGGCCAGCCGCCGACATGTCCGACGACTATAGGGTCGTCCCCACGACCACGGGCCAAAGTTGGCCCGCCGCCGACATGTCCGACGACTATAGGGTCGTCCCCACGACCCCGGGACTAGAATGGCCAGCCGCCGACATGTCCGACGACTATACGGTCGTCCCCACGACCACGGGCCAAAGTTGGCCAGCCGCCGACATATCCGACGACTATAGGGTCGTCCCCACAACCCCGGGACTAGATTGGCCCGCCACCGTCAAGTCCGACGACTATAGGATCGTCTCCACGACCACGGCCCAAAGTTGGCCAGCCGCCGACATGTCCAACGACTATTGGGTCGTCCCCACGACCGCGGGCCAAAGTTAGCCAGCCGCCGACATGTCCGACGACTATAGGGTCGTCCCCACGACCCCGGGCCAAAGTTGGCAAGCCCCCGAAATGTCCGACGACTATAGGGTCGTCCCCACGACCGCGGGCCAAAGATGTCCAGCCGCCGTCTTGTCCGACGACTATAGGTTCGTACCCACGACCCCGGGACTAGATTGGCCCGCCACCGTCATGTCCAACGACTATAGGGTCGTCCCCACGACCCCGGGACTAGGTTGACAAGCCGCCGAAATGTCCGACGACTATAGGGTCGTCCCCACGACCGCGAGCCAAGGATGTCCAGCCGCCGTCTTGTCCGACGACTATAGGGTCGTACCCACAACCGCGGGACTACGTTGGCTCGCCGCCGACTTGTCCGACGACTATAGGGTCGTCCCCACGCCCGCGGGACTAGGTTGGCTCGCCGCCGACTTGTCCGACTACAATAGGGTCGTCCACACGACCTCGGGCCAAAGTTGGCATTCCGCCGAAATGTCCGACGACTATAGGGTCGTCCCCACGACCGCGGGCCAAAGATGTCCAGCCGCCGTCATGTCCAACGACTATAGGGTCGTCCCCACGACCCCGGGACTAGGTTGACAAGCCGCCGAAATGTCCGACGACTATAGGGTCGTCCCCACGACCGCGAGCCAAGGATGTCCAGCCGCCGTCTTGTCCGACGACTATAGGGTCGTCCCCATGACCCCGGGACTAGATTGGCCCGCCACCGTCATGTCCGACGACTATAGGGTCGTCTCCACGACCCCGGGACAAGGTTGGCCCGCCGCCGACTTGTCCGACGACTATAGGGTCGTACCCACGACCCCGGATCTAGGCTGACAAGCCGCCAACATGTCCGAAGACTATAGAGTCGTCCCCACGACCCCGGGCCAATGTTGGCCAATCGCCAACATGTCCGACGACTATAGGGTCGTCCCCACGACCCCGGGTCTAGGTTGGCCCGCCACCGTCATGTCCGACGACTATAGGGTCGTCTCCACGACCCCGGGACTAGGTTGGCCAGCCGCTGACATGTCCAACGACTATAGGGTCGTACCCACGACCCCGGATCTAGGCTGACAAGCCGCCAACATGTCCGAAGACTATAGAGTCGTCCCCACGACCCCGGGCCAATGTTGGCCAATCGCCAACATGTCCGACGACTATAGGGTCGTCCCCATGACCCCGGGACTAGATTGGCCCGCCACCGTCATGTCCGACGACTATAGGGTCGTCTCCACGACCCCGGGACAAGGTTGGCCCGCCGCCGACTTGTCCGACGACTATAGGGTCGTACTCACGACCCCGGATCTAGGCTGACAAGCCGCCAACATGTCCGAAGACTATAGAGTCGTCCCCACGACCCCGGGCCAATGTTGGCCAATCGCCAACATGTCCGACGACTATAGGGTCGTCCCCACGACTCCGGGACTAGATTGGTCCGCCACCGTCATGTCCGACGACTATAGGGTCGTCCCTACGACCCCGGGCCAAAGTTGGCAAGCCGCCGAAATGTCCGGCGACTGTAGGGTCGTCCCCACGACCCCCGGCCTAGGTTGGCTCGCCGCCGAATTGTCCGACGACTATAGAGTCGTCCCCACGACCACGGGCCAAAGATGGCCAGCGGCCGTCTTGTCCGACGACTAAAGGGTCGTCCCCACAACCGCGGGACTACGTTGGCTCGCCGCCGACTTGTCCGACGACTATAGGGTCGTCCCCACGCCCGCGGGACTAGGTTGGCTCGCCGCCGACTTGTCCGACTACAATAGGGTCGTCCACACGACCTCGGGCCAATGTTGGCCAGCCGCCGACATGTCCGACGATTATAGGGTCGTCCCCACGACCCCGGGCCAGTGTTGGCCAATCGCCGTCATGTCCGACGTCTATAGGGTCGTCCTCACGACCCCGGGGCAAGGGTGGCCTGCAGCCGACATGTCCGACGACTATAGAGTCGTCCCCACGACACCGGGCCAAAGTTGGTCAGCCGCCGACATGTCCAACGACTATTGGGTCGTCCCCACGACCACGGGCCAAAGTTGACCTGCCGCCGACATGTCCGACGACTATAGGGTCGTCCCCACGACCCCGGGCCAATGTTGGCCAATCGCCGACATGTCCGACGACTACAGGGTCGTCACTACGACCCCGGGACTAGATAGGCCCGCCGCCGACATGTTCGGCGACTATAGGGTCGTCCCCACGACCCCGGGACTAGATTGGCCCGCCACCGTCATTTCCGACGATTATAGGGTCGTCCCCACGACCACGGGACTAGGTTGACCCGCCGCCGACGTGTCCGACAACTATAGTGTCGTACCCACGACGACGGGCCAAAGTTGGCCAAACGCCGACATATCCGACGACTATAGGGTCGTCCCCATGACCCTGGGACTAGATTGGCCCGCCACCGTCATATCCGACGACTATAGGGTCGTCCCCATGACCCCGGGACTAGATTGGCCCGCCACCGTCATGTCCGACGACTATAGGGTCGTCTCCACGACCCCGGGACAAGGTTGGCCCGCCGCCGACTTGTCCGACGACTATAGGGTCGTACCCACGACCCCGGATCTAGGCTGACAAGCCGCCAACATGTCCGAAGACTATAGAGTCGTCCCCACGACCCCGGGCCAATGTTGGCCAATCGCCAACATGTCCGACGACTATAGGGTCGTCCCCACGACTCCGGGACTAGATTGGTCCGCCACCGTCATGTCCGACGACTATAGGGTCGTCCCTACGACCCCGGGCCAAAGTTGGCAAGCCGCCGAAATGTCCGGCGACTGTAGGGTCGTCCCCACGACCCCCGGCCTAGGTTGGCTCGCCGCCGAATTGTCCGACGACTATAGAGTCGTCCCCACGACCACGGGCCAAAGATGGCCAGCGGCCGTCTTGTCCGACGACTAAAGGGTCGTCCCCACGCCCGCGGGACTAGGTTGACCCGCCGCTGACTTGTCCGACGACTAAAGGGTCGTCCCCACAACCGCGGGACTACGTTGGCTCGCCGCCGACTTGTCCGACGACTATAGGGTCGTCCCCACGACCCCGGGCCAAAGTTGGCAAGCTGCCGACTTGTCCGACGACTATAGGGTTGTCCCCACGACCCCGGGACTAGGTAGACCCGCCGCCGACGTGTCCGACAACTATAGGGTCGTCCCCACGACCCCGGGACTAGATTGGCCCGCCACCGTCATGTCCGACGACTATAGGGTCGTCTCCACGACCCCGGGACTAGGTTGGCCCGCCGCCGACTTGTCCGACGACTATAGGGTCGTCCCCACGACCACGGGCCAAAGTTGGCCAGCCGCCGACATGTCCGACGACTATTGGATCGTCCCCACGACCACGGGCCAAAGTTGGCCAGCCGCCGACATGTCCGACGACTATAGGGTTGTCCCCACGACCCCGGGACTAGATTGGCCCGCCACCGTCAAGTCCGACGACTATAGGGTCGTCCCCACGACCCCGGGCCAAAGTTGGCAAGCCGCCGAAATGTCCGACGACTGTAGGGTCGTCCCCACGACCCCGGGACTAGATTGGCCCGCCACCGTCAAGTCCGACGACCTCGGGACTAGGTTGGCCAGCCGCCGACATGTCCGACGACTATAGGGTCGTCCCCACGACCTCGGGCCAATTTTGGCCAGCCGCCGACATGTCCGACGACTATAGGGTCGTCCCCACGACCCCGGGCCAAAGTTGGCAAGCCGCCGAAATGTCCGACGACTGTAGGGTCGTCCCCACGACCCCGGGCCAAAGTTGGCAAGCCGCCGAAATGTCCGACGACTGTAGGGTCGTCCCCACAACCCCGGGACTAGATTGGCCCGCCACCGTCAAGTCCGACGACTATAGGGTCGTCCCCACGACCCCGGGCCAAAGTTGGCAAGCCGCCGAAATGTCCGACGACTGTAGGGTCGTCCCCACGACCCCGGGCCAAAGATGTCCAGCCGCCGTCTTGTCCGACGACTATAGGGTCGTCCCCACGACCCCGAGTCCAGGTTGGCCAGCCGCCGACATTTCCGACGACTATAGAGTCGTCCCCACGACCCCGGGCCAAAGTTGGCCAGCCGCCGACATGTCCGACGACTATGGGGTCGTCCCCACGACCCCGAGACTAGATTGGCCCGCCACCGTCATGTCCGACGACAATAGGGTCGTCCCCACGACCCCGGGTCCAGGTTGGCCAGCCGCCGACATTTCCGACGACTATAGAGTCGTCCCCACGACACCGGGCCAAAGTTGGCCAGCCGCCGACATGTCCGACGACTATAGGGTCGTCCCCACGGCCCCGGGACTAGATTGGCCCGGCACCGTCATGTCCGACGATTATAGGGTCGTCCCCACGACCCCGGGACAAGCTTGGCCCGCCGCCGAATTGTTCGACGACTATAGGGTCGTCCCCACGACCCCGGGACTAGATTGGCCCGCCACCGTCATGTCCGACGAGAATAGGGTCGTCCCCTCGACCCCGGGTCTAGGTTGGCCAGCCGCCGACTTGTCCGACGACTATAGGGTCGTACCCACGACCCCGGGACTAGGCTGACAAGCCGCCAACATGTCCGACGACTATAGGGTCGTCCCCACGACCCCGGGACTAGATTGGCCCGCCACCGTCATGTCCGACGAGAATAGGGCCGTCGCCTCGACCCCGGGTCTAGGTTGGCCAGCCGCCGACTTGTCCGACGACTATAGGGTCGTCCCCGGGACTAGATTGGCCCGCCACCGTCAAGTCCGACGACCTCGGGACTAGGTTGGGCAGCCGCCGACATGTCCGACGACTATAGGGTCGTCCCCACGACCTCGGGCCAATTTTGGCCAGCCGCCGACATGTCCGACGACTATAGGGTCGTCCCCACGACCCCGGGCCAAAGTTGGCAAGCCGCCGAAATGTCCGACGACTGTAGGGTCGTCCCCACGACCCCGGGCCAAAGTTGGCAAGCCGCCGAAATGTCCGACGACTGTAGGGTCGTCCCCACGACCCCCGGACTAGATTGGCCCGCCACCGACAAGTCCGACGACTATAGGGTCGTCCCCACGACCCCGGGACTAGATTGGCCCGCCACCGTCATGTCCAACGACTATCGGATCGTCCCCACGCCCACGCGCCAAAGTTGGCCAGCCGCCGACATGTCCGACGACTATTGGAACGTCCCCACGACCACGGGCCAAAGTTGGCCAGCCGCCGACATGTCCGACGACTATAGGGTCGTCCCCACGACCCCGGGACTAGATTGGCCCGCCACCGTCATGTCCGACGACTATAGGGTCGTCCCCACGACCCCGGGCCAAAGTTGGCCAGCCGCCGACATGTCCGACGACTATAGGGTCGTCCCCACGACCCCGAGACTAGATTGGCGCGCCACCGTCATGTCCGACGAAAATAGGGTCGTCCCCACGACCCCGGGTCCAGGTTGGCCAGCCGCCGACATTTCCGACGACTATAGAGTCGTCCCCACGACACCGGGCCAAAGTTGGCCAGCCGCCGACATGTCCGACGACTATAGGGTCGTCCCCACGACCCCGGGACTAGGCTGACAAGCCGCCAACATGTCCGACGACTATAGGGTCGTCCCCACGACCCCGGGCCAAAGTTGGCCTGCCGCCGAAATGTCCGACGACTGTAGGGTCGTACCCACGACCCCGGGACCAGGCTGACAAGCCGCCAACATGTCCGACGACTATAGGGTCGTCCCCACGACCCCGGGCCAAAGTTGGCAAGCCGCCGACATGTCCGACGACTATAGGGTCGTCCCCACGACCTCGGGCCAATTTTGGCCAGCCGCCGACATGTCCGACGACTATTGGGTCGTCCCCACGACCCCAGGCCAAAGATGTCCAGCCGCCGTCTTGTCCGACGACTATAGGGTCGTCCCCACGACCCCGGGACTAGATTGGCCCGCCACCGTCATGTCCAACGACTATAGGGTCGTCCCCACAACCACGGGCCAAAGTTGGCCAGCCGCCGACATGTCCGACGACAATCGGATCGTCCCCACGACCACGCGCCAAAGTTGGCCAGCCGCCGACATGTCCGACGACTTTTGGATCGTCCCCACGACCACGGGCCAAAGTTGGCCAGCCGCTGACATTTCCAACGACTATTGGGTCGTCCCCACGACCACGGGCCAATGTTGGCAAGCCGCCGAAATGTCCGACGACTGTAGGGTCGTCCCCACGACCCCGGGAGTAGATTGGCCCGCCACCGTCAAGTCCGACGACCTCGGGACTAGGTTGGCCAGCCGCCGACATGTCCGACGACTATAGGATCGTCCCCACGACCACGGGCCAAAGCTGGCCAGCCGCCGACATGTCCGACGACTATTGGATCGTCCCCACGACCACCGGCCAAAGTTGGCCAGCCGCCGACATGTCCGACGACTATAGGGTCGTCCCCACGACCCCGGGACTAGATTGGTCCGCCACCGTCATGTCCGACGACTATAGGGTCGTCCCCACGACCCCGGGCCAAAGTTGGCAAGCCGCCGAAATGTCCGACGACTGTAGGGTCGTCCCCACGACCCCGGGACTAGATTGGCCCGCCACCGTCAAGTCCGACGACCTCGGGACTAGGTTGGCCAGCCGCCGACATGTCCGACGACTATAGGGTCGCCCCCACGACCTCGGGCCAATTTTGGCCAGCCGCCGACATGTCCGACGACTATAGGGTCGTCCCCACGACCCCGGGCCAAAGTTGGCAAGCCGCCGAAATGTCCGACGACTGTAGGGTCGTCCCCACGACCCCGGGAATAGATTGGCCGGCCATCGTCAAGTCCGACGACTATAGGGGCGTCCCCACGACCTCGGGACTAGATTGGCCCGCCACCGTCAAGTCCGACGACCATAGGGTCGTCCCCACGACCCCGGGCCAAAGTTGGCAAGCCGCCGAAATGTCCGACGACTGTGGGGTCGTACCCACGACCCCGGGACTAGGCTGACAAGCCGCCAACATGTCCGACGAGTATAGGGTCGCCCCCACGACCCCGGGCCAAAGTTGGCCAGCCGCCGACATGTCCGACGACTATAGGGTCGTCCCCACGACCTCGGGTCTAGATGGCCCGCTACCGTCATGTCCGACGACTATAGGGTCGTCCCCACGACCCCGGGCCAAAGTTGGCCAGCCGCCGACATGTCCGACGACTATAGGGTCGTCCCCACGACCCCGAGACTAGATTGGCGCGCCACCGTCATGTCCGACGAAAATAGGGTCGTCCCCACGACCTCGGGTCCAGGTTGGCCAGCCGCCGACATTTCCGACGACTATAGAGTCGTCCCCACGACACCGGGCCAAAGTTGGCCAGCCGCCGACATGTCCGACGACTATAGGGTCGTCCCCACGACCCCGGGACAAGGTTGGCCCGCCGCCGACTTGTCCGACGACTATAGGGCCGTACCCACGACCCCGGGACTAGGCTGACAAGCCGCCAACATGTCCGACGACTATAGGGTCGTCCCCACGACCCCGGGCCAAAGTTGGCCTGCCGCCGAAATGTCCGACGACTATAGGGTCGTCCCCACGACCCCGGGACTTGATTGGCCCGCCACCGTCATGTCCGACGACTATAGGGTCGTCCCCACGACCCCGGGCCAAAGTTGGCAAGCCGCCGAAATGTCCGACGACTGTAGGGTCGTACCCACGACCCCGGGACTAGGCTGACAAGCCGCCAACATGTCCGACGACTATAGGGTCGTCCCCACGACCGCGGGCCAAAGTTGGCAAGCCGCCGACATGTCCGACGACTATAGGGTCGTCCCCACGACCTCGGGCCAATTTTGGCCAGCCGCCGACATGTCCGACGACTATAGGGTCGTCCCCACGACCCCGGGCCAAAGTTGGCAAGCCGCCGAAATGTGCGACGACTGTAGGGTCGTCCCCACGACCTCGGGACTAGATTGGCCCGCCAACGTCAAGTCCGACGACTATAGGGTCGTCCCCACGACCCCGGGCCAAAGTTGGCAAGCCGCCGAAATGTCCGACGACTGTAGGGTCGTCCCCACGACCCCGGGAATAGATTGGCCGGCCACCGTCAAGTCCGACGACTATAGGGTCGTCCCCACGACCTCGGGACTAGATTGGCCCGCCACCGTCAAGTCCGACGACTATAGGGTCGTCCCCACGACCCCGGGCCAAAGTTGGCAAGCCGCCGAAATGTCCGACGACTGTAGGGTCGTCCCCACGACCCCGGGACTAGATTGGCCCGCCACCGTCAAGTCCGACGACCTCGGGACTAGGTTGGCCAGCCGCCGACATGTCCGACGACTATAGGGTCGTCCCCACGACCTCGGGCCAATTTTGGCCAGCCGCCGACATGTCCGACGACTATAGGGTCGTCCCCACGACCCCGGGCCAAAGTTGGCAAGCCGCCGAAATGTCCGACGACTGTAGGGTCGTCCCCACGACCCCGGGCCAAAGTTGGCAAGCCGCCGAAATGTCCGACGACTGTAGGGTCGTCCCCACAACCCCGGGACTAGATTGGCCCGCCACCGTCAAGTCCGACGACTATAGGGTCGTCCCCACGACCCCGGGCCAAAGTTGGCAAGCCGCCGAAATGTCCGACGACTGTAGGGTCGTCCCCACGACCCCGGGCCAAAGATGTCCAGCCGCCGTCTTGTCCGACGACTATAGGGTCGTCCCCACGACCCCGAGTCCAGGTTGGCCAGCCGCCGACATTTCCGACGACTATAGAGTCGTCCCCACGACCCCGGGCCAAAGTTGGCCAGCCGCCGACATGTCCGACGACTATGGGGTCGTCCCCACGACCCCGAGACTAGATTGGCCCGCCACCGTCATGTCCGACGACAATAGGGTCGTCCCCACGACCCCGGGTCCAGGTTGGCCAGCCGCCGACATTTCCGACGACTATAGAGTCGTCCCCACGACACCGGGCCAAAGTTGGCCAGCCGCCGACATGTCCGACGACTATAGGGTCGTCCCCACGGCCCCGGGACTAGATTGGCCCGGCACCGTCATGTCCGACGATTATAGGGTCGTCCCCACGACCCCGGGACAAGCTTGGCCCGCCGCCGAATTGTTCGACGACTATAGGGTCGTCCCCACGACCCCGGGACTAGATTGGCCCGCCACCGTCATGTCCGACGAGAATAGGGTCGTCCCCTCGACCCCGGGTCTAGGTTGGCCAGCCGCCGACTTGTCCGACGACTATAGGGTCGTACCCACGACCCCGGGACTAGGCTGACAAGCCGCCAACATGTCCGACGACTATAGGGTCGTCCCCACGACCCCGGGACTAGATTGGCCCGCCACCGTCATGTCCGACGAGAATAGGGCCGTCGCCTCGACCCCGGGTCTAGGTTGGCCAGCCGCCGACTTGTCCGACGACTATAGGGTCGTCCCCGGGACTAGATTGGCCCGCCACCGTCAAGTCCGACGACCTCGGGACTAGGTTGGGCAGCCGCCGACATGTCCGACGACTATAGGGTCGTCCCCACGACCTCGGGCCAATTTTGGCCAGCCGCCGACATGTCCGACGACTATAGGGTCGTCCCCACGACCCCGGGCCAAAGTTGGCAAGCCGCCGAAATGTCCGACGACTGTAGGGTCGTCCCCACGACCCCGGGCCAAAGTTGGCAAGCCGCCGAAATGTCCGACGACTGTAGGGTCGTCCCCACGACCCCCGGACTAGATTGGCCCGCCACCGACAAGTCCGACGACTATAGGGTCGTCCCCACGACCCCGGGACTAGATTGGCCCGCCACCGTCATGTCCAACGACTATCGGATCGTCCCCACGCCCACGCGCCAAAGTTGGCCAGCCGCCGACATGTCCGACGACTATTGGAACGTCCCCACGACCACGGGCCAAAGTTGGCCAGCCGCCGACATGTCCGACGACTATAGGGTCGTCCCCACGACCCCGGGACTAGATTGGCCCGCCACCGTCATGTCCGACGACTATAGGGTCGTCCCCACGACCCCGGGCCAAAGTTGGCCAGCCGCCGACATGTCCGACGACTATAGGGTCGTCCCCACGACCCCGAGACTAGATTGGCGCGCCACCGTCATGTCCGACGAAAATAGGGTCGTCCCCACGACCCCGGGTCCAGGTTGGCCAGCCGCCGACATTTCCGACGACTATAGAGTCGTCCCCACGACACCGGGCCAAAGTTGGCCAGCCGCCGACATGTCCGACGACTATAGGGTCGTCCCCACGACCCCGGGACTAGGCTGACAAGCCGCCAACATGTCCGACGACTATAGGGTCGTCCCCACGACCCCGGGCCAAAGTTGGCCTGCCGCCGAAATGTCCGACGACTGTAGGGTCGTACCCACGACCCCGGGACCAGGCTGACAAGCCGCCAACATGTCCGACGACTATAGGGTCGTCCCCACGACCCCGGGCCAAAGTTGGCAAGCCGCCGACATGTCCGACGACTATAGGGTCGTCCCCACGACCTCGGGCCAATTTTGGCCAGCCGCCGACATGTCCGACGACTATTGGGTCGTCCCCACGACCCCAGGCCAAAGATGTCCAGCCGCCGTCTTGTCCGACGACTATAGGGTCGTCCCCACGACCCCGGGACTAGATTGGCCCGCCACCGTCATGTCCAAAGACTATAGGGTCGTCCCCACAACCACGGGCCAAAGTTGGCCAGCCGCCGACATGTCCGACGACAATCGGATCGTCCCCACGACCACGCGCCAAAGTTGGCCAGCCGCCGACATGTCCGACGACTTTTGGATCGTCCCCACGACCACGGGCCAAAGTTGGCCAGCCGCTGACATTTCCAACGACTATTGGGTCGTCCCCACGACCACGGGCCAATGTTGGCAAGCCGCCGAAATGTCCGACGACTGTAGGGTCGTCCCCACGACCCCGGGAGTAGATTGGCCCGCCACCGTCAAGTCCGACGACCTCGGGACTAGGTTGGCCAGCCGCCGACATGTCCGACGACTATAGGATCGTCCCCACGACCACGGGCCAAAGCTGGCCAGCCGCCGACATGTCCGACGACTATTGGATCGTCCCCACGACCACCGGCCAAAGTTGGCCAGCCGCCGACATGTCCGACGACTATAGGGTCGTCCCCACGACCCCGGGACTAGATTGGTCCGCCACCGTCATGTCCGACGACTATAGGGTCGTCCCCACGACCCCGGGCCAAAGTTGGCAAGCCGCCGAAATGTCCGACGACTGTAGGGTCGTCCCCACGACCCCGGGACTAGATTGGCCCGCCACCGTCAAGTCCGACGACCTCGGGACTAGGTTGGCCAGCCGCCGACATGTCCGACGACTATAGGGTCGCCCCCACGACCTCGGGCCAATTTTGGCCAGCCGCCGACATGTCCGACGACTATAGGGTCGTCCCCACGACCCCGGGCCAAAGTTGGCAAGCCGCCGAAATGTCCGACGACTGTAGGGTCGTCCCCACGACCCCGGGAATAGATTGGCCGGCCATCGTCAAGTCCGACGACTATAGGGGCGTCCCCACGACCTCGGGACTAGATTGGCCCGCCACCGTCAAGTCCGACGACCATAGGGTCGTCCCCACGACCCCGGGCCAAAGTTGGCAAGCCGCCGAAATGTCCGACGACTGTGGGGTCGTACCCACGACCCCGGGACTAGGCTGACAAGCCGCCAACATGTCCGACGAGTATAGGGTCGCCCCCACGACCCCGGGCCAAAGTTGGCCAGCCGCCGACATGTCCGACGACTATAGGGTCGTCCCCACGACCTCGGGTCTAGATGGCCCGCTACCGTCATGTCCGACGACTATAGGGTCGTCCCCACGACCCCGGGCCAAAGTTGGCCAGCCGCCGACATGTCCGACGACTATAGGGTCGTCCCCACGACCCCGAGACTAGATTGGCGCGCCACCGTCATGTCCGACGAAAATAGGGTCGTCCCCACGACCTCGGGTCCAGGTTGGCCAGCCGCCGACATTTCCGACGACTATAGAGTCGTCCCCACGACACCGGGCCAAAGTTGGCCAGCCGCCGACATGTCCGACGACTATAGGGTCGTCCCCACGACCCCGGGACAAGGTTGGCCCGCCGCCGACTTGTCCGACGACTATAGGGCCGTACCCACGACCCCGGGACTAGGCTGACAAGCCGCCAACATGTCCGACGACTATAGGGTCGTCCCCACGACCCCGGGCCAAAGTTGGCCTGCCGCCGAAATGTCCGACGACTATAGGGTCGTCCCCACGACCCCGGGACTTGATTGGCCCGCCACCGTCATGTCCGACGACTATAGGGTCGTCCCCACGACCCCGGGCCAAAGTTGGCAAGCCGCCGAAATGTCCGACGACTGTAGGGTCGTACCCACGACCCCGGGACTAGGCTGACAAGCCGCCAACATGTCCGACGACTATAGGGTCGTCCCCACGACCGCGGGCCAAAGTTGGCAAGCCGCCGACATGTCCGACGACTATAGGGTCGTCCCCACGACCTCGGGCCAATTTTGGCCAGCCGCCGACATGTCCGACGACTATAGGGTCGTCCCCACGACCCCGGGCCAAAGTTGGCAAGCCGCCGAAATGTGCGACGACTGTAGGGTCGTCCCCACGACCTCGGGACTAGATTGGCCCGCCAACGTCAAGTCCGACGACTATAGGGTCGTCCCCACGACCCCGGGCCAAAGATGTCAGTAGTAGGGTAATGCCGATTCCAACCCAGGTCCCCTGAGGGGAGCGCGGGGGCGGGGGGAAGTGTGAGCGCGCGGGGGAGTGCGGTGGAGGGAAACATGGGCGCGGGGGGGGGGGGTAGCGGGGGAAGTGCGGAATGGAAGACCGGTTGCGCGCGCATGAGCCGCGGAGACCTCTCCAGACCTGGCCCACCCCCGAAAATTTATTTTCAGAGGGTTGTCCCCTTCCTCTAAAAAATTTCTGGGGTCGGGTCTTGTATGAAAAAAATCTTTTTTCAGACTCGATCCAACCCCAGAAATTTTTTTCCCCCCAAATATTTTTTTTTCGAACCATTATAAAGCTGAAATTGCTTAATACTTTATCGGATGACGTCGGACAATGTCGGGGAAGATCGGCTTTTTCCAAACCACGCATTTGGAGGAGCGAAAGAGAGAGCAATACTTTAAAAGCTAAATTCGTAGGAGGGAAAGAGAGAGCAATACTTAACGTCGCAGCGTCTCGCGCGATCGCGTGTAACTCATATCCTCTGCAGCAGCCGTGAGGGATGACGTCATTTAGCAGCGCGAATCATAGAAATAATTATGCGGCGTCTGCAGAAATGCTGAATCTTAAAATTAGATGGTGAGAGAAGGAGGCGGAAGGCGGGTAAATAAAATTGAAAAGTAATGTATGTTCATGAAATTATATATTGTTACATAATAATAATAAATAAATAAAAGGTCTCCAACGCAGAAAAATAATACTTTTTAGAAACGTTGAATCTTAAAATTAGGTGGCGAGAGAAGGAGGAAGGTGGGTAAATAAAATGTAGAGGAAAGAAAGAGGATGATGGGTAAAGAAGAAGGTGTGAACGAAAGAATGGAGAAATAATATGTTTTTTAAGTAATTTATTTTAAAATAATATAAATAAAATATAATTTAACATTTTTTACAGCGAGCAACATCTACAATTTCATTTATGGTACATGCTAACAGTTCACAATCTATGAGACATTCACTATCGAAATATTCACTGTCAAGGATGATTTTAGTAGCATGATGCATATTTAATGTTTCACATGCAACATCGCTCTGTTGTAGCACGCTAACAAAATTTAAAAATTTCGTCTGCACAAGATGTGCAGTTTCATACAACCGCGAATACACATAGTTCATACACAGCTCAAGATTAAATAAAAATGTTATCGTGTCCGGTCTGAAATACAGCGACTTATTGTATAGTGTCATCTTTACCATCGGAGAATTATACATCAAGCAAAATTCTACAATCAACTCATCAAAGCATAGTGGTATTGAACCAATGGACCGCATGCGCTGCTCGATAGCTGTACGTTTCTCGACTAGCGCATTCCATGTTGAAATCGGCAATATGAGATGGTTCCCACGATTGTCACCGAGAACAAGTTCAACATGAGCTGTGGGTCGTACACCGATCCCAATTTCCAAATATTTGTAGGCCGTGGATGTTAATGCGTATCTTCTAACCATGATACGCGACGTCTGGCGGAGTCTAAGAGAACAATCAAAGCTATGAAATTGCTCGCTCGTATCAGGAATAAACATAAAATTTCGAGAAGTTATGAAAATTAAGCCTTACCTGTTATTCTCCTTGCTTGCAACGATATTATTTTCGCCAATCATTGAAGCAGTATAATTCACATGTCCAGCGTTTTCTTCAGCGTTTCCTTCAGCACTGATATTAAACATTTTGGAGCACAGTCTGTCCCGTCAAAAGTTGTTGCGACTGTTGAGCGATTGATGGAATATAGCATGCAGGGCTGGCTTTAATAGAGGTGCATAGCACCATCCCCTCCATAGAATGTTGGGATGGATCATCAGTTTTTTTTGCATACAATGCATCCGAGGGAGAACATCATATGGAAGCGTCGAATCTTAGAATTATGCGATGTCGGTAGAAACTGTGTCGGATGATTTTTTTTTGCGCGGTAATTCGTCATACATGTGTCACATAGAATCTTCGTTTTTGCATGCAATGCATTCGAGGGAGGAACACAGAAAGAGTTTAAGACTTGACACGTGTTGAATGTAATATAATACTTTTGGAAGCGTTGAATCTTAGAATTATGCGATGTTGGCAGAAACTGTGTCGCATGATTTTTTGCGCAGTAATTCGTCATATGTGTGTATCACATAGAATCTTCGTTTTTTTTTTTGCATGCAATGCATTGGAGGGAGGAACACAGAAAGAGTTCAATAATATAGGGTTAAGAAATTTTATTTAAAATTAAAAGAATATAAATTAACATTTTTCCTACGAGTTCACTATCACGTATTATTTTAGCAGCATGACGCGCGTCTAACGTTTTGCAGACAACATCGCTCTGCTGTAGCACATTAACAAAAGTTTTAAATTTCATCTGCACATCTCTTACATTTTGGTACAGCCGCGAATATACATAGCTTACACATGGCTCAAGATTTAATAAAAATGTTACTGTATCCGGTTTGAAATACAACAGCTTATCATGTAGCGTCATCATTACAATTGGAGAATTATAGATCTTACAAAAATCTATCGTTAATTTATCCATATGCATCGAAGGTGATCCAGGTAATCGGGAAAGAATATAAATAGAACATAAATAGAATATAAATAGAATATAAAAATATAATATAAAAAAATAAACATAAAAATTCAATATAAAAATACATCATAAAAAGAAAAAAGAAAATAATAATAATAATTTAATTGATTGCCCACTTTTGTGTTACAATTTAACGATCGTATACTTTTTCCATTTCATTCCCGTGATTGTATCAGTGTAAGTCCTATCGTTCTAATGTATCCTACTGTGTCTTAACAAATTTTTCTATTTTACAAGTGTTTCCTAATTTATTTTATGTTGCATAATCTTCTTTTATCACTTTCCTCTCCCTCACATCTTTTTCTTCTCCCTATTATCTCCCGTAGAATAGCCAAGTTTATCCATTCTCATCCAATTACCTCTTTCCAATTCCTACCACTCTCTCCACTTACTTCACATGCTTCAATCACATGTTTCACTATTTCTTCATCTTTCTTACAAAGTCTACACATCCTTTCTTCTTTCGATAGCCAATATTTGCATGCCCTTGTTTCACCACCCTGTATGAATTTTCCTATCCTTTCTAATTCTCCTCTCCTTTTTTCTTTTTTTCCACATAAGTATTTCGCCTTATCTCATGGTTTCCTTGCAACCTCTCTTAATTCTCTTAGGAACTTAGACTCTTTTATTTTCATCTCTCTTTCTTGTTCTTAAATGTCTTTACTTATCTGCTCTATTTTGATCCACACTTCTTCCCCATTTAATCTTCTTCTTCTTCTTTTCCATTCTTCATTTGACCATCCTCTCCTTTCCAAGAATTTGATTCTCATTCTTTCCCTATTCGTTACTTCATTTCCTCTCATTAGTCTTCTCCCACTTTCTTCCGATCCTTCTTTCGAGTTTATTAACCTCTCTTCAACGTTCATTGCCCTTACTCCCATTTTAATTGCTATGTCATCTTTTCATATTTCTTTTAACAGCTTGTCGAACACACTTCCCTGTTAAAAACTTTCCCATGAGTTCCTTCATCACTCTTAAAGTGCTTATAGTTCTATCATACATTTCCTATATCCTTATTCATAGTTCGCCTACTCCTTCTTTTTAAAGTCTTTTCCAAATTTCTTCCCTTTTCTATCTATCAAATTCTCCTTTCATATCCGTGAAAAACAGGTATAGCTTCCCTCATTTTTGAGGTTTCTATATTTATAGCCGTTTTAACTACCACTATTGCGTCTACTGTTCCTCTCCTTCTCCCTGAATCCCATCTGCGTATCGTTTAATATTCCATTTTCTATTTGTTCTTCTAATCTTCTCCTTAGAATTTCCACGTATATCTTATAACTCGTATCCATCAAAGTTATGCCCCTATAGTTTTTAATCATATCCATTTCTCCGTTTTTTGAACATCGGACTTACTATTCCTTCTTTCCATTCTTCCAGAAAGTTCCCCTTTCTTCCATGTTCTGTTTATCACCTTTGTTAGATTACCTATATTTATGAAGATGATTGCGACCTCGATGTTGAATTAAGATATAATTTAAATGCAGGAGTTTAAATTTTAAGTCTGTTCGACTTTTAATATCTTACATGATTTGAGATCAGATCGACGTGAACCAGATCGGTTTTCTATATATATTTATCTAGTAAATTTTTTGTACGAAAGAACTTAATTTATAAATTATTTTTTTTGCTATATTCAATAAAAATTGGAATTTCATATTTATTAAGAATTGATGTTTACCCTATGATAATTGTTGGTTGGGCTTCAAATTTGAATTATTCAATATTAGGAGCGATTGGGTCAATTTCACAGTCAGATTCTTATGAAGTAAGTTTATTTTTTTAACAATATTTTCTGTAGTATACGTTTAAGATATATATACACAAAAATAATATAGAATAATACAAATATAAATATAAAAATATAAAAATACAATTAAAATAGAAAATAGAAAATAGAAAATAGAAAATAAAATAAAATAAAAGAAAATCAAATAAAATAATAAATATAATATAAAAAGAAAAAATATATAAATAGAATATAACTAGAATATAAAATAAATATGAAATAAAAAAATAAAAATATAAAAATTCAATATAAAAAATACATTATAAAAAGAAAAAATGTAATAATAATAATAATAATTTAATTTATTACCCACTTTTGTGTTACAATTTAACGATCATATTCTCTTTCCAATTCATTCCTGTGATTGTGTCAGTGTAAGTCCTACCCTTCTAATGTATCCTGCTGTGTCTTAACAAATTTTTTTTTCTATTTTACAAGTGTTTCCTAATATATTTTATGTTGCATAATCTTCTTTTATCACTTTCCTGTTCTTCCCATCTTTTCCTTCTCCCTATTATCTCCTGTAGAATAGCCAAGTTTCTCCCTTCTCCTCTAATTACCTCTTTATGTGATGGAATTATCCCCCCCAACACAGAGAAATAATAATTTATTTTTAGCGGATTATGTTTCGGACAATGTCGGGAAAGATCGGCATTTTACAAACCACGTATTCGGAGGAGGGAAAGAGAGAGCATTACATTAAACACTAAATTCGTGGAGGGAAAGAGAGAGCAATACTTAGCGTCTCGCGCGATCGTGTGTAATTTGACTCCTCTGGAGCAGCCGCGCGGGATGATATCATTTGGTAGCGCGAAGAACGCCGAATCTTAAAATTAGGTGGCGAGGCGAAAGACGGGTAAATAAAATTGAGAAATAATATACGTTTAAGAAATATATATTGTTACAAATATTATATAAAAATAGAATACGAAAAATATAATTAAGATTTATTTGGCTTAATTATCCCACTCAATAACATCATCAGCAAATAGCTTAGTTAGTGATAAATCCACAGGAACTTGCACAGGGTCAGTTTGAACTGCAACAACGCTAACCCGAAGCTCCGATATTTTATTCGCGCAAACGGTATTATAATCAATCTTTGTTTTAACGTTTCGCCAAACCACACTCTTTGGAGCACACACACGATTCCGCAGAGATATATTCCTATGTACATAATCATCATCATCATCATCATCATCATAACCATAGCTGTTATTGTCTAAAAAGGTTTGGTCCGCATATCGATTCAACCAATATTGCTCATCATCGTAGCGGTCATCCACGTAGTCATCTATTAGGTTACCATGTATTTTGTCAGCATTACGAAATACTTTTAAATAAATGTCGCCATCCTGATTAGCTTCCGCCTCATAAAGTTCTGCACATCGAATTTCTACGGTTTGAACCGCAACATTTCGACACACCACATACACTTTCGGGCTGGATGAATGGATAACTGTCGCAGTAGCGGTGATCGTAGCGGTAGCTGGACGTTTCAAATTCATGGGCAACGACATAATCTGAAACCGATTTTTCTTATAATTCTCAAAGTTACTAACACAACGATTCACTAAAATATGATAATGGAAACTTACGGTATTAATCCATTGTATTTCTATGCGTTGAATGACTGACGATATCCTTCAAAAGCAATCTTCTTCAAAGCAATTTCACTTAGCACAAAAAAATGAAAAAGGTGTTTAAAAAAAAACGGTCAAAGTGACTGCACATCAACCACGATTAACAGACAACTGGTCTCACTGCATCTCCAAGCTCGCGCATCTAAAGTCATATCTTGAAACCGAAAAGTGCATTGCTTTGCAAAAGTAAGATGCCTTTGTTCTCCACATTCATTTTTGCTGACCATCCTCTCCTTATTCACACGCACTTTGAATGTATATCAAACGTTTATCGAACGGGTATTGAACGGCTTGGAACGTGTATTGAACCACTTTGATCGTGCATCGAACGGCTTGGAACGTGTATCGAACGGGTATTGAACGGCTTTGATTGTGTATCGAACGGGTATCGAACGTGTATTAAACCACTTTCAACGCCTAACGTACCCCTCTGGACGTGTATTGAACCACTTTCAACGCCTAACGTACCCCTCTGAACGTGTATCGGACATCTATCAAACGTCTATCCTACCACTTTCAACGCCTAACGTACCACTCTGAACATGTATTGGACATCTATCAAACGTCTATCGTACCACTTTCAACGTCTATCGTACCACTCTGAACGTGTATAAAACGTCTAACGTACCACTTTGAACGTGTATCGAACGTCTAACGTACCACTTTGAACGTGTATCGAACGTGTATCGAACCACTCTGAACGTGTATTGAACGTGTATCGAACCACTCTGAACGTGTATTGAACATCTATCGAACCACTCTGAACGTGTATTGAACGTGAATCGTACCACTCTGAACGTAAATCGAACGTGAATCGTATCACTCTGAACGTGTATTGAACGTGTATCGAACCACTCTGAACGTGTATTGAACATGTATCGAACCACTTTCAACATGTATCGAACGTGAATCGAACGACTTTGAACGGGTATTGAACGGCTTTGAACGTGAATCGAACGGGTATTGAACGGATTTGATCGGGTATTGAACGGCTTTGAACGGGTATTGAACGGCTTTGAACGGGTATTGAACGGGTATTGAACGGCTTTGAACGTGAATCGAACGGGTATTGAACGGCTTTGAACGTGAATCGAACGTAAATCGTACCACTCTGAACGTGAATCGTACTAGTTCTACATAATTATAACTATCGTCTTAATCTAGCGTACATCATATATAGGAGGTTGGGGAGGGTGAAAAATAACATTTATTAAATAAAATATGATCAATTTTTTAATGCATCTTTACGAACTGATTTCTCACCCTCCCCAACCTCCTATAGGAAATCAGTTCGTAAAGATGCATTAAAAAATTGATCATATTTTATTTAATAAATGTTATTTTTCACCCTCCCCAACCTCCTATATATGATGTACGCTAGATTAAGACGATAGTTATAATTATGTAGAACTAGTACGATTCACGTTCAGAGTGGTACGATTTACGTTCAATACCCTATCAAAGCCGTTCAATACCCGTTCGATTCACGTTCAAAGCCGTTCAATACCCGTTCAATACCCGTTCAAAGCCGTTCAATACCCGTTCAAAGCCGTTCAATACCCGATCAAATCCGTTCAATACCCGTTCGATTCACGTTCAAAGCCGTTCAATACCCGTTCAAAGTCGTTCGATTCACGTTCGATACATGTTGAAAGTGGTTCGATACATGTTCAATACACGTTCAGAGTGGTTCGATACACGTTCAATACACGTTCAGAGTGATACGATTCACGTTCGATTTACGTTCAGAGTGGTACGATTCACGTTCAATACACGTTCAGAGTGGTTCGATAGATGTTCAATACACGTTCAGAGTGGTTCGATACACGTTCAATACACGTTCAGAGTGGTTCGATACACGTTCGATACACGTTCAAAGTGGTACGTTAGACGTTCGATACACGTTCAAAGTGGTACGTTAGACGTTTTATACACGTTCAGAGTGGTACGATAGACGTTGAAAGTGGTACGATAGACGTTTGATAGATGTCCAATACATGTTCAGAGTGGTACGTTAGGCGTTGAAAGTGGTAGGATAGACGTTTGATAGATGTCCGATACACGTTCAGAGGGGTACGTTAGGCGTTGAAAGTGGTTCAATACACGTCCAGAGGGGTACGTTAGGCGTTGAAAGTGGTTTAATACACGTTCGATACCCGTTCGATACACAATCAAAGCCGTTCAATACCCGTTCGATACACGTTCCAAGCCGTTCGATGCACGATCAAAGTGGTTCAATACACGTTCCAAGCCGTTCAATACCCGTTCGATAAACGTTTGATATACATTCAAAGTGCGTGTGAATAAGGAGAGGATGGTCAGCAAAAATGAATGTGGAGAACAAAGGCATCTTACTTTTGCAAAGCAATGCACTTTTCGGTTTCAAGATATGACTTTACATGCGCGAGCTTGGAGATGCAGTGAGACCAGTTGTCTGTTAATCGTGGTTGATGTGCAGTCACTTTGACCGTTTTTTTTTTAAACACCTTTTTCATTTTTTTGTGCTAAGTGAAATTGCTTTGAAGAAGATTGCTTTTGAAGGATATCGTCAGTCATTCAACGCATAGAAATACAATGGATTAATACCGTAAGTTTCCATTATCATATTTTAGTGAATCGTTGTGTTAGTAACTTTGAGAATTATAAGAAAAATCGGTTTCAGATTATGTCGTTGCCCATGAATTTGAAACGTCCAGCTACCGCTACGATCACCGCTACTGCGACAGTTATCCATTCATCCAGCCCGAAAGTGTATGTGGTGTGTCGAAATGTTGCGGTTCAAACCGTAGAAATTCGATGTGCAGAACTTTATGAGGCGGAAGCTAATCAGGATGGCGACATTTATTTAAAAGTATTTCGTAATGCTGACAAAATACATGGTAACCTAATAGATGACTACGTGGATGACCGCTACGATGATGAGCAATATTGGTTGAATCGATATGCGGACCAAACCTTTTTAGACAATAACAGCTATGGTTATGATGATGATGATGATGATGATGATTATGTACATAGGAATATATCTCTGCGGAATCGTGTGTGTGCTCCAAAGAGTGTGGTTTGGCGAAACGTTAAAACAAAGATTGATTATAATACCGTTTGCGCGAATAAAATATCGGAGCTTCGGGTTAGCGTTGTTGCAGTTCAAACTGACCCTGTGCAAGTTCCTGTGGATTTATCACTAACTAAGCTATTTGCTGATGATGTTATTGAGTGGGATAATTAAGCCAAATAAATCTTAATTATATTTTTCGTATTCTATTTTTATATAATATTTGTAACAATATATATTTCTTAAACGTATATTATTTCTCAATTTTATTTACCCGTCTTTCGCCTCGCCACCTAATTTTAAGATTCGGCGTTCTTCGCGCTACCAAATGATATCATCCCGCGCGGCTGCTCCAGAGGAGTCAAATTACACACGATCGCGCGAGACGCTAAGTATTGCTCTCTCTTTCCCTCCACGAATTTAGTGTTTAATGTAATGCTCTCTCTTTCCCTCCTCCGAATACGTGGTTTGTAAAATGCCGATCTTTCCCGACATTGTCCGAAACATAATCCGATAAAAATAAATTATTATTTCTCTGTGTTGGGGGGGATAATTCCATCACATAAAGAGGTAATTAGAGGAGAAGGGAGAAACTTGGCTATTCTACAGGAGATAATAGGGAGAAGGAAAAGATGGGAAGAACAGGAAAGTGATAAAAGAAGATTATGCAACATAAAATATATTAGGAAACACTTGTAAAATAGAAAAAAAAATTTGTTAAGACACAGCAGGATACATTAGAAGGGTAGGACTTACACTGACACAATCACAGGAATGAAATGGAAAGAGAATATGATCGTTAAATTGTAACACAAAAGTGGGTAATAAATTAAATTATTATTATTATTATTACATTTTTTCTTTTTATAATGTATTTTTTATATTGAATTTTTATATTTTTATTTTTTTATTTCATATTTATTTTATATTCTAGTTATATTCTATTTATATATTTTTTCTTTTTATATTATATTTATTATTTTATTTGATTTTCTTTTATTTTATTTTATTTTCTATTTTCTATTTTCTATTTTCTATTTTAATTGTATTTTTATATTTTTATATTTATATTTGTATTATTCTATATTATTTTTGTGTATATATATCTTAAACGTATACTACAGAAAATATTGTTAAAAAAATAAACTTACTTCATAAGAATCTGACTGTGAAATTGACCCAATCGCTCCTAATATTGAATAATTCAAATTTGAAGCCCAACCAACAATTATCATAGGGTAAACATCAATTCTTAATAAATATGAAATTCCAATTTTTATTGAATATAGCAAAAAAAATAATTTATAAATTAAGTTCTTTCGTACAAAAAATTTACTAGATAAATATATATAGAAAACCGATCTGGTTCACGTCGATCTGATCTCAAATCATGTAAGATATTAAAAGTCGAACAGACTTAAAATTTAAACTCCTGCATTTAAATTATATCTTAATTCAACATCGAGGTCGCAATCATCTTCATAAATATAGGTAATCTAACAAAGGTGATAAACAGAACATGGAAGAAAGGGGAACTTTCTGGAAGAATGGAAAGAAGGAATAGTAAGTCCGATGTTCAAAAAACGGAGAAATGGATATGATTAAAAACTATAGGGGCATAACTTTGATGGATACGAGTTATAAGATATACGTGGA
>CAWVQO010000172.1:0-398804 GCA_963932275.1 Andrena praecox
CGCGCTGCAAAGCGTAGAACAACTGACTGAGTCAACAAGGACACTGCTCCTCGCGGATCATACGATCACGCGAGTGGATCGACGCCGATCCCCATGAAAGTGGCGAAAGAAATAATAAATTTAATTGATTAGGCGTCGCACCGCGCTGCAAAGCGCAGGAACACTGACTGAGTCAGCGAGGACACTGCTCCTCGCGGATCATACGATCACGCGAGTGGATCGACGCCGATTCCCATGAAAGTGGCGAAAGAAATAATAAATTTAATTGATTAGGCGTCGCACCGCGCTGCAAAGCGCAGGAACACTGACTGAGTCAGCGAGGACACTGCTCCTCGCGGATCATACGATCACGCGAGTGGATCGACGCCGATTCCCATGAAAGTGGCGAAAGAAATAATAAATTTAATTGATTAGGCGTCGCACCGCGCTGCAAAGCGTAGAACAACTGACTGAGTCAACAAGGACACTGCTCCTCGCGGATCATACGATCACGCGAGTGGATCGACGCCGATCCCCATGAAAGTGGCGAAAGAAATAATAAATTTAATTGATTAGGCGTCGCACCGCGCTGCAAAGCGCAGGAACACTGACTGAGTCAGCGAGGACACTGCTCCTCGCGGATCATACGATCACGCGAGTGGATCGACGCCGATTCCCATGAAAGTGGCGAAAGAAATAATAAATTTAATTGATTAGGCGTCGCACCGCGCTGCAAAGCGCAGGAACACTGACTGAGTCAGCGAGGACACTGCTCCTCGCGGATCATACGATCACGCGAGTGGATCGACGCCGATTCCCATGAAAGTGGCGAAAGAAATAATAAATTTAATTCACCCTTTAATTTCTTCAGTCCCATTTCTAAGTTCACAGGAGCAGACAGACGGAAGACCGAAGAAAACATGCAGATGATGATCTACGTTGCAAATTACTTGCATACGTAAGGGTGCCGAGTCCGGTTCGGTCAACCTGTGCCAGGCTGGTACGGGCGTGTCGCAGGTATGCATGATGTTCGACGAAGTATTGAAACAAACTTTTACTTTTATACCACACTTACCGAAATGTCTACGATCATTTGTTACAGGCGGAGTTTTTACAAAATTAAAAAGCAGTCGGTATTAAAAGCAGAAAGCAATAAGTACCATATTTCAGGTAATGTTTCACGCCTTCTAATTCTACGACAAAATTTTGTAAGCTTATTAAGCAGCAATTAAGTATTTCCATTACATAATGTGTTACAGATTGGAGCGTGTTTTAACACCGACCGCGGGCTCTCGGCTTCATCCCATGATGGCTCGCGTTTTTAACGTTAATTCGTCGTTACGAAGGTTACTGCTGCGATTCCATACTTTGCGTTGGGGGAAGAAGAAGTGAAGACCGGGCATTTGGTGGACAACAGTCTTGCCGGACGGACGATCGATTTCGCGATAGAGCTTTTTAAGACCGTTGTATTTCTATTTTATATATTCTTATTTAGCAAATATACATATATATTGCTACAAGATGCACTTTGCATACGTCACCCATACGCCTAGGCAAATATCATGCTGGAGGTAGCACGAAGCTGCCGCGGGAGCCTGCCACGCGAGGCTGCTTTGGAAAGTCGAGGATGGTTCCTATGGTCGAGGCATACAGTTTCCAGACTTTCTACTCCGCGAGGCATGCCTCGCGAGAAATCCTCGCAAAGTCGATACGCACCTTTAAGGTCTGCGCACACATATCCGTTCCGGCGTGCCAGTGGTAAGAATAAGAGACCCTCTACGCCCTTCTTCTTCTTACCACTGGCACACCGGAACGGACACGGACACAGAACGGATATGTGTGCGCAGACCTTTAGGGTCTGGATCCTGTCAACCGCGTCCGGTTTATGTCGCGAAGGCTTAGGACTAAATTGTTTTATAGCTATTGCCAGATGTGGCAGAAGGCACCACGGTTCGAAGTCCCCGTTTTTACTGTAGTTCGGAATACAAAGAGCTGGAACTTTCTCTGCAACGGGTCAGGGAAATTTCACATGGTGACGCACACTAAGGTTTGTCCGCGAAGACAACCACTCCACTTCAGGAACCTTGGTGATTTCTCCACATCTAATCAGCGGGATGTCTTAACCGATACCCTGCTGAGTACAGGCCGCTAAACGTGCCCCCCTACTATCTCTTGCAGGACTGTTGCAAGGGGTAGGATTGATACATAGGGAGGCTTGATACATTCTTATATTTCCCACATAAAAAACAAAAGAGAAGCGTACACTTCAGCAATAGAGGACGCTTTGTAGATCGCGTTCAGTTACGATTGCTTCAAGGTAATTTATTATCCTGAAATTATTTTATTAAGGAAGTGCATTTTGGTGTTTGGAAACATAAGTACTTTATTTATAAAAGGTTTTTGTCACTGTGTATTGATTGTTATGAACCATCGTTACCTGCACTGGAAAATACCCTCAATATTACACATATGTACCAACTCTCGTTGCATTCAGTCTAAGGTTAAGTGTTGTTAAAATTATTGTTTTAAAATTCTACATTTGGGGAGGTATGAGACATACATTCAAGGGCGGTTTGATACATGTATCATACCTCCCCAAAGTAATTTAACCTTGCGTAATCTGTAATAGATATTCTCCAGCAAATAAATTATAACGCAAATTTGCATATTTTAATATAACATTGTTTAATACATTCTTTGTTTCAATTTAAAAAATTTATGATTGTTTTGTTAAATAATAGAATGCTGAATGTAAATGTGCAAAAGGATCATTAAAATATTATTTAGTTTCGTTTACACAATCATTTTTCTCAAAAACGTTCAACCCTCCCCAATCTCCCCTACACGTGTATCGAAATATACGGTTTCGCGTGTATTAACATCTATATTTTATTAGGTGTCGAGTTAACGCGGGTTACAGCAATACGGTGAAACCCGTAGTTGTAACCCTGCGTCCAAATAGTAGGTAATCAATTTCATTTCAATGTCAGACATTCCTTGGTAGCGTGATGCGTGCACGTAAAAGTAATAAATATGCAGGGTCAAGGATTAACTTGGCCGCGCCGAATTCGCGAGCGCCTGTCGAAGGTGCGGGTTTATGACCCTGTTGTTCGGTGCTCCGGTAGTACCTACCCCACGGGGCACGGACGAGACCGACTGTCGGCCAGATGACGGGACCTTTACCTATTGTTTGAGGATACTAAGGTGTCGAAAATATTTGAATGCTAGAAAATACTAAACAATGGAAGCTATAAAGCGAAACGCGTACACGGCTGTAGAAAATATTGAAAGGCAGAGTTCCGTTATGGGCGGACAATGTGGAACGAAGAAAACTTATTTCTAGATCCGTTTGACTGATGGAAGACTAGGACAATTAAATACCCGGCGACTTCCGAATGACGCCTAATAAAATATGCATATGTTAATATACGTGAAATCGTATATTTCGATACACGTGTACCCGTGTATGTTAATACCCATGTAACCGTGTAGTAAGAAGTACACGGATTAGAACACGGATATATTAACTACACGTTTACACGTCGTACACGTGAAATCTGCATCTCTAGTTACTAATGTTACTATAGCTCATAGAGGCACTGTACCCGACGTTTCGGGCTCGGGACGGTTCGGAAAATTTCGGGCGGGATCGGGCGGGATCCTGATACCGTCGTATTGCTCGGGGTGCGTTCCGATTCACGCATACTGCGCATGAAGTGCAGAGACAACCGTTCCGTTTTAGGGCGGTATTTACAAACGTTTCTTAAGCAAATGCTTAATTAAGATGATCTTCTAGAAGACGATCCTATTTAACTTAAGACATCAGGAATTCATAGACGTTGCTTAAGATGATCTTAAGCATTTGCTTCGAATAATATATGCTTAAAATACGTTTATCAATACCACCCTTAGTTAACTACTCGATACTATTAAATAGGAGTGTGCGGATCGTCCCGAGGCTCGGGTCCCCGGCTCTCGGGACGGGTCGGAAATTTTCGGGCGGGATCGGGCGGGGTCCCGATACTTTCGTATTGCTCGAGATCCCGAGACTCGTTTCGGGCTACAAGCATGCCCGCCGTGAGCGGGCAATTTGATTCCAGGTCGGCTCGGCAAAACTCGGACGCGATCGGCTCGAAAGTCAGCTATTAAGAGGGGATCGAGACGGAATCGGGGATTTGTGTTGTCAGTCGATTGCGTCCGAGTTTTGCCGAGCCGACCTGAAATCAAATTTCCCGCTCACGGCGGGCATGCTTGTAGCCCGAAACGAGTCTCGGGATCCCGAAAACTTCGGGATCTCGAGCAATACGAAAGTATCGGGACCCCGCCCGATCCCGCCCGAAATTTTCCGGACCGTCCCGAGCCTGAAACGTCGGGTACCCGCACACCCCTGCTATTAAATAATAGTGATAATGAAATCAGCAGCTGTGATTCGTCTGATGAAAGCGAAAATGAAGATGATATTAACTTGCCATTTAGAATCAGAAATATTATACATATAAATATTATTAATTGTAAACAATACGCTCGGAGAGATTGTGTTTGCCTAAAAATTGACAGACTATGTTAAACGTGTCATTCCGGGATATTCAGGAACAACATTCGGAGAACATTATCGGTAAGTAATAAGTATATAAATTATACATTTGTATTAAAAAAAAACATGAGATGAAGTTTCTTCAAAATAATAACGTAGAAAAGTGGCAGTTGTAATCCTTAGAGAATTAATTGTTTTTATTACTTTTCATTAAATTGTATCAGCCGAATTTCTCTATTGAAAATAGAGAAATTCAAATAATCAAAGATTGTATAAACAAATACGCATGCGCGCGCGCGCAGCGACTGCTTCTCCTCTGAAATTCTGCGTTTGTTGCACGCTCGCTGCAGCGGAAGTGGCACCGTATTGGTGGCAAGTGAGAGAAATTCTAGAGAATTGTATGCTGCCACCAATACGATGCCACCAATTTCATGCGCTCACTGCACGAATCGGAACGCACCCTGGGTTCCGCCGGACCCTAACGGACTTTTCGCCACCAGTGTTGCCGGCAAGTGGATTCGGGGGTGTTCCCCCTCCCAAAATAAGTGACCACTGAAAATTTCGCTTAGCATCCCTGTTCCTGACGTAGGGAAGTCAGTCTTCGATTAACCATCAGTGCGCGTAAGTAACCGAGGAACGCACGTACGCTAAGTGCGTGAGAATACAAGGAAATTAATGGCGGAAAAGGGCATGGACGATATGACACCTGTAAGTATTAAAATTTTATACTATTAAACGGGGTGATTCTGCCGCTGAGTTCCGTGGATTTCGACGCACAAAAATATTTTTGATTAGAATATTCGCTTAAAAGCAATACGCGATAATTTTTAAATTTTATCTTCTCTGCAATTAGACATTCGAAAGATCGAATATTTTACGCAAACGTATTTTTAGCACAGGGTAAACGTACCTAATATCGCCTAGCAAATGTTAAATCACTGTCAATTGAATAATTGATATTTTTGCATGCAATTCGTTTCAATGTAAAGATAAATTATTCATCTTTCATGTAGCATAAGTTAGAATCGTTGAAATCTACAAATTTTTAATTATTTATTAAAAAACTCAAGACATGCAAAATTCCGGTACTGGAAAAAGTGTACCTAATATCGCCTACTCAAGAAATATTGATTAATTGTTTAAATTCTATAAATGTTTTTTTTCTCTATCTTTGATTTCATTTTTATTACAAAAATATAGAAATACGATTTTTAAAATACTTTCTTTTTTACGTTCGAATGTACATATTCGACAAATAAATTTTATTTGGGTTGCTTTGCAAATTTCGTGACCCCACCGGTAACGAACATTACGTACATCGAAACCATTGTTCTCCGGTAGGCGGTATTGAGAACACGCATACTGCTTACAAGTAAACATTCACTTATAAGGAATGGAGTTTCCCGATTTGGAATATATATTTTGAAAGTACTCATAGTAACTAAGAAATCCTAAAAATTATATCTGCACTGGACGTATTTTACTCATGTTATCAATAACATTCAATACAGCCTCAAGGCGTATACGAAAAACGGCATAATCCTCTTATTGAAGAATAATTGGGTAAAACCTGGCATCTATATGTTTTTTGTGGTGCTGAATCCGAATATGACGTTATTGTTTGTGTAAAAAAAATTCCTAAGGTAGTTCTCTTAATAAAAAATCGGTTTTTTGGACATAACTCAAGAAGGAAAGGCCGGAGAATTTTTTAAATATTTTTTTCGGATTATTCGTACCAATTTACTTCAAAATCCTTTTTAACCTGTTTTTAACTCCCAGGGGCTACAGGGGCGGTGATTATGTGTGCATAAACTGCGCCTGCGTCAGTCACGCACACATTTCCACCGCTCCTGTAGGTGTTTCCCCCTCCATCAGTGGGATCTGGAGTCCGCCGATTCCTGGTACAGGGTGTCCCTACACTTCTGTTTACAATTTTGAACGTGAAACTCAACTTTCAAACAACATGAAATTTTCCGGGAAGTGGATTTAGGTAGAAGGGTTTGGCATTAGACACGCAGTGGTCATTTCTCTTGGAAATTATTATTATTATTATTAAGCGGCTTTATTGCATAACACATCTATATAAGCAAGCAAAGAAAGAAAGAAAACAGAGAAACGCGAAGGCGAGGTTCAGTCACACAGTTTTTCAACCTAACCTAAACTGGTTATGAATTGGTATCTTGCCCTATGGGCCCAGATGTATCCCCTGGGAGTTAATAACAGGTTAAAATGGATTTTGAAGTAAATTGGTACGAATAATCCGAAAAAAATATTTAAAAAATTCTCCGGCCTTTCCTTTTTGAGTTATGTCCAAAAAAACGATTTTTTATTAAGAGAACTACCTTAGGAATTTTTTTTACACAAACAATAACGTCATATTCGGATTCAGCACCACAAAAAACATATAGATGCCAGGTTTTACCCAATTATTCTTCAATAAGAGGATTTTGCCGTTTTTCGTATACGCCTTGAGGCTGTATTGAATGTTATTGATAACGTGAGTAAAATACGTCCAGTGCAGATATAATTTTTAGGATTTATTAGTTACTATGAGTACTTTCAAAATATATATTCCAAATCGGGAAACTCTATTCCTTATAAGTGAATGTTTACTTGTTAGAGAAAAACGGTATTTTATTACGAAAAATATTTGAATCGATTTCATTCCTTAAGTACATCATTAATTATATACTTCTGGTAGATATTCGTGCATTCACAGAATTATTAGACAGTAAAGTTGTGGCAGCCCAATAAATTTTTACACTATTAAAATTCTCTAAAATACTTCCCTTTCTGTAATTGTTGATCACATGATGCTGCAATTACAGTATGTCTTCCTACATATGTTTAGGTACTAATTCAGTGCTAATTACCGATAAATTTTAGTGCTTACTTTGCGAGATATAGCGAGTGGCGATATTAGGTACGGTCACCCTAATCATCATTATACCCATTATAAGCGGCAACAAATAAACATTTCATAAAAATGGAAAATTTCATAGAAATTGTATACTTTGGTGCCAATACGCAACCTGAAGAAAAAGTCCGAGAAAAAAATCCTTTCAAACCCAGATTATGGACTACCTTGGGCAACTTTTAACACCTACATCAATATTATATCTGAAAAAAATATATTTTAGCTCCACCCTAACGTACTGTCAGCGAGAGAATCACCCTGTATGTTCATACAATCATACTATTTGCCATAAAATAATACATTCATTATTTAATTTCCAGATGCACCGGGTATTAATGGAAGTGGGAGAGGAGACTAGCCGGGAGGAACCGGTGAGGAAGGGGGAGAAAGAGAGGGAAGGAGAGAAAGTGGGAGAGGCGGCAGCGAGGGAGCAAGAAGGAGCGAAAGTGGGAGAGGCGGCAGCGAGGGAGCAACACTTAATTCAAGAGTTGAACAAGGTAATTATATGCAATACTAAATACACTATTCTTTGGTCGTAATAATGTACCTCTGTTGGAGACGAATTGAACAATGTGCTATACGATAATATTTGATTTCATGTGAGATCTACGGTTTATCAATATTTCACAAGTTTAAAGAATTTTAAATAAACTAAATTTCGACCGTAAAACTTAACTGCAATGGTATCGGCTCACTGGTTCGGTCAAATTAAAACAATTATTATTTTAATAAATTAAAATAATAAAAATAGCTTGGATTTATTACTTTAATTTATTAAAATAATAATTGTTTAAATCTGACCGATCCAGTGCGCCGATACCATTTCACAAGTCTCTTTCACAAAGAGCTGCAGTATTATGAATAAAATAAAACAGCATTGCATTTATTGAAACAGACTTAACCGTATGTTATTCCGTTTGTGTCCGAATATTTTTGGGATCCATTACATGCATGGGTAGAAATAGAAAATTTAATTTTTATGTTATTGTTTCAGATGAAAAGAGAGCTGCGGAAGATGAAATTCCGCAGTATGAAGGAGAGAAGCTGGGGTGGATGGCGCGGTAGGGGTCGGGGAGGATGGCGCGGTAGGGGTCGAGGAGGAAGGCGCGGTGGAGGACCGGGAAGTTGGAGCGGTGGAGGACCGGGACGATGGAACGGTGGAGGCCGGGGACGAGGAAGTGGAGGAAATAATATTTTTATAAATTATTAAAATAAAATAAAAGAAAAATTTATATTGTTTAATGTCATGGGTTTTATTTCTATGAAGCCAAAATTGATCCCTTTCTGAACACTGTGCTGCAATTACTGTGCCTTTTATTACGTACACTCATTTTGAAGTTAAATTTTTCTGTAATAAAAATGAAATAAACATAATAAGTCACTTAAAAGTTCACATTAGAGATGACCACTTTAATAAATTCTTCATGTTTACTGTACTTCTCTTTCAAAATATAACCGGAGGTGCGTTAGAGGTTAGGAATACTTAACACGCGCGGCAGTGTTTGCGACACAGTAACTAACGCTACGTGCGAAAACTAGTCCAGTTATTGTGCACAGTAAATGACGCTACTTCCCAATTCGTTTCAGTTACTGAATTTGTTGTAAATAAATACAGAAATTCAAGTAGACAAGCGCTGTTTTGTTTTTCCGTAATCTTAATATGTTTTACTAATATAATTAACGTTGTGAATTTTACCTAGAACAATTTATTTTACTGAATATTGGCATTCATTCGTTCAGTATTTTCTTAAGCTTTTTCATAATAATAAGTTTTACAGAATAATTTTGCGAATTCATTATCAAAAAAGTAAAATATTTTTTTTAGTATTTTAAGAACTTCTGTGTGTTACATGTTTAATTTTAACAAATAAATAAATAACTGAATTTAAATAAAAAAAATTAATATCTTTTATTCGAGGAATATAAATTTAATTATGCTTAATGATAAACTAGAGGTACAGTAATTGGGTACCCCGCAGTAATTGGGTACTTTACCCTAACCTTAAACTAAAAGCAACGAGAGTTGGCACATATGTGTAATATTGATTCAAAACAATCAATACACAGTGACAAAAACCTTTTATAAATAATGTACGTTTCCAAACACCAAAATGCACTTCCTTAATAAAATAATTTCAGGATAATAAATTACCTTGAAGCAATCGTAACTGAACGCGATCTACAAAGCATCCTCTATTGCTGAAGTGAACGCTCCACTTATGTTTTTACATGTCTTTTAATCCTCCCCAGGATGTATACGATTCATTTCACGCCAAACAGATTACTTTGCGCACTGGACGTCTAAGGTTTGTTTCTATTTGAGAAACCAATACACTTCTCGGAAACCAAAGAGTTAAACAATTTCTCCGAACGGTACAACGCGGTACAAAACTAGTACAAACTAGTACAACCAAGAGTTTTTAATTTTTCAGATTTTTTTATTTTTTCAGTAGTAAGAATCGACATTTTAGATATTTCCCTTTTTCTCGAAAACGGTTCAGAATTTTTGAACGCTCTCAACGGTACAACGCGGTACAAACCTAGTACAAACTAGTACAACCAAGAGTTTTTAATTTTTCAGATTTTTTTATTTTTTCAGTAGTAAGAATCGACACTTTAGATATTTCCATTTTTCTCGAAAACGGTTCAGAATTTTTAAACGCTCTCAACGGTACAACGCGGTACAAAACTAGTACAAACTAGTACAACCAAGAGTTTTTAATTTTTCAGAATTTTTTTTTTTCAGTAGTACGAATCGGCATTTTAGATATTCCCATTTTTCTCGAAAACGGTTCAGAATTTTTGAACGCTCTCAACGGTACAACGCGGTACAAGTCTAGTACAAACTAGTACAACCAAGAGTTTTTAATTTTTCAGATTTTTTTATTTTTTCAGTAGTAAGAATCGACACTTTAGATATTTCCATTTTTCTCGAAAACGGTTCAGAATTTTTAAACGCTCTCAACGGTACAACACGGTACAAAACTAGTACAAACTAGTACAACCAAGAGTTTTTAATTTTTCAGAATTTTTTTTTTTCAGTAGTACGAATCGGCATTTTAGATATTCCCATTTTTCTCGAAAACGGTTCAGAATTTTTGAACGCTCTCAACGGTACAACGCGGTACAAGTCTAGTACAAACTAGTACAACCAAGAGTTTTTAATTTTTCAGATTTTTTTATTTTTTCAGTAGTAAGAATCGACACTTTAGATATTCCGATTTTTCTCGAAAACGGTTCAGAATTTTTGAACGCTCTCAACGGTACAACGCGGTACAAAACTAGTACAAACTAGTACAACCAAGAGTTTTTAATTTTTCAGAATTTTTTTTTTTCAGTAGTACGAATCGGCATTTTAGATATTCCCATTTTTCTCGAAAACGGTTCAGAATTTTTGAACGCTCTCAACGGTACAACGCGGTACAAGTCTAGTACAAACTAGTACAACCAAGAGTTTTTAATTTTTCAGATTTTTTTATTTTTTCAGTAGTAAGAATCGACATTTTAGATATTTCCCTTTTTCTCGAAAACGGTTCAGAATTTTTGAACGCTCTCAACGGTACAACGCGGTACAAAACTAGTACAAACTAGTACAACCAAGAGTTTTTAATTTTTCAGATTTTTTTATTTTTTCAGTAGTAAGAATCGACACTTTAGATATTCCGATTTTTCTCGAAAACGGTTCAGAATTTTTGAACGCTCTCAACGGTACAACGCGGTACAAAACTAGTACAAACTAGTACAACCAAGAGTTTTTAATTTTTCAGAATTTTTTTTTTTCAGTAGTACGAATCGGCATTTTAGATATTCCCATTTTTCTCGAAAACGGTTCAGAATTTTTGAACGCTCTCAACGGTACAACGCGGTACAAAACTAGTACAAACTAGTACAACCAAGAGTTTTTAATTTTTCAGAATTTTTTTTTTTCAGTAGTACGAATCGGCATTTTAGATATTCCCATTTTTCTCGAAAACGGTTCAGAATTTTTGAACGCTCTCAACGGTACAACGCGGTACAAGTCTAGTACAAACTAGTACAACCAAGAGTTTTTAATTTTTCAGATTTTTTTATTTTTTCAGTAGTAAGAATCGACACTTTAGATATTCCGATTTTTCTCGAAAACGGTTCAGAATTTTTGAACGCTCTCAACGGTACAACGCGGTACAAAACTAGTACAAACTAGTACAACCAAGAGTTTTTAATTTTTCAGATTTTTTTATTTTTTCAGTAGTAAGAATCGACATTTTAGATATTTCCCTTTTTCTCGAAAACGGTTCAGAATTTTTGAACGCTCTCAACGGTACAACGCGGTACAAGTCTAGTACAAACTAGTACAACCAAGAGTTTTTAATTTTTCAGATTTTTTTATTTTTTCAGTAGTAAGAATCGACACTTTAGATATTTCCATTTTTCTCGAAAACGGTTCAGAATTTTTAAACGCTCTCAACGGTACAACGCGGTACAAAACTAGTACAAACTAGTACAACCAAGAGTTTTTAATTTTTCAGATTTTTTTATTTTTTCAGTAGTAAGAATCGACATTTTAGATATTTCCCTTTTTCTCGAAAACGGTTCAGAATTTTTGAACGCTCTCAACGGTACAACGCGGTACAAAACTAGTACAAACTAGTACAACCAAGAGTTTTTAATTTTTCAGATTTTTTTTTTTTTCAGTAGTACGAATCTGCACTTTGGATATTCCGATTTATCTCGGAAACCAAAAGAGTTAAACAATTTTTTCGAACGGTACAATGTTCGGTACAACTAGTACAATGCAGTACAATCGCGAAAAACGATGTTTTCAAAAAATGCGGGGCTAGCCCCTTTTTTACTTTTCTAATTTTCTCGAAAACGGTTTCGAATTTTTGATTGCTCTCAACGGTACAATGTTCGGTACAACTAGTACAATGTAGTACAATCGTGAAAATCGATGTTTTCCAAAAATGCGGGGCTAGCCCCTTTTTTATTTTTCTAATTTTCTCGAAAACGGTTTCGAATTTTTGATAGCTCTCAACGGTACAATGTTCGGTACAACTAGTACAATGTAGTACAATCGTGAAAATCGATGTTTTCCAAAAATGCGGGGCCAGCCTGAAAATTGGTTTTTTCAATTTTTCTCGAAAACGGTTGGGAATTTTTGAAAGCTCTCAACGGTACAACACGGTACAAACCTAGTACAAACTAGTACAACCAAGAAATTTTAAGTTTTCAAAAAAAGGGGGGCTAACTTCACACAGGTGAAAATAACTTCAATTTTTTGGATTGTGAAAAAAATTTGAGTTGGAAGTGTCAAATTTTAATAAATTTATTTGAAACCAACTTCGATTTTTTGGATTTTCTTGAGTATTTTTGTTGTAGGATCTACAATTGAGTAAATTTAGATGAAAATAACTTCAATTTTTTGGATTGTGAAAAAAATTTGAGTTGGAAGTGTCAAATTTTAATAAATTTATTTGAAACCAACTTCGATTTTTTGGATTTTCTTGAGTATTTTTGTTGTAGGATCTACAACAAAACGATTTTTTGGATTTTCTTGAGTATTTTTGTTGTAGGATGTATTTATGAGTAAATTTAGATGAAAGTAACGACAATTTTTTGGATTGTGAAAAAAATTTGAGTTGGAAATGTCGAATTTTAATAAATTTATTTGAAACCTACTTCGATTTTTCTCGACTATATTGAGTTTTTTTGATAGAGATGCTTAATTTGAGTAATTTCAGTTGAAATTAACTTCGATTTTTTGGATTTTGTCACAATTTTTGTCAAATTTTAATAAATTTATTAGAAATCAACTTGGATAATTTTGGAATTTGTTGAGTATTTTTGTTGTAGGATCTATATTTGAGTAAATTTAGATGAAAATAACTTCAATTTTTTGGATTGTGAAAAAAATTTGAGTTGGAAGTGTCAAATTTTAATAAATTTATTTGAAACCAACTTCGATTTTTTGGATTTTCTTGAGTATTTTTGTTGTAGGATCTACAATTGAGTAAATTTAGATGAAAATAACTTCAATTTTTTGGATTGTGAAAAAAATTTGAGTTGGAAGTGTCAAATTTTAATAAATTTATTTGAAACCAACTTCGATTTTTTGGATTTTCTTGAGTATTTTTGTTGTAGGATCTACAATTGAGTAAATTTAGATGAAAATAACTTCAATTTTTTGGATTTTGTCACGATTTTTGTCAAATTTTAATAAATTTATTTGAAATCAACTTGGATAATTTTGGATTTCGTCGAGTATATTTGGTGTAGGATGTATATTTGAGTAAATTTAGATGAAAATAACTTCAATTTTTTGGATTGTGAAAAAAATTTGAGTTGGAAGTGTCAAATTTTAATAAATTTATTTGAAACCTACTTCGATCTTTCTCGACTATGTTGAGTTTTTTTGATAGAGAAGCTTAATTTGAGTAATTTCAGTTGAAATTAACTTCGATTTTTTGGATTATGTCACGATTTTTGTCAAATTTTAATAAATTTATTTGAAATCAACTTCGATTTTATTGGATTTTGTTGAGTATTTTTGGTGTAGGATGTATATTTGAGTAAATTTAGATGAAAATAGCGACAATTTTTTGGATTGTGAAAAAAAATTTTAGTTGGAAGTGTCAAATTTTAATAAATTTATTTGAAATCAACTTCGATTTTATTGGATTTTGTCGAGTACTTTTGGTGTTGGGTGTATATTTGAGTAAATTCAGATGAAAATAACGACAATTTTTTGGATTGTGAAAAAAATTTGAGTTGGAAGTGTCCAATTTTAATAAATTTATTTGAAACCAACTTCGATTATTTTGAATTTTGTTCAGTATTTTTGTTGTAGGATGTATTTATGAGTAAATTTAGATGAAAGTAACGACAATTTTTTGGATTGTGAAAACAATTTGAGTTGGAAATGTCGAATTTTAATAAATTTATTTGAAACCTACTTCGATTTTTCTCGACTATATTGAGTTTTTTTGATAGAGAAGCTTAATTTGAGTAATTTCAGTTGAAATTAACTTCGATTTTTTGGATTTTGTCACGATTTTTGTCAAATTTTAATAAATTTATTTGAAATCAACTTCGATTTTATTGGATTTTGTTGAGAATTTTTGGTGTAGGATGTATATTTGAGTAAATTTAGATGAAAATAACGACAATTTTTTGGATTGTGAAAAAAATTTTAGTTGGAAGTGTCAAATTTTAATAAATTTATTTGAAATCAACTTCGATTATTTTGAATTTTGTTCAGTATTTTTGTTGTAGGATGTATTTATGAGTAAATTTAGATGAAAATAACGACAATTTTTTGGATTGTGAAAAAGTTTGAGTTGGAAATGTCAAATTTTAATAAATTTATTTGAAACCTACTTCGATCTTTCTCGACTATGTTGAGTTTTTTTGATAGAGAAGCTTAATTTGAGTAATTTCAGTTGAAATTAACTTCGATTTTTTGGATTATGTCACGATTTTTGTCAAATTTTAATAAATTTATTTGAAATCAACTTCGATTTTATTGGATTTTGTTGAGTATTTTTGGTGTAGGATGTATATTTGAGTAAATTTAGATGAAAATAGCGACAATTTTTTGGATTGTGAAAAAAAATTTTAGTTGGAAGTGTCAAATTTTAATAAATTTATTTGAAATCAACTTCGATTTTATTGGATTTTGTCGAGTACTTTTGGTGTTGGGTGTATATTTGAGTAAATTTAGATGAAAATAACGACAATTTTTTGGATTGTGAAAAAAATTTGAGTTGGAAGTGTCCAATTTTAATAAATTTATTTGAAACCAACTTCGATTATTTTGAATTTTGTTCAGTATTTTTGTTGTAGGATGTATTTATGAGTAAATTTAGATGAAAGTAACGACAATTTTTTGGATTGTGAAAACAATTTGAGTTGGAAATGTCGAATTTTAATAAATTTATTTGAAACCTACTTCGATTTTTCTCGACTATATTGAGTTTTTTTGATAGAGAAGCTTAATTTGAGGAAAATAACGACAATTTTTTGGATTGTGAAAAAAAATTTTAGTTGGAAGTGTCAAATTTTAATAAATTTATTTGAAATCAACTTCGATTTTATTGGATTTTGTCGAGTACTTTTGGTGTTGGGAGTATATTTGAGTAAATTTAGATGCAAATAACTTCGATTTTTAGGATTTTGTCACGATTTTTGTCAAATTTTAATAAATTTATTTGAAATCAACTTGGATAATTTTGGAATTTGTTGAGTATTTTTGTTGTAGGATCTATATTTGAGTAAATTTAGATGAAAATATCTTCAATTTTTTGGATTGTGAAAAAAATTTTAGTTGGAAGTGTCAAATTTTAATAAATTTATTTGAAACCAGCTTCGATTTTTTGGATTTTCTTGAGTATTTTTGTTGTAGGATGTATTTATGAGTAAATTTAGATGAAAGTAACGACAATTTTTTGGATTGTGAAAAAAATTTGAGTTGGAAATGTCGAATTTTAATAAATTTATTTGAAACCTACTTCGATTTTTCTCGACTATATTGAGTTTTTTTGATAGAGATGCTTAATTTGAGTAATTTCAGTTGAAATTAACTTCGATTTTTTGGATTTTGTCACGATTTTTGTCAAATTTTAATAAATTTATTAGAAATCAACTTGGATAATTTTGGAATTTGTTGAGTATTTTTGTTGTAGGATCTATATTTGAGTAAATTTAGATGAAAATATCTTCAATTTTTTGGATTGTGAAAAAAATTTTAGTTGGAAGTGTCAAATTTTAATAAATTTATTTGAAACCAGCTTCGATTTTTTGGATGTTCTTGAGTATTTTTGTTGTAGGATCTACAATTGAGTAAATTTAGATGAAAATAACTTCAATTTTTTTAATTTTGTCACGATTTTTGTCAAATTTTAATAAATTTATTTGAAATCAACTTGGATAATTTTGGAATTTGTTGAGTATTTTTGTTGTAGGATCTATATTTGAGTAAATTTAGGTGAAAATATCTTCAATTTTTTGGATTGTGAAAAAAATTTTAGTTGGAAGTGTCAAATTTTAATAAATTTATTTGAAATCAACTTCGATTATTTTGAATTTTGTTCAGTATTTTTGTTGTAGGATGTATTTATGAGTAAATTTAGATGAAAATAACGACAATTTTTTGGATTGTGAAAAAGTTTGAGTTGGAAATGTCAAATTTTAATAAATTTATTTGAAACCTACTTCGATTTTTCTCGACTATGTTGAGTTTTTTTGATAGAGAAGCTTAATTTGAGTAATTTCAGTTGAAATTAACTTCGATTTTTTGGATTATGTCACGATTTTTGTCAAATTTTAATAAATTTATTTGAAATCAACTTCGATTTTATTGGATTTTGTTGAGAATTTTTGGTGTAGGATGTATATTTGAGTAAATTTAGATGAAAATAACGACAATTTTTTGGATTGTGAAAAAAATTTTAGTTGGAAGTGTCAAATTTTAATAAATTTATTTGAAATCAACTTCGATTATTTTGAATTTTGTTCAGTATTTTTGTTGTAGGATGTATTTATGAGTAAATTTAGATGAAAATAACGACAATTTTTTGGATTGTGAAAAAGTTTGAGTTGGAAATGTCAAATTTTAATAAATTTATTTGAAACCTACTTCGATCTTTCTCGACTATGTTGAGTTTTTTTGATAGAGAAGCTTAATTTGAGTAATTTCAGTTGAAATTAACTTCGATTTTTTGGATTATCTCACGATTTTTGTCAAATTTTAATAAATTTATTTGAAATCAACTTCGATTTTATTGGATTTTGTTGAGTATTTTTGGTGTAGGATGTATATTTGAGTAAATTTAGATGAAAATAGCGACAATTTTTTGGATTGTGAAAAAAAATTTTAGTTGGAAGTGTCAAATTTTAATAAATTTATTTGAAACCTACTTCGATTTTTCTCGACTATATTGAGTTTTTTTGATAGAGAAGCTTAATTTGAGTAATTTCAGTTGAAATTAACTTCGATTTTTTGGATTTTGTCACGATTTTTGTCAAATTTTAATAAATTTATTTGAAATCAACTTCGATTTTATTGGATTTTGTTGAGAATTTTTGGTGTAGGATGTATATTTGAGTAAATTTAGATGAAAATAACGACAATTTTTTGGATTGTGAAAAAAATTTTAGTTGGAAGTGTCAAATTTTAATAAATTTATTTGAAATCAACTTCGATTTTATTGGATTTTGTCGAGTACTTTTGGTGTTGGGAGTATATTTGAGTAAATTTAGATGAAAATAACTTCGATTTTTTGGATTTTGTCACGATTTTTGTCCAATTTTAATAAATTTATTTGAAATCAACTTGGATAATTTTGGAATTTGTTGAGTATTTTTGTTGTAGGATCTATATTTGAGTAAATTTAGATGAAAATATCTTCAATTTTTTGGATTGTGAACAAAATTTTAGTTGGAAATGTCAAATTTTAATAAATTTATTTGAAACCAGCTTCGATTTTTTGGATTTTCTTGAGTATTTTTGTTGTAGGATCTACAATTGAGTAAATTTAGATGAAAATAACTTCAATTTTTTGGATTGTGAAAAAAATTTGAGTTGGAAGTGTCAAATTTTAATAAATTTATTTGAAATCAAATTCGATTATTTTGAATTTTGTTCAGTATTTTTGTTGTAGGATGTATTTATGAGTAAATTTAGATGAAAATAACGACAATTTTTTGGATTGTGAAAAAATTTTGAGTTGGAAATGTCGAATTTTAATAAATTTATTTGAAACCTACTTCGATTTTTCTCGACTATATTGAGTTTGTTTGATAGAGAAGCTTAATTTGAGTAATTTCAGTTGAAATTAACTTCGATTTTTTGGATTTTGTCACGATTTTTGTCAAATTTTAATAAATTTATTTGAAATCAACTTCGATTTTATTGGATTTTGTTGAGAATTTTTGGTGTAGGATGTATATTTGAGTAAATTTAGATGAAAATAACGACAATTTTTTGGATTGTGAAAAAAATTTTAGTTGGAAGTGTCAAATTTTAATAAATTTATTTGAAATCAACTTCGATTTTATTGGATTTTGTCGAGTACTTTTGGTGTTGGGAGTATATTTGAGTAAATTTAGAAGAAAATAACTTCGATTTTTTGGATTTTGTCACGATTTTTGTCCAATTTTAATAAATTTATTTGAAATCAACTTGGATAATTTTGGAATTTGTTGAGTATTTTTGTTGTAGGATCTATATTTGAGTAAATTTAGATGAAAATATCTTCAATTTTTTGGATTGTGAAAAAAATTTTAGTTGGAAATGTCAAATTTTAATAAATTTATTTGAAACCAGCTTCGATTTTTTGGATTTTCTTGAGTATTTTTGTTGTAGGATCTACAATTGAGTAAATTTAGATGAAAATAACTTCAATTTTTTGGATTGTGAAAAAAATTTGAGTTGGAAGTGTCAAATTTTAATAAATTTATTTGAAATCAAATTCGATTATTTTGAATTTTGTTCAGTATTTTTGTTGTAGGATGTATTTATGAGTAAATTTAGATGAAAATAACGACAATTTTTTGGATTGTGAAAAAATTTTGAGTTGGAAATGTCGAATTTTAATAAATTTATTTGAAACCTACTTCGATTTTTCTCGACTATATTGAGTTTGTTTGATAGAGAAGCTTAATTTGAGTAATTTCAGTTGAAATTAACTTCGATTTTTTGGATTTTGTCACGATTTTTGTCAAATTTTAATAAATTTATTTGAAATCAACTTCGATTTTATTGGATTTTGTTGAGAATTTTTGGTGTAGGATGTATATTTGAGTAAATTTAGATGAAAATAACGACAATTTTTTGGATTGTGAAAAAAATTTTAGTTGGAAGTGTCAAATTTTAATAAATTTATTTGAAATCAACTTCGATTTTATTGGATTTTGTCGAGTACTTTTGGTGTTGGGAGTATATTTGAGTAAATTTAGATGAAAATAACTTCGATTTTTTGGATTTTGTCACGATTTTTGTCCAATTTTAATAAATTTATTTGAAATCAACTTGGATAATTTTGGAATTTGTTGAGTATTTTTGTTGTAGGATCTATATTTGAGTAAATTTAGATGAAAATATCTTCAATTTTTTGGATTGTGAAAAAAATTTTAGTTGGAAATGTCAAATTTTAATAAATTTATTTGAAACCAGCTTCGATTTTTTGGATTTTCTTGAGTATTTTTGTTGTAGGATCTACAATTGAGTAAATTTAGATGAAAATAACTTCAATTTTTTGGATTGTGAAAAAAATTTGAGTTGGAAGTGTCAAATTTTAATAAATTTATTTGAAATCAAATTCGATTATTTTGAATTTTGTTCAGTATTTTTGTTGTAGGATGTATTTATGAGTAAATTTAGATGAAAATAACGACAATTTTTTGGATTGTGAAAAAATTTTGAGTTGGAAATGTCGAATTTTAATAAATTTATTTGAAACCTACTTCGATTTTTCTCGACTATATTGAGTTTGTTTGATAGAGAAGCTTAATTTGAGTAATTTCAGTTGAAATTAACTTCGATTTTTTGGATTTTGTCACGATATTTGTCAAATTTTAATAAATTTATTTGAAATCAACTTCGATTTTATTGGATTTTGTTGAGAATTTTTGGTGTAGGATGTATATTTGAGTAAATTTAGATGAAAATAACGACAATTTTTTGGATTGTGAAAAAAAATTTTAGTTGGAAGTGTCAAATTTTAATAAATTTATTTGAAATCAACTTCGATTTTATTGGATTTTGTCGAGTACTTTTGGTGTTGGGAGTATATTTGAGTAAATTTAGATGCAAATAACTTCGATTTTTAGGATTTTGTCACGATTTTTGTCAAATTTTAATAAATTTATTTGAAATCAACTTGGATAATTTTGGAATTTGTTGAGTATTTTTGTTGTAGGATCTATATTTGAGTAAATTTAGATGAAAATATCTTCAATTTTTTGGATTGTGAAAAAAAATTTAGTTGGAAGTGTCAAATTTTAATAAATTTATTTGAAACCAGCTTCGATTTTTTGGATTTTCTTGAGTATTTTTGTTGTAGGATGTATTTATGAGTAAATTTAGATGAAAGTAACGACAATTTTTTGGATTGTGAAAAAAATTTGAGTTGGAAATGTCGAATTTTAATAAATTTATTTGAAACCTACTTCGATTTTTCTCGACTATATTGAGTTTTTTTGATAGAGATGCTTAATTTGAGTAATTTCAGTTGAAATTAACTTCGATTTTTTGGATTTTGTCACGATTTTTGTCAAATTTTAATAAATTTATTAGAAATCAACTTGGATAATTTTGGAATTTGTTGAGTATTTTTGTTGTAGGATCTATATTTGAGTAAATTTAGATGAAAATATCTTCAATTTTTTGGATTGTGAAAAAAATTTTAGTTGGAAGTGTCAAATTTTAATAAATTTATTTGAAACCAGCTTCGATTTTTTGGATGTTCTTGAGTATTTTTGTTGTAGGATCTACAATTGAGTAAATTTAGATGAAAATAACTTCAATTTTTTTAATTTTGTCACGATTTTTGTCAAATTTTAATAAATTTATTTGAAATCAACTTGGATAATTTTGGAATTTGTTGAGTATTTTTGTTGTAGGATCTATATTTGAGTAAATTTAGGTGAAAATATCTTCAATTTTTTGGATTGTGAAAAAAATTTTAGTTGGAAGTGTCAAATTTTAATAAATTTATTTGAAATCAACTTCGATTATTTTGAATTTTGTTCAGTATTTTTGTTGTAGGATGTATTTATGAGTAAATTTAGATGAAAATAACGACAATTTTTTGGATTGTGAAAAAGTTTGAGTTGGAAATGACAAATTTTAATAAATTTATTTGAAACCTACTTCGATTTTTCTCGACTATGTTGAGTTTTTTTGATAGAGAAGCTTAATTTGAGTAATTTCAGTTGAAATTAACTTCGATTTTTTGGATTATGTCACGATTTTTGTCAAATTTTAATAAATTTATTTGAAATCAACTTCGATTTTATTGGATTTTGTTGAGAATTTTTGGTGTAGGATGTATATTTGAGTAAATTTAGATGAAAATAACGACAATTTTTTGGATTGTGAAAAAAATTTTAGTTGGAAGTGTCAAATTTTAATAAATTTATTTGAAATCAACTTCGATTATTTTGAATTTTGTTCAGTATTTTTGTTGTAGGATGTATTTATGAGTAAATTTAGATGAAAATAACGACAATTTTTTGGATTGTGAAAAAGTTTGAGTTGGAAATGTCAAATTTTAATAAATTTATTTGAAACCTACTTCGATCTTTCTCGACTATGTTGAGTTTTTTTGATAGAGAAGCTTAATTTGAGTAATTTCAGTTGAAATTAACTTCGATTTTTTGGATTATCTCACGATTTTTGTCAAATTTTAATAAATTTATTTGAAATCAACTTCGATTTTATTGGATTTTGTTGAGTATTTTTGGTGTAGGATGTATATTTGAGTAAATTTAGATGAAAATAGCGACAATTTTTTGGATTGTGAAAAAAAATTTTAGTTGGAAGTGTCAAATTTTAATAAATTTATTTGAAATCAACTTCGATTTTATTGGATTTTGTCGAGTACTTTTGGTGTTGGGTGTATATTTGAGTAAATTTAGATGAAAATAACGACAATTTTTTGGATTGTGAAAAAAATTTGAGTTGGAAGTGTCCAATTTTAATAAATTTATTTGAAACCAACTTCGATTATTTTGAATTTTGTTCAGTATTTTTGTTGTAGGATGTATTTATGAGTAAATTTAGATGAAAGTAACGAAAATTTTTTGGATTGTGAAAACAATTTGAGTTGGAAATGTCGAATTTTAATAAATTTATTTGAAACCTACTTCGATTTTTCTCGACTATATTGAGTTTTTTTGATAGAGAAGCTTAATTTGAGTAATTTCAGTTGAAATTAACTTCGATTTTTTGGATTTTGTCACGATTTTTGTCAAATTTTAATAAATTTATTTGAAATCAACTTCGATTTTATTGGATTTTGTTGAGAATTTTTGGTGTAGGATGTATATTTGAGTAAATTTAGATGAAAATAACGACAATTTTTTGGATTGTGAAAAAAATTTTAGTTGGAAGTGTCAAATTTTAATAAATTTATTTGAAATCAACTTCGATTTTATTGGATTTTGTCGAGTACTTTTGGTGTTGGGAGTATATTTGAGTAAATTTAGATGAAAATAACTTCGATTTTTTGGATTTTGTCACGATTTTTGTCCAATTTTAATAAATTTATTTGAAATCAACTTGGATAATTTTGGAATTTGTTGAGTATTTTTGTTGTAGGATCTATATTTGAGTAAATTTAGATGAAAATATCTTCAATTTTTTGGATTGTGAACAAAATTTTAGTTGGAAATGTCAAATTTTAATAAATTTATTTGAAACCAGCTTCGATTTTTTGGATTTTCTTGAGTATTTTTGTTGTAGGATCTACAATTGAGTAAATTTAGATGAAAATAACTTCAATTTTTTGGATTGTGAAAAAAATTTGAGTTGGAAGTGTCAAATTTTAATAAATTTATTTGAAATCAAATTCGATTATTTTGAATTTTGTTCAGTATTTTTGTTGTAGGATGTATTTATGAGTAAATTTAGATGAAAATAACGACAATTTTTTGGATTGTGAAAAAATTTTGAGTTGGAAATGTCGAATTTTAATAAATTTATTTGAAACCTACTTCGATTTTTCTCGACTATATTGAGTTTGTTTGATAGAGAAGCTTAATTTGAGTAATTTCAGTTGAAATTAACTTCGATTTTTTGGATTTTGTCACGATATTTGTCAAATTTTAATAAATTTATTTGAAATCAACTTCGATTTTATTGGATTTTGTTGAGAATTTTTGGTGTAGGATGTATATTTGAGTAAATTTAGATGAAAATAACGACAATTTTTTGGATTGTGAAAAAAATTTTAGTTGGAAGTGTCAAATTTTAATAAATTTATTTGAAATCAACTTCGATTATTTTGAATTTTGTTCAGTATTTTTGTTGTAGGATGTATTTATGAGTAAATTTAGATGAAAATAACGACAATTTTTTGGATTGTGAAAAAGTTTGAGTTGGAAATGTCAAATTTTAATAAATTTATTTGAAACCTACTTCGATTTTTCTCGACTATGTTGAGTTTTTTTGATAGAGAAGCTTAATTTGAGTAATTTCAGTTGAAATTAACTTCGATTTTTTGGATTATGTCACGATTTTTGTCAAATTTTAATAAATTTATTTGAAATCAACTTCGATTTTATTGGATTTTGTTGAGTATTTTTGGTGTAGGATGTATATTTGAGTAAATTTAGATGAAAATAGCGACAATTTTTTGGATTGTGAAAAAAAATTTTAGTTGGAAGTGTCAAATTTTAATAAATTTATTTGAAATCAACTTCGATTTTATTGGATTTTGTCGAGTACTTTTGGTGTTGGGTGTATATTTGAGTAAATTTAGATGAAAATAACGACAATTTTTTGGATTGTGAAAAAAATTTGAGTTGGAAGTGTCAAATTTTAATAAATTTATTTGAAACCAACTTCGATTTTTTGGATTTTCTTAAGTATTTTTGTTGTAGGATCTTCAATTGAGTAAATTTAGATGAAAATAACTTCGATTTTTTATATTTTTTCACGATTTTTGTCAAATTTTAATAAATATATTTGAAATCAACTTGGATAATTTTGGATTTTGTCGAGTATTTTTGGTGTAGGATGTATATTTGAGTAAATTTTGATGAAAATAACTTCAATTTTTTGGATTGTGAAAAAAATTTGAGTTGGAAGTGTCAAATTTTAATAAATTTATTTGAAATCAACTTCGATTGTATTGGATTTTGTCGAGTATTTTTGTTGTTGGATCTACAATTGAGTAAATTTAGATGAAAATAACTTCAATTTTTTGGATTTTGTCACGATTTTTGTCAAATTTTAATAAATATATTTGAAATCAACTTGGATAATTTCGGATTTTGTCGAGTATGTTTGGTGTAGGATGTATATTTGAGTAAATTTTGATGAAAATAACTTCAATTTTTTGGATTGTGAAAAAAATTTGAGTTAGAAGTGTCAAATTTTAATAAATTTATTTGAAACCAACTTCGATTTTTTGGATTTTCTTGAGTAATTTTGATGTAGGATCTACAATTGACTAAATTTAGATGAAAATAACTTCAATTTTTTGGATTGTGAAAAAAATTTGAGTTGAAAGTGTCAAATTTTAATAAATTTATTTTAAACCAGCTTTGATTTTTTGGATTTTCTTGAGTATTTTTGTTGTAGGATCTACAATTGAGTAAATTTAGATGAAAATAACTACAATTTTTTGGATTTTGTCACGATTTTTGTCAAATTTTAATAAATTTATTTGAAATCAACTTGGATAATTTTGGAATTTGTTGAGTATTTTTGTTGTAGGATCTATATTTGAGTAAATTTAGATGAAAATATCTTCAATTTTTTGGATTGTGAAAAAAATTTTAGTTGGAAGTGTCAAATTTTAATAAATTTATTTGAAATCAACTTCGATTATTTTGAATTTTGTTCAGTATTTTTGTTGTAGGATGTATTTATGAGTAAATTTAGATGAAAATAACGACAATTTTTTGGATTGTGAAAAAGTTTGAGTTGGAAATGTCAAATTTTAATAAATTTATTTGAAACCTACTTCGATCTTTCTCGACTATGTTGAGTTTTTTTGATAGAGAAGCTTAATTTGAGTAATTTCAGTTGAAATTAACTTCGATTTTTTGGATTATGTCACGATTTTTGTCAAATTTTAATAAATTTATTTGAAATCAACTTCGATTTTATTGGATTTTGTTGAGTATTTTTGGTGTAGGATGTATATTTGAGTAAATTTAGATGAAAATAGCGACAATTTTTTGGATTGTGAAAAAAAATTTTAGTTGGAAGTGTCAAATTTTAATAAATTTATTTGAAATCAACTTCGATTTTATTGGATTTTGTCGAGTGCTTTTGGTGTTGGGTGTATATTTGAGTAAATTTAGATGAAAATAACGACAATTTTTTGGATTGTGAAAAAAATTTGAGTTGGAAGTGTCAAATTTTAATAAATTTATTTGAAACCAACTTCGATTTTTTGGATTTTCTTGAGTATGTTTTATGTAGGATCTACAATTGAGTAAATTTAGATGTAAATAACTTCAATTTTTTGGATTGTGAAAAAAATTTGAGTTGGAAGTGTCAAATTTTAATAAATTTATTTTAAACCAACTTTGATTTTTTGTATTTTCTTGAGTATTTTTGTTGTAGGATCTACAATTGAGTAAATTTAGATGAAAATAACTTCAATTTTTTGGATTGTGAAAAAAATTTGAGTTGGAAGTGTCAAATTTTAATAAATTTATTTGAAACCAACTTCGATTTTTTGGATTTTCTTAAGTATTTTTGTTGTAGGATCTTCAATTGAGTAAATTTAGATGAAAATAACTTCGATTTTTTATATTTTTTCACGATTTTTGTCAAATTTAAATAAATATATTTGAAATCAACTTGGATAATTTTGGATTTTGTCGAGTATTTTTGGTGTAGGATGTATATTTGAGTAAATTTTGATGAAAATAACTTCAATTTTTTGGATTGTGAAAAAAATTTGAGTTGGAAGTGACAAATTTTAATAAATTTATTTGAAACCAACTTCGATTTTTTGGATTTTCTTGAGTATTTTTGATGTAGGATCTACAATTGAGTAAATTTATATGAAAATAACTTCAATTTTTTGGATTGTGAAAAAAATTTGAGTTGGAAGTGTCAAATTTTAATATATTTATTTGAAACCAACATCGATTTTTGGGATTTTCTTGAGTATTTTTGTTGTAGGATCTACAATTGAGTAAATTTAGATGAAAATAACTTCAATTTTTTGGATTGTGAAAAAAATTTGAGTTGGAAGTGTCAAATTTTAATAAATTTATTTGAAACCAACTTCGATTTTGTGGATTTTCTTAAGTATTTTTGTTGTAGGATCTTCAATTGAGTAAATTTAGATGAAAATAACTTCGATTTTTTGGATTTTGTCACGATTTTTGTCAAATTTTAATAAATATATTTGAAATCAACTTGGATAATTTTGGATTTTGTCGAGTATTTTTGGTGTAGGATGTATATTTGAGTAAATTTTGATGAAAATAACTTCAATTTTTTGAATTGTGAAAAAAATTTGAGTTGGAAGTGTCAAATTTTAATAAATTTATTTGAAACCAACTTCGATTTTTTGGATTTTCTTGAGTATTTTTGTTGTAGGATCTACAATTGAGTAAATTTAGATGAAAATAACTTCAATTTTTTGGATTTTGTCACGATATTTGTCAAATTTTAATAAATTTATTTGAAATCAACTTGGATAATTTTGGAATTTGTTGAGTATTTTTGTTATAGGATCTATATTTGAGTAAATTTAGATGAAAATATCTTCAATTTTTTGGATTGTGAAAAAAATTTTAGTTGGAAGTGTCAAATTTTAATAAATTTATTTGAAATCAACTTCGATTATTTTGAATTTTGTTCAGTATTTTTGTTGTAGGATGTATTTATGAGTAAATTTAGATGAAAATAACTTCAATTTTTTGGATTGTGAAAAAAATTTGAGTTGGAAGTGTCAAATTTTAATAAATTTATTTGAAACCAACTTCGATTTTTTGGATTTTCTTAAGTATTTTTGTTGTAGGATCTTCAATTGAGTAAATTTAGATGAAAATAACTTCGATTTTTTATATTTTTTCACGATTTTTGTCAAATTTAAATAAATATATTTGAAATCAACTTGGATAATTTTGGATTTTGTCGAGTATTTTTGGTGTAGGATGTATATTTGAGTAAATTTTGATGAAAATAACTTCAATTTTTTGGATTGTGAAAAAAATTTGAGTTGGAAGTGACAAATTTTAATAAATTTATTTGAAACCAACTTCGATTTTTTGGATTTTCTTGAGTATTTTTGATGTAGGATCTACAATTGAGCAAATTTAGATGAAAATAACTTCAATTTTTTGGATTGTGAAAAAAATTTGAGTTGGAAGTGTCAAATTTTAATATATTTATTTGAAACCAACATCGATTTTTGGGATTTTCTTGAGTATTTTTGTTGTAGGATCTACAATTGAGTAAATTTAGATGAAAATAACTTCAATTTTTTGGATTGTGAAAAAAATTTGAGTTGGAAGTGTCAAATTTTAATAAATTTATTTGAAACCAACTTCGATTTTGTGGATTTTCTTAAGTATTTTTGTTGTAGGATCTTCAATTGAGTAAATTTAGATGAAAATAACTTCGATTTTTTGGATTTTGTCACGATTTTTGTCAAATTTTAATAAATATATTTGAAATCAACTTGGATAATTTTGGATTTTGTCGAGTATTTTTGGTGTAGGATGTATATTTGAGTAAATTTTGATGAAAATAACTTCAATTTTTTGAATTGTGAAAAAAATTTGAGTTGGAAGTGTCAAATTTTAATAAATTTATTTGAAACCAACTTCGATTTTTTGGATTTTCTTGAGTATTTTTGTTGTAGGATCTACAATTGAGTAAATTTAGATGAAAATAACTTCAATTTTTTGGATTTTGTCACGATATTTGTCAAATTTTAATAAATTTATTTGAAATCAACTTGGATAATTTTGGAATTTGTTGAGTATTTTTGTTATAGGATCTATATTTGAGTAAATTTAGATGAAAATATCTTCAATTTTTTGGATTGTGAAAAAAATTTTAGTTGGAAGTGTCAAATTTTAATAAATTTATTTGAAATCAACTTCGATTATTTTGAATTTTGTTCAGTATTTTTGTTGTAGGATGTATTTATGAGTAAATTTAGATGAAAATAACGACAATTTTTTGGATTGTGAAAAAAATTTGAGTTGGAAATGTCAAATTTTAATAAATTTATTTGAAACCTACTTCGATTTTTCTCGACTATGTTGAGTTTTTTGATAGAGAAGCTTAATTTGAGTAATTTCAGTTGAAATTAACTTCGATTTTTTGGATTTTGTCACGATTTTTGTCAAATTTTATTAAATTTATTTGAAATCAACTTCGATTTTATTGGATTTTGTCGAGTACTTTTGGTGTTGGGTGTATATTTGAGTAAATTTAGATGAAAATAACATCAATTTTTTGGATTGTGAAAAAAAGTTTAGTTGGAAGTGTCAAATTTTAATAAATTTATTTGAAGTCAACTTCGATTTTTTGGATTTTCTTGAGTATTTTTGTTGTAGGATCTACAATTGAGTAAATGTAGATGAAAATAACTTCAATTTTTTGGATTGTGAAAAAAATTTGATTTGGAAGTGTCAAATTTTAATAAATTTATTTGAATTCAACTTCGATTTTTTTTAATATTGTCGAGTATTTTTGGTGTAGGATGTATATTTGAGTAAATTTAGATGAAAATAACTTAAACTTTTAGGATTGTGAAAAAAATTTGAGTTGGAAGTGTCAAATTTTATTAAATTTATTTGAAACCAACTTCGATTTTTTGGATTTTCTTGAGTATTTTTGTTGTAGGATCTACAATTGAGTAAATTTAGATGAAAATAACTTCAATTTTTTGGATTTTGTCACGATTTTTGTCAAATTTTAATAAATTTATTTGAAATCAACTTGGATAATTTTGGAATTTGTTGAGTATTTTTGTTGTAGGATCTATATTTGAGTAAATTTAGATGAAAATATCTTCAATTTTTTGGAATGTGAAAAAAATTTTAGTTGGAAGTGTCAAATTTTAATAAATTTATTTGAAATCAACTTCGATTATTTTGAATTTTGTTCAGTATTTTTGTTGTAGGATGTATTTATGAGTAAATTTAGATGAAAATAACGACAATTTTTTGGATTGTGAAAAAAATTTGAGTTGGAAGTGTCAAATTTTAATAAATTTATTTGAAATCAACTTCGATTGTATTGGATTTTGTCGAGTATTTTTGTTGTAGGATCTACAATTGAGTAAATTTAGATGAAAATAACTTCAATTTTTTGGATTTTGTTACGATTTTTGTCAAATTTAAATAAATATATTTGAAATCAACTTGGATAATTTCGGATTTTGTCGAGTATTTTTGGTGTAGGATGTATATTTGAGTTAATTTTGATGAAAATAACTTCAATTTTTTGGATTGTGAAAAAAATTTGAGTTGGAAGTGTCAAATTTTAATAAATTTATTTGAAACCAACTTCGATTTTTTGGATTTTCTTGAGTATGTTTTATGTAGGATCTACAATTGAGTAAATTTAGATGAAAATAACTTCAATTTTTTGGATTGTGAAAAAAATTTGAGTTGGAAGTGTCAAATTTTAATAAATTTATTTTAAACCAACTTTGATTTTTTGGATTTTCTTGAGTATTTTTGTTGTAGGATCTACAATTGAGTAAATTTAGATGAAAATAACATCAATTTTTTGGATTGTGAAAAAAAGTTTAGTTGGAAGTGTCAAATTTTAATAAATTTATTTGAAGTCAACTTCGATTTTTTGGATTTTCTTGAGTATTTTTGTTGTAGGATCTACAATTGAGTAAATTTAGATGAAAATAACTTCAATTTTTTGGATTGTGAAAAAAATTTGATTTGGAACTGTCAAATTTTAATAAATTTATTTGAATTCAACTTCGATTTTTTTGAATATTGTCGAGTATTTTTGGTGTAGGATGTATATTTGAGTAAATTTAGATGAAAATAACTTTAATTTTTAGGATTGTGAAAAAAATTTGAGTTGGAAGTGTCAAATTTTAATAAATTTATTTGAAACCAACTTCGATTTTTTGGATTTTCTTGAGTATTTTTGTTGTAGGATCTACAATTGAGTAAATTTAGATGAAAATAACTTCAATTTTTTGGATTTTGTCACGATTTTTGTCAAATTTTAATAAATTTATTTGAAATCAACTTGGATAATTTTGGAATTTGTTGAGTATTTTTGTTGTAGGATCTATATTTGAGTAAATTTAGATGAAAATATCTTCAATTTTTTGGATTGTGAAAAAAATTTTAGTTGGAAGTGTCAAATTTTAATAAATTTATTTGAAATCAACTTCGATTATTTTGAATTTTGTTCAGTATTTTTGTTGTAGGATGTATTTATGAGTAAATTTAGATGAAAATAACGACAATTATTTGGATTGTGAAAAAAATTTGAGTTGGAAATGTCAAATTTTAATAAATTTATTTGTAACCTACTTCGATTTTTCTCGACTATGTTGAGTTTTTTGATAGAGAAGCTTAATTTGAGTAATTTCAGTTAAAATTAACTTCGATTTTTTGGATTTTGTCACGATTTTTGTCAAATTTTAATAAATTTATTTGAAATCAACTTCGATTTTATTGGATTTTGTCGAGTATTTTTGGAGTAGGATGTATATTTGAGTAAATTTAGATGAAAATAACGACAATTTTTTGGATTGTGAAAAAAAATTTTAGTTGGAAGTGTCAAATTTTAATAAATTTATTTGAAATCAACTTCGATTTTATTGGATTTTGTCGAGTACTTTTGGTGTTGGGTGTATATTTGAGTAAATTTAGATGAAAATAACTTCAATTTTTTGGATTGTGAAAAAAATTTGAGTTGAATGTGTCAAATTTTAATAAATTTATTTGAAACCAACTTCGATTTTTTGTATTTTCTTGAGTATTTTTGTTATAGGATCTATATTTGAGTAAATTTAGATGAAAATATCTTCAATTTTTTGGATTGTGAAAAAAATTTGAGTTGGAAGTGTCAAATTTTAATAAATTTATTTGAAACCAACTTCGATTTTTTGGATTTTCTTGAGTATTTTTGATGTAGGATCTACAATTGACTAAATTTAGATGAAAATAACTTCAATTTTTTGGATTGTGAAAAAAATTTGAGTTGGAAGTGTCAAATTTTAATAAATTTATTTTAAACCAGCTTTGATTTTTTGGATTTTCTTGAGTATTTTTGTTGTAGGATCTACAATTGAGTAAATTTAGATGAAAATAACTACAATTTTTTGGATTTTGTCACGATTTTTGTCAAATTTTAATAAATTTATTTGAAATCAACTTGGATAATTTTGGAATTTGTTGAGTATTTTTGTTGTAGGATCTATATTTGAGTAAATTTAGATGAAAATATCTTCAATTTTTTGGATTGTGAAAAAAATTTTAGTTGGAAGTGTCAAATTTTAATAAATTTATTTGAAATCAACTTCGATTATTTTGAATTTTGTTCAGTATTTTTGTTGTAGGATGTATTTATGAGTAAATTTAGATGAAAATAACGACAATTTTTTGGATTGTGAAAAAGTTTGAGTTGGAAATGTCAAATTTTAATAAATTTATTTGAAACCTACTTCGATTTTTCTCGACTATGTTGAGTTTTTTTGATAGAGAAGCTTAATTTGAGTAATTTCAGTTGAAATTAACTTCGATTTTTTGGATTATGTCACGATTTTTGTCAAATTTTAATAAATTTATTTGAAATCAACTTCGATTTTATTGGATTTTGTTGAGTATTTTTGGTGTAGGATGTATATTTGAGTAAATTTAGATGAAAATAACGACATATTTTTGGATTGTGAAAAAAAATTTTAGTTGGAAGTGTCAAATTTTAATAAATTTATTTGAAATCAACTTCGATTTTATTGGATTTTGTCGAGTACTTTTGGTGTTGGGTGTATATTTGAGTAAATTTAGATGAAAATAACGACAATTTTTTGGATTGTGAAAAAAATTTGAGTTGGAAGTGTCAAATTTTAATAAATTTATTTGAAACCAACTTCGATTTTTTGGATTTTCTTGAGTATGTTTTATGTAGGATCTACAATTGAGTAAATTTAGATGAAAATAACTTCAATTTTTTGGATTGTGAAAAAAATTTGAGTTGGAAGTGTCAAATTTTAATAAATTTATTTGAAACCAACTTCGATTTTTTGGATTTTCTTGAGTATTTTTGTTGTAGGATCTACAATTGAGTAAATTTAGATGAAAATAACTTCAATTTTTTGGATATTGTCACGATTTTTGTAAAATTTTAATAATTTTATTTGAAATCAACTTGGATAATTTTGGAATTTGTTGAGTACTTTTGGTGTTGGGTGTATATTTGATTAAATTTAGATGAAAATAACGACAATTTTTTGGATTGTGAAAAAAATTTGAGTTGGAAGTGTCAAATTTTAATAAATTTATTTGAAACCAACTTCGATTTTTTGGATTTTCTTGAGTATGTTTTATGTAGGATCTACAATTGAGTAAATTTAGATGAAAATAACTTCAATTTTTTGGATTGTGAAAAAAATTTGAGTTGGAAGTGTCAAATTTTAATAAATTTATTTTAAACCAACTTTGATTTTTTGGATTTTCTTGAGTATTTTTGTTGTAGGATCTACAATTGAGTAAATTTAGATGAAAATAACTTCAATTTTTTGGATTTTGTCACGATTTTTGTCAAATTTTAATAAATTTATTTGAAATCAACTTGGATAATTTTGGATTTTGTCGAGTATTTTTGGTGTAGGGTGTATATTTGAGTAAATTTAGATGAAAATAACTTCAATTTTTTGGATTGTGAAAAAAATTTGAGTTGGAAGTGTCAAATTTTAATAAATTTATTTGAAACCAACTTCGATTTTTTGGATTTTCTTGAGTATTTTTGTTGTACGATCTACAATTGAGTAAATTTAGATGAAAATAACTTCAATTTTTTGGATTGTGAAAAAAATTTGAGTTGGAAGTGTCAAATTTTAATAAATTTATTTGAAACCAACTTCGATTTTTTGGATTTTCTTGAGTATTTTTGTTGTAGGATCTACAATTGAGTAAATTTAGATGAAAATAACTTCAATTTTTTGGATATTGTCACGATTTTTGTAAAATTTTAATAATTTTATTTGAAATCAACTTGGATAATTTTGGAATTTGTTGAGTACTTTTGGTGTTGGGTGTATATTTGAGTAAATTTAGATGAAAATAACTTCAATTTTTTGGATTGTGAAATAAAGTTTAGTTGGAAGTGTCAAATTGTAATAAATTTATTTGAAATCAACTTCGATTTTTTGGATTTTCTTGAGTATTTTTGATGTAGGATCTACAATTGAGTAAATTTAGATGAAAATAACTTCAATTTTTTGGATTGTGAAAAAAATTTGAGTTGGAAGTGTCAAATTGTAATAAATTTATTTGAAATCAACTTCGATTTTTTGGATTTTCTTGAGTATTTTTGATGTAGGATCTACAATTGAGTAAATTTAGATGAAAATAACTTCAATTTTTTGGATTGTGAAAAAAATTTGAGTTGGAAGTGTCAAATTTTAATAAATTTATTTGAAACCAACTTCGATTTTTTGGATTTTCTTGAGTATTTTTGATGTAGGATCTACAATTGAGTAAATTTAGATGAAAATAACTTCAATTTTTTGGATTGTGAAAAAAATTTGAGTTGGAAGTGTCAAATTTTAATATATTTATTTGAAACCAACATCGATTTTTTGGATTTTCTTGAGTATTTTTGTTGTAGGATCTACAATTGAGTAAATTTAGATGAAAATAACTTCAATTTTTTGGATTGTGAAAAAAATTTGAGTTGGAAGTGTCAAATTTTAATATATTTATTTGAAACCAACATCGATTTTTTGGATTTTCTTGAGTATTTTTGTTGTAGGATCTACAATTGAGTAAATTTAGATGAAAATAACTTCAATTTTTTGGATTTTGTCAAGATTTTTGTCAAATTTTAATAAATTTATTTGAAATCAACACGGATAATTTTGGAATTTGTTGAGTATTTTTGTTGTAGGATCTATATTTGAGTAAATTTAGATGAAAATAACTTCAATTTTTAGGATTGTGAAAAAAATTTGAGTTGGAAGTGTCAAATTTTAATAAATTTATTTGAAACCAACTTCGATTTTTTGGATTTTCTTGAGTATTTTTGTTGTAGGATCTACAATTGAGTAAATTTAGATGAAAATAACTTCAATTTTTTGGATTTTGTCACGATATTTGTCAAATTTTAATAAATTTATTTGAAATCAACTTCGATTATTTTGAATTTTGTTCAGTATTTTTGTTGTAGGATGTATTTATGAGTAAATTTAGATGAAAATAACGACAATTTTTTGGATTGTGAAAAAAATTTGAGTTGGAAGTGTCAAATTTTAATAAATTTATTTGAAACCAACTTCGATTTTTTGGATTTTCTTGAGTATGTTTTATGTAGGATCTACAATTGAGTAAATTTAGATGAAAATAACTTCAATTTTTTGGATTGTGAAAAAAATTTGAGTTGGAAATGTCAAATTTTAATAAATTTATTTTAAAGCAACTTTGATTTTTTGGATTTTCTTGAGTATTTTTGTTGTAGGATCTACAATTGAGTAAATTTAGATGAAAATAACTTCAATTTTTTGGATTTTGTCACGATTTTTGTCAAATTTTAATAAATTTCTTTGAAATCAACTTGGATAATTTTGGATTTTGTCGAGTATTTTTGGTGTAGGATGTATATTTGAGTAAATTTAGATGAAAATAACTTAACTTTTTAGGATTGTGAAAAAAATTATAGTTGGAAGTGTCAAATTTTAATAAATATTTTTGAAACCAACTTCGATTTTTTGGATTTTCTTGAGTATTTTTGTTGTAGGATCTACAATTGAGTAAATTTAGATGAAAATAACTACAATTTTTTGGATTTTGTCACGATTTTTGTCAAATTTTAATAAATTTATTTGAAATCAACTTGGATAATTTTGGAATTTGTTGAGTATTTTTGTTGTAGGATCTATATTTGAGTAAATTTAGATGAAAATATCTTCAATTTTTTGGATTGTGAAAAAAATTTTAGTTGGAAGTGTCAAATTTTAATAAATTTATTTGAAATCAACTTCGATTATTTTGAATTTTGTTCAGTATTTTTGTTGTAGGATGTATTTATGAGTAAATTTAGATGAAAATAACGACAATTTTTTGGATTGTGAAAAAGTTTGAGTTGGAAATGTCAAATTTTAATAAATTTATTTGAAATCAACTTCGATTTTATTGGATTTTGTCGAGTACTTTTGGTGTTGGGTGTATATTTGATTAAATTTAGATGAAAATAACGACAATTTTTTGGATTGTGAAAAAAATTTGAGTTGGAAGTGTCAAATTTTAATAAATTTATTTGAAACCAACTTCGATTTTTTGGATTTTCTTGAGTATGTTTTATGTAGGATCTACAATTGAGTAAATTTAGATGAAAATAACTTCAATTTTTTGGATTGCGAAAAAAATTTGAGTTGGAAGTGTCAAATTTTAATAAATTTATTTTAAACCAACTTTGATTTTTTGGATTTTCTTGAGTATTTTTGTTGTAGGATCTACAATTGAGTAAATTTAGATGAAAATAACTTCAATTTTTTGGATTTTGTCACGATTTTTGTCAAATTTTAATAAATTTATTTGAAATCAACTTGGATAATTTTGGATTTTGTCGAGTATTTTTGGTGTAGGGTGTATATTTGAGTAAATTTAGATGAAAATAACTTCAATTTTTTGGATTGTGAAAAAAATTTGAGTTGGAAGTGTCAAATTTTAATAAATTTATTTGAAACCAACTTCGATTTTTTGGATTTTCTTGAGTATTTTTGTTGTACGATCTACAATTGAGTAAATTTAGATGAAAATAACTTCAATTTTTTGGATTGTGAAAAAAATTTGAGTTGGAAGTGTCAAATTTTAATAAATTTATTTGAAACCAACTTCGATTTTTTGGATTTTCTTGAGTATTTTTGTTGTAGGATCTACAATTGAGTAAATTTAGATGAAAATAACTTCAATTTTTTGGATTTTGTCACGATTTTTGTAAAATTTTAATAATTTTATTTGAAATCAACTTGGATAATTTTGGAATTTGTTGAGTACTTTTGGTGTTGGGTGTATATTTGAGTAAATTTAGATGAAAATAACTTCAATTTTTTGGATTGTGAAATAAAGTTTAGTTGGAAGTGTCAAATTGTAATAAATTTATTTGAAATCAACTTCGATTTTTTGGATTTTCTTGAGTATTTTTGATGTAGGATCTACAATTGAGTAAATTTAGATGAAAATAACTGCAATTTTTTGGATTGTGAAAAAAATTTGAGTTGGAAGTGTCAAATTTTAATAAATTTATTTGAAATCAACTTCGATTATTTTGAATTTTGTTCAGTATTTTTGTTGTAGGATGTATTTATGAGTAAATTTAGATGAAAATAACGACAATTTTTTGGATTGTGAAAAAAATTTGAGTTGGAAATGTCAAATTTTAATAAATTTATTTGAAATCAACTTCGATTTTATTGGATTTTGTCGAGTATTTTTGGAGTAGGATGTATATTTGAGTAAATTTAGATGAAAATAACGACAATTTTTTGGATTTTGTCACGATTTTTGTCAAATTTTAATAAATTTATTTGAAATCAACTTGGATAATTTTGGAATTTGTTGAGTACTTTTGGTGTTGGGTGTATATTTGAGTAAATTTAGATGAAAATAACTTCAATTTTTTGGATTGTGAAAAAAAGTTTAGTTGGAAGTGTCAAATTTTAATAAATTTATTTGAAATCAACTTCGATTTTTTGGATTTTCTTGAGTATTTTTGTTGTAGGATCTACAATTGAGTAAATTTAGATGAAAATAACTTCAATTTTTTGGATTGTGAAAAAAATTTGAGTTGGAAGTGTCAAATTTTAATAAATTTATTTGAAACCAACTTCGATTTTTTGGATTTTCTTAAGTATTTTTGTTGTAGGATCTTCAATTGAGTAAATTTAGATGAAAATAACTTCGATTTTTTATATTTTTTCACGATTTTTGTCAAATTTTAATAAATATATTTGAAATCAACTTGGATAATTTTGGATTTTGTCGAGTATTTTTGGTGTAGGATGTATATTTGTGTAAATTTTGATGAAAATAACTTCAATTTTTTGGATTGTGAAAAAAATTTGAGTTGGAAGTGTCAAATTTTAATAAATTTATTTGAAACCAACTTCGATTTTTTGGATTTTCTTGAGTATTTTTGATGTAGGATCTACAATTGAGTAAATTTAGATGAAAATAACTTCAATTTTTTGGATTGTGAAAAAAATTTGAGTTGGAAGTGTCAAATTTTAATATATTTATTTGAAACCAACATCGATTTTTTGGATTTTCTTGAGTATTTTTGTTGTAGGATCTACAATTGAGTAAATTTAGATGAAAATAACTTCAATTTTTTGGATTGTGAAAAAAATTTGAGTTGGAAGTGTCAAATTTTAATATATTTATTTGAAACCAACATCGATTTTTTGGATTTTCTTGAGTATTTTTGTTGTAGGATCTACAATTGAGTAAATTTAGATGAAAATAACTTCAATTTTTTGGATTTTGTCACGATTTTTGTCAAATTTTAATAAATTTATTTGAAATCAACACGGATAATTTTGGAATTTGTTGAGTATTTTTGTTGTAGGATCTATATTTGAGTAAATTTAGATGAAAATAACTTCAATTTTTAGGATTGTGAAAAAAATTTGAGTTGGAAGTGTCAAATTTTAATAAATTTATTTGAAACCAACTTCGATTTTTTGGATTTTCTTGAGTATTTTTGTTGTAGGATCTACAATTGAGTAAATTTAGATGAAAATAACTTCAATTTTTTGGATTTTGTCACGATATTTGTCAAATTTTAATAAATTTATTTGAAATCAACTTGGATAATTTTGGAATTTGTTGAGTATTTTTGTTATAGGATCTATATTTGAGTAAATTTAGATGAAAATATCTTCAATTTTTTGGATTGTGAAAAAAATTTTAGTTGGAAGTGTCAAATTTTAATAAATTTATTTGAAATCAACTTCGATTATTTTGAATTTTGTTCAGTATTTTTGTTGTAGGATGTATTTATGAGTAAATTTAGATGAAAATAACGACAATTTTTTGGATTGTGAAAAAAATTTCAGTTGGAAATGTCAAATTTTAATAAATTTATTTGAAACCTACTTCGATTTTTCTCGACTATGTTGAGTTTTTTGATAGAGAAGCTTAATTTGAGTAATTTCAGTTGAAATTAACTTCGATTTTTTGGATTTTGTCACGATTTTTGTCAAATTTTAATAAATTTATTTGAAATCAACTTCGATTTTATTGGATTTTGTCGAGTATTTTTGGAGTAGGATGTATAGTTGAGTAAATTTAGATGAAAATAACGACAATTTTTTGGATTGTGAAAAAAAATTTTAGTTGGAAGTGTCAAATTTTAATAAATTTATTTGAAATCAACTTCGATTTTATTGGAATTTGTTGAGTATTTTTGTTATAGGATCTATATTTGAGTAAATTTAGATGAAAATATCTTCAATTTTTTGGATTGTGAAAAAAATTTGAGTTGGAAGTGTCAAATTTTAATAAATTTATTTGAAATCAACTTCGATTATTTTGAATTTTGTTCAGTATTTTTGTTGTAGGATGTATTTATGAGTAAATTTAGATGAAAATAACGACAATTTTTTGGATTGTGAAAAAAATTTGAGTTGGAAATGTCAAATTTTAATAAATTTATTTGAAACCTACTTCGATTTTTCTCGACTATGTTGAGTTTTTTGATACAGAAGCTTAATTTGAGTAATTTCAGTTGAAATTAACTTCGATTTTTTGGATTTTGTCACGATTTTTGTCAAATTTTAATAAATTTATTTGAAATCAACTTCGATTTTATTGGATTTTGTCGAGTATTTTTGGAGTAGGATGTATATTTGAGTAAATTTAGATGAAAATAACTACAATTTTTTGGATTGTGAAAAAAAATTTTAGTTGGAAGTGTCAAATTTTAATAAATTTATTTGAAATCAACTTCGATTTTATTGGAATTTGTTGAGTATTTTTGTTATAGGATCTATATTTGAGTAAATTTAGATGAAAATATCTTCAATTTTTTGGATTGTGAAAAAAATTTGAGTTGGAAGTGTCAAATTTTAATAAATTTATTTGAAATCAACTTCGTTTATTTTGAATTTTGTTCAGTATTTTTGTTGTAGGATGTATTTATGAGTAAATTTAGATGAAAATAACGACAATTTTTTGGATTGTGAAAAAAAATTTTAGTTGGAAGTGTCAAATTTTAATAAATTTATTTGAAATCAACTTCGATTATTTTGAATTTTGTTCAGTATTTTTGTTGTAGGATGTATTTATGAGTAAATTTAGATGAAAATAACGACAATTTTTTGGATTGTGAAAAAAATTTGAGTTGGAAATGTCGAATTTTAATAAATTTATTTGAAACCTACTTCGATTTTTCTCGACTATGTTGAGTTTTTTTGATAGAGAAGCTTAATTTGAGTAATTTCAGTTGAAATTAACTTCGATTTTTTGGATTTTGTCACGAATTTTGTCAAATTTTAATAAATTTATTTGAAATCAACTTCGATTTTATTGGATTTTGCCGAGTATTTTTGGAGTAGGATGTATATTTGAGTAAATTTAGATGAAAATAACGACAATTTTTTGGATTGTGAAAAAAAATTTTAGTTGGAAGTGTCAAATTTTAATAAACTTATTTGAAATCAACTTCGATTATTTTGAATTTTGTTCAGTATTTTTGTTGTAGGATGTATTTATGAGTAAATTTAGATGAAAATAACGACAATTTTTTGGATTGTGAAAAAAAATTTTAGTTGGAAGTGTCAAATTTTAATAAATTTATTTGAAATCAACTTCGATTTTATTGGATTTTGTCGAGTACTTTTGGTGTTGGGTGTATATTTGAGTAAATTTAGATGAAAATAACTTCAATTTTTTGGATTGTGAAAAAAAGTTTAGTTGGAAGTGTCAAATTTTAATAAATTTATTTGAAACCAACTTCGATTTTTTGGATTTTCTTGAGTGTTTTTGTTTTAGGATCTACAATTGAGTAAATTTAGATGAAAATAAATTCAATTTTTTGGATTGTGAAAAAAATTTGAGTTGGAAGTGTCAAATTTTAATAAATTTATTTGAAACCAACTTCGATTTTTTGGATTTTCTTGAGTATGTTTTATGTAGGATCTACAATTGAGTAAATTTAGATGAAAATAACTTCAATTTTTTGGATTGTGAAAAAAATTTGAGTTGGAAGTGTCAAATTTTAATATATTTATTTGAAACCAACATCGATTTTTTGGATTTTCTTGAGTATTTTTGTTGTAGGATCTACAATTGAGTAAATTTAGATGAAAATAACTTCAATTTTTTGGATTGTGAAAAAAATTTGAGTTGGAAGTGTCAAATTTTAATATATTTATTTGAAACCAACATCGATTTTTTGGATTTTCTTGAGTATTTTTGTTGTAGGATCTACAATTGAGTAAATTTAGATGAAAATAACTTCAATTTTTTGGATTTTGTCACGATTTTTGTAAAATTTTAATAATTTTATTTGAAATCAACTTGGATAATTTTGGAATTTGTTGAGTACTTTTGGTGTTGGGTGTATATTTGAGTAAATTTAGATGAAAATAACTTCAATTTTTTGGATTGTGAAATAAAGTTTAGTTGGAAGTGTCAAATTGTAATAAATTTATTTGAAATCAACTTCGATTTTTTGGATTTTCTTGAGTATTTTTGATGTAGGATCTACAATTGAGTAAATTTAGATGAAAATAACTGCAATTTTTTGGATTGTGAAAAAAATTTGAGTTGGAAGTGTCAAATTTTAATAAATTTATTTGAAATCAACTTCGATTATTTTGAATTTTGTTCAGTATTTTTGTTGTAGGATGTATTTATGAGTAAATTTAGATGAAAATAACGACAATTTTTTGGATTGTGAAAAAAATTTGAGTTGGAAATGTCAAATTTTAATAAATTTATTTGAAATCAACTTCGATTTTATTGGATTTTGTCGAGTATTTTTGGAGTAGGATGTATATTTGAGTAAATTTAGATGAAAATAACGACAATTTTTTGGATTTTGTCACGATTTTTGTCAAATTTTAATAAATTTATTTGAAATCAACTTGGATAATTTTGGAATTTGTTGAGTACTTTTGGTGTTGGGTGTATATTTGAGTAAATTTAGATGAAAATAACTTCAATTTTTTGGATTGTGAAAAAAAGTTTAGTTGGAAGTGTCAAATTTTAATAAATTTATTTGAAATCAACTTCGATTTTTTGGATTTTCTTGAGTATTTTTGTTGTAGGATCTACAATTGAGTAAATTTAGATGAAAATAACTTCAATTTTTTGGATTGTGAAAAAAATTTGAGTTGGAAGTGTCAAATTTTAATAAATTTATTTGAAACCAACTTCGATTTTTTGGATTTTCTTAAGTATTTTTGTTGTAGGATCTTCAATTGAGTAAATTTAGATGAAAATAACTTCGATTTTTTATATTTTTTCACGATTTTTGTCAAATTTTAATAAATATATTTGAAATCAACTTGGATAATTTTGGATTTTGTCGAGTATTTTTGGTGTAGGATGTATATTTGTGTAAATTTTGATGAAAATAACTTCAATTTTTTGGATTGTGAAAAAAATTTGAGTTGGAAGTGTCAAATTTTAATAAATTTATTTGAAACCAACTTCGATTTTTTGGATTTTCTTGAGTATTTTTGATGTAGGATCTACAATTGAGTAAATTTAGATGAAAATAACTTCAATTTTTTGGATTGTGAAAAAAATTTGAGTTGGAAGTGTCAAATTTTAATATATTTATTTGAAACCAACATCGATTTTTTGGATTTTCTTGAGTATTTTTGTTGTAGGATCTACAATTGAGTAAATTTAGATGAAAATAACTTCAATTTTTTGGATTGTGAAAAAAATTTGAGTTGGAAGTGTCAAATTTTAATATATTTATTTGAAACCAACATCGATTTTTTGGATTTTCTTGAGTATTTTTGTTGTAGGATCTACAATTGAGTAAATTTAGATGAAAATAACTTCAATTTTTTGGATTTTGTCACGATTTTTGTCAAATTTTAATAAATTTATTTGAAATCAACACGGATAATTTTGGAATTTGTTGAGTATTTTTGTTGTAGGATCTATATTTGAGTAAATTTAGATGAAAATAACTTCAATTTTTAGGATTGTGAAAAAAATTTGAGTTGGAAGTGTCAAATTTTAATAAATTTATTTGAAACCAACTTCGATTTTTTGGATTTTCTTGAGTATTTTTGTTGTAGGATCTACAATTGAGTAAATTTAGATGAAAATAACTTCAATTTTTTGGATTTTGTCACGATATTTGTCAAATTTTAATAAATTTATTTGAAATCAACTTGGATAATTTTGGAATTTGTTGAGTATTTTTGTTATAGGATCTATATTTGAGTAAATTTAGATGAAAATATCTTCAATTTTTTGGATTGTGAAAAAAATTTTAGTTGGAAGTGTCAAATTTTAATAAATTTATTTGAAATCAACTTCGATTATTTTGAATTTTGTTCAGTATTTTTGTTGTAGGATGTATTTATGAGTAAATTTAGATGAAAATAACGACAATTTTTTGGATTGTGAAAAAAATTTCAGTTGGAAATGTCAAATTTTAATAAATTTATTTGAAACCTACTTCGATTTTTCTCGACTATGTTGAGTTTTTTGATAGAGAAGCTTAATTTGAGTAATTTCAGTTGAAATTAACTTCGATTTTTTGGATTTTGTCACGATTTTTGTCAAATTTTAATAAATTTATTTGAAATCAACTTCGATTTTATTGGATTTTGTCGAGTATTTTTGGAGTAGGATGTATAGTTGAGTAAATTTAGATGAAAATAACGACAATTTTTTGGATTGTGAAAAAAAATTTTAGTTGGAAGTGTCAAATTTTAATAAATTTATTTGAAATCAACTTCGATTTTATTGGAATTTGTTGAGTATTTTTGTTATAGGATCTATATTTGAGTAAATTTAGATGAAAATATCTTCAATTTTTTGGATTGTGAAAAAAATTTGAGTTGGAAGTGTCAAATTTTAATAAATTTATTTGAAATCAACTTCGATTATTTTGAATTTTGTTCAGTATTTTTGTTGTAGGATGTATTTATGAGTAAATTTAGATGAAAATAACGACAATTTTTTGGATTGTGAAAAAAATTTGAGTTGGAAATGTCAAATTTTAATAAATTTATTTGAAACCTACTTCGATTTTTCTCGACTATGTTGAGTTTTTTGATACAGAAGCTTAATTTGAGTAATTTCAGTTGAAATTAACTTCGATTTTTTGGATTTTGTCACGATTTTTGTCAAATTTTAATAAATTTATTTGAAATCAACTTCGATTTTATTGGATTTTGTCGAGTATTTTTGGAGTAGGATGTATATTTGAGTAAATTTAGATGAAAATAACTACAATTTTTTGGATTGTGAAAAAAAATTTTAGTTGGAAGTGTCAAATTTTAATAAATTTATTTGAAATCAACTTCGATTTTATTGGAATTTGTTGAGTATTTTTGTTATAGGATCTATATTTGAGTAAATTTAGATGAAAATATCTTCAATTTTTTGGATTGTGAAAAAAATTTGAGTTGGAAGTGTCAAATTTTAATAAATTTATTTGAAATCAACTTCGTTTATTTTGAATTTTGTTCAGTATTTTTGTTGTAGGATGTATTTATGAGTAAATTTAGATGAAAATAACGACAATTTTTTGGATTGTGAAAAAAAATTTTAGTTGGAAGTGTCAAATTTTAATAAATTTATTTGAAATCAACTTCGATTATTTTGAATTTTGTTCAGTATTTTTGTTGTAGGATGTATTTATGAGTAAATTTAGATGAAAATAACGACAATTTTTTGGATTGTGAAAAAAATTTGAGTTGGAAATGTCGAATTTTAATAAATTTATTTGAAACCTACTTCGATTTTTCTCGACTATGTTGAGTTTTTTTGATAGAGAAGCTTAATTTGAGTAATTTCAGTTGAAATTAACTTCGATTTTTTGGATTTTGTCACGAATTTTGTCAAATTTTAATAAATTTATTTGAAATCAACTTCGATTTTATTGGATTTTGCCGAGTATTTTTGGAGTAGGATGTATATTTGAGTAAATTTAGATGAAAATAACGACAATTTTTTGGATTGTGAAAAAAAATTTTAGTTGGAAGTGTCAAATTTTAATAAACTTATTTGAAATCAACTTCGATTATTTTGAATTTTGTTCAGTATTTTTGTTGTAGGATGTATTTATGAGTAAATTTAGATGAAAATAACGACAATTTTTTGGATTGTGAAAAAAAATTTTAGTTGGAAGTGTCAAATTTTAATAAATTTATTTGAAATCAACTTCGATTTTATTGGATTTTGTCGAGTACTTTTGGTGTTGGGTGTATATTTGAGTAAATTTAGATGAAAATAACTTCAATTTTTTGGATTGTGAAAAAAAGTTTAGTTGGAAGTGTCAAATTTTAATAAATTTATTTGAAACCAACTTCGATTTTTTGGATTTTCTTGAGTGTTTTTGTTTTAGGATCTACAATTGAGTAAATTTAGATGAAAATAAATTCAATTTTTTGGATTGTGAAAAAAATTTGAGTTGGAAGTGTCAAATTTTAATAAATTTATTTGAAACCAACTTCGATTTTTTGGATTTTCTTGAGTATGTTTTATGTAGGATCTACAATTGAGTAAATTTAGATGAAAATAACTTCAATTTTTTGGATTGTGAAAAAAATTTGAGTTGGAAGTGTCAAATTTTAATAAATTAATTTTAAACCAACTTTGATTTTTTGGATTTTCTTGAGTATTTTTGTTGTAGGATCTACAATTGAGTAAATTTAGATGAAAGTAACGACAATTTTTTGGATTGTGAAAAAAATTTGAGTTGGAAGTGTCAAATTTTAATAAATTTATTTGAAATCAACTTCGATTATTTTGAATTTTGTTCAGTATTTTTGTTGTAGGATGTATTTATGAGTAAATTTAGATGAAAATAACGACAATTTTTTGGATTGTGAAAAAAATTTGAGTTGGAAATGTCAAATTTTAATAAATTTATTTGAAACCTACTTCGATTTTTCTCGACTATGTTGAGTTTTTTGATAGAGAAGCTTAATTTGAGTAATTTCAGTTGAAATTAACTTCGATTTTTTGGATTTTGTCACGATTTTTGTCAAATTTTAATAAATTAATTTGAAATCCACTTCGATTTTATTGGATTTTGTCGAGTATTTTTGGTGTAGGATGTATATTTGAGTAAATTTAGATGAAAATAACGACAATTTTTTCGATTGTGAAAAAAATTTGATTTGGAAGTGTCAAATTTTAATAAATTTATTTGAAAACCAGCTTCGATTTTTTGGATTTTCTTGAGTATTTTTGTTGTAGGATCTACAATTGAGTAAATTTAGATGAAAATAACTTCAATTTTTTGGATTTTGTCAAGATTTTTGTCAAATTTTAATAAATTTATTTGAAATCAACTTGGATAATTTTGGAATTTGTTGAGTATTTTTGTTGTAGGATCTATATTTGAGTAAATTTAGGTGAAAATATCTTCAATTTTTTGGATTGTGAAAAAAAGTTTAGTTGGAAGTGTCAAATTTTAATAAATTTATTTGAAATCAACTTCGATTATTTTGAATTTTGTTCAGTATTTTTGTTGTAGGATGTATTTATGAGTAAATTTAGATGAAAATAACGACAATTTTTTGGATTGTGAAAAAAATTTGAGTTGGAAATGTCGAATTTTAATAAATTTATTTGAAACCTACTTCGATTTTTCTCGACTATATTGCGTTTTTTTTATAGAGAAGCTTAATTTGAGTAATTTCAGTTGAAATTAACTTCGATTTTTTGGATTTTGTCACGATTTTTGTCAAATTTTAATAAATTTATTTGAAATCAACTTGGATAATTTTGGAATTTGTTGAGTATTTTTGTTGTAGGATCTATATTTGAGTAAATTTAGGTGAAAATATCTTCAATTTTTTGGATTGTGAAAAAAATTTTAGTTGGAAGTGTCAAATTTTAATAAATTTATTTGAAATCAACTTCGATTATTTTGAATTTTGTTCAGTATTTTTGTTGTAGGATGTATTTATGAGTAAATTTAGATGAAAATAACGACAATTTTTTGGATTGTGAAAAAAATTTAGTTGGAAGTGTCAAATTTTAATAAATTTATTTGAAACCAACTTCGATTTTTGGGATTTTCTTGAGTATTTTTGTTGTAGGATCTTCAATTGAGTAAATTTAGATGAAAATAACTTCGATTTTTTTGATTTTGTCACGATTTTTGTCAAATTTTAATAAATATATTTGAAATCAACTTGGATAATTTTGGAATTTGTTGAGTATTTTTGTTGTAGGATCAATATTTGAGTAAATTTAGATGAAAATATCTTCAATTTTTAGGATTGTGAAAAAAATTTTAGTTGGAAGTGTCAAATTTTAATATATTTATTTGAAATCAACTTCGATTGTATTGGATTTTGTCGAGTATTTTTGTTGTAGGATCTATATTTGAGTAAATTTAGATGAAAATAGCTTCAATTTTTTGGATTGTGAAAAAAATTTTAGTTGGAAGTGTCAAATTTTAATAAATTTATTTGAAATCAATTTGGATTATTTTGGATTTTCTTGAGTATTTTTGTTGTAGGATCTATATTTGAGTAAATTTAGATGAAAATAACATAAATTTTTAGGATTGTGAAAAAAATTTTAGTTGGAAGTGCCAAATTTTAATAAATTTATTTGAAACCAACTTCGATTTTTTGGATTTTCTTGAGTATTTTTGTAGTAGGATCTACAATTGAGTAAATTTAGATGAAAATAACTTCGATTTTTTGGATTTTGTCACGATTTGTGTCAAATTTTAATAAATTTATTTGAAATCAACTTGGATAATTTTGGAATTTGTTGAGTATTTTTGTTGTAGGATCTATATTTGATTTAATTTAGATGAAAATATCTTCAATTTTTAGGATTGTGAATAAAATTTTAGTTGGAAGTGCCAAATTTTAATAAATTTTTTGAAACCAACTTCGATTTTTTGGATTTTCTTGAGTATTTTTGTTGTAGGATCTACAATTGAGTAAATTTAGATGAAAATAACTTCGATTTTTTGGATTTTGTCACGATTTTGGTCAAATTTTAATAAATATATTTGAAATCAACTTGGATAATTTTGGATTTTGTCGAGTATTTTTGGTGTAGGATGTATATTTGAGTAAATTTAGATGACAATAACTTCAATTTTTTGGGTTGTGAAAAAAATTTGAGTTGGAAGTGTCAAATTTTAAAAAATTTATTTGAAACCAACTTCGATTTTTTGGATTTTCTTGAGTATTTTTGTTGTAGGATCTACAATTGAGTAAATTTAGATGAAAATAACTTCGATTTTTTGGATTTTGTCACGATTTTTGTCATATTTTAATAAATTTATTTGAAATCAACTTGAATTATTTTGAATTTTGTGGAGTATTTTTGGTGTAGGATGTATATTTGAGTAAATTTAGATGAAAATAACGACAATTTTTTGGATTCTGAAAAAAAAATTTACTTGGAAGTGTAAAATTTTAACAAATTTATTTGAAACCAACTTCGATTTTTTTGGATTTTGTTGTAGGATCTACAATTGAGTAAATTTAGAAGAAAATAACTTCAATTTTTAGGATTGTGAAAAAAATTTTAGTTGGAAGTGCCAAATTTTAATAAATTTTTTTGAAACCAACTTCGATTTTTTGGATTTTCTTGAGTATTTTTGTTGTAGGATCTACAATTGAGTAAATTTAGATGAAAATAACTTCGATTTTTTGGATTTTGTCACGATTTTTGTCAAATTTTAATAAATTTATTTGAAATCAACTTCGATTTTTTTAGATTTTGTCGAGTATTTTTGTTGTAGGATGTATATTTCAGTAAATTTAGATGAAAATAACGACAGTTTTTTGGATTGTGAAAAAAATTGAGTTGGAAATGTCAAATTTTAATAAATTTATTTGAAACCTACTTCGATTTTTCTCGACTATGTTGAGTTTTTTTGATAGAGAAGCTTAATTTGAGTAATTTCAGTTGAAATAACTTCGATTTTTTGAATTTTGTCACGCTTTTTGTCAAATTTTAATAAATTTATTTGAAATCAACTTCGATTTTTTGGATTTTCTTGAGTATTTTTGTTGTAGGATCTATATTTGAGTAAATTTAGATGAAAATATCTTCAATTTTTTGGATTGTGAAATATTTTGAGTTGGAAGTGTCAAATTTTAATAAATTTATTTGAAACCAACATCGATTTTTTGGATTTTCTTGAGTATTTTTGTTGTAGGATCTACAATTGAGTAAATTTAGATGAAAATAACATCGATTTTTTGGATTTTGTCACGATTTTTGTCAAATTTTAATAAATTTATTTGAAATCAACTTCGGTTTTTTGGATTTTCTTGAGTATATTTGTTGTAGGATCTACAATTGAGTAAATTTAGATGAAAATAAATTGAATTTTTTGGATTGTGAACAAAATTTGAGTTGGAAGTGTCAAATTTTAATAAATTTATTTGAAACCAACTTCGATTTTTCTCGACTATGTTGAGTTTTTTTGATAGAGAAGCTTAATTTGAGTAATTTCCGTTGAAATTAACTTCGATTTTTTGGATTTTGTCACGATTTTTGTCAAATTTTAATAAATTTATTTGAAATCAACTTGGATAATTTTGGAATTTGTTGAGTATTTTTGTTGTAGGATCTATATTTGTGTAAATTTAGGTGAAAATATCTTCAATTTTTTGGATTGTGAAAAAAATTTTAGTTGGAAGTGTCAAATTTTAATACATTTATTTGAAATCAACTTCGATTATTTTGAATTTTGTTCAGTATTTTTGTTGTAGGGTGTATTTATGAGTAAATTTAGATGAAAATAACGACAATTTTTTGGATTGTGAAAAAAATTTGAGTTGGAAATGTCGAATTTTAATAAATTTATTTGAAACCTACTTCGATTTTTCTCGACTATGTTGAGTTTTTTTGATAGAGAAGCTTAATTTGAGTAATTTCAGTTGAAATTAACTTCGATTTTTTGGATTTTGTCACGATTTTTGTCAAATTTTAATAAATTTATTTGAAATCAACTTCGATTTTATTGGATTTTGTTGAGAATTTTTGGTGTAGGATGTATATTTGAGTAAATTTAGATGAAAATAACAACAATTTTTTGGATTGTGAAAAAAAATTTTAGTTGGAAGTGTCAAATTTTAATAAATTTATTTGAAATCAACTTCGATTTTATTGGATTTTGTCGAGTACTTTTGGTGTTGGGTGTATATTTGAGTAAATTTAGATGAAAATAACTTGAATTTTTTGGATTGTGAAAAAAAGTTTAGTTGGAAGTGTCAAATTTTAATAAATTTATTTGAAATCAACTTCGATTTTTTGGATTTTCTTGAGTATATTTGTTGTAGGATCTACAATTGAGTAAATTTAGATGAAAATAAATTGAATTTTTTGGATTGTGAACAAAATTTGAGTTGGAAGTGTCAAATTTTAATAAATTTATTTGAAACCAACTTCGATTTTTTGGATTTTCTTGAGTATTTTTGTTGTAGGATCTACAATTGAGTAAATTTAGATGAAAATAACTTCGATTTTTTGGATTTTGTCACGATTTTTGTCAAATTTTAATAAATTTATTTGAAATCAACTTCGATTTTTTTAGATTTTGTCGAGTATTTTTGTTGTAGGATGTATATTTCAGTAAATTTAGATGAAAATAACGACAGTTTTTTGGATTGTGAAAAAAATTGAGTTGGAAATGTCAAATTTTAATAAATTTATTTGAAACCTACTTCGATTTTTCTCGACTATGTTGAGTTTTTTTGATAGAGAAGCTTAATTTGAGTAATTTCAGTTGAAATAACTTCGATTTTTTGAATTTTGTCACGATTTTTGTCAAATTTTAATAAATTTATTTGAAATCAACTTCGATTTTATTGGATTTTGTTGAGAATTTTTGGTGTAGGATGTATATTTGAGTAAATTTAGATGAAAATAACAACAATTTTTTGGATTGTGAAAAAAAATTTTAGTTGGAAGTGTCAAATTTTAATAAATTTATTTGAAATCAACTTCGATTTTATTGGATTTTGTCGAGTACTTTTGGTGTTGGGTGTATATTTGAGTAAATTTAGATGAAAATAACTTGAATTTTTTGGACTGTGAAAAAAAGTTTAGTTGGAAGTGTCAAATTTTAATAAATTTATTTGAAATCAACTTCGATTTTTTGGATTTTCTTGAGTATATTTGTTGTAGGATCTACAATTGAGTAAATTTAGATGAAAATAAATTGAATTTTTTTGATTGTGAACAAAATTTGAGTTGGAAGTGTCAAATTTTAATAAATTTATTTGAAACCAACTTCGATTTTTTGGATTTTCTTGAGTATTTTTGTTGTAGGATCTTCAATTGAGTAAATTTAGATGAAAATAACTTCGATTTTTTGGATTTTGTCACGATTTTTGTCAAATTTTAATAAATATATTTGAAATCAACTTGGATAATTTTGGAATTTGTTGAGTATTTTTGTTGTAGGATCAATATTTGAGTAAATTTAGATGAAAATATCTTCAATTTTTAGGATTGTGAAAAAAATTTTAGTTGGAAGTGTCAAATTTTAATATATTTATTTGAAATCAACTTCGATTGTATTGGATTTTGTCGAGTATTTTTGTTGTAGGATCTATATTTGAGTAAATTTAGATGAAAATATCTTCAATTTTTTGGATTGTGAAATATTTTGAGTTGGAAGTGTCAAATTTTAATAAATTTATTTGAAACCAACATCGATTTTTTGGATTTTCTTGAGTATTTTTGTTGTAGGATCTACAATTGAGTAAATTTAGATGAAAATAACATCGATTTTTTGGATTTTGTCACGATTTTTGTCAAATTTTAATAAATTTATTTGAAATCAACTTCGGTTTTTTGGATTTTCTTGAGTATATTTGTTGTAGGATCTACAATTGAGTAAATTTAGATGAAAATAAATTGAATTTTTTGGATTGTGAACAAAATTTGAGTTGGAAGTGTCAAATTTTAATAAATTTATTTGAAACCAACTTCGATTTTTCTCGACTATGTTGAGTTTTTTTGATAGAGAAGCTTAATTTGAGTAATTTCCGTTGAAATTAACTTCGATTTTTTGGATTTTGTCACGATTTTTGTCAAATTTTAATAAATTTATTTGAAATCAACTTGGATAATTTTGGAATTTGTTGAGTATTTTTGTTGTAGGATCTATATTTGAGTAAATTTAGGTGAAAATATCTTCAATTTTTTGGATTGTGAAAAAAATTTTAGTTGGAAGTGTCAAATTTTAATACATTTATTTGAAATCAACTTCGATTATTTTGAATTTTGTTCAGTATTTTTGTTGTAGGATGTATTTATGAGTAAATTTAGATGAAAATAACGACAATTTTTTGGATTGTGAAAAAAATTTGAGTTGGAAATGTCGAATTTTAATAAATTTATTTGAAACCTACTTCGATTTTGCTCGACTATGTTGAGTTTTTTTGATAGAGAAGCTTAATTTGAGTAATTTCAGTTGAAATTAACTTCGATTTTTTGGATTTTGTCACGATTTTTGTCAAATTTTAATAAATTTATTTGAAATCAACTTCGATTTTATTGGATTTTGTTGAGAATTTTTGGTGTAGGATGTATATTTGAGTAAATTTAGATGAAAATAACAACAATTTTTTGGATTGTGAAAAAAAATTTTAGTTGGAAGTGTCAAATTTTAATAAATTTATTTGAAATCAACTTCGATTTTATTGGATTTTGTCGAGTACTTTTGGTGTTGGGTGTATTATTGAGTAAATTTAGATGAAAATAACTTGAATTTTTTGGATTGTGAAAAAAAGTTTAGTTGGAAGTGTCAAATTTTAATAAATTTATTTGAAATCAACTTCGATTTTTTGGATTTTCTTGAGTATATTTGTTGTAGGATCTACAATTGAGTAAATTTAGATGAAAATAAATTGAATTTTTTGGATTGTGAACAAAATTTGAGTTGGAAGTGTCAAATTTTAATAAATTTATTTGAAACCAACTTCGATTTTTTGGATTTTCTTGAGTATTTTTGTTGTAGGATCTTCAATTGAGTAAATTTAGATGAAAATAACTTCGATTTTTTGGATTTTGTCACGATTTTTGTCAAATTTTAATAAATATATTTGAAATCAACTTGGATAATTTTGGAATTTGTTGAGTATTTTTGTTGTAGGATCAATATTTGAGTAAATTTAGATGAAAATATCTTCAATTTTTAGGATTGTGAAAAAAATTTTAGTTGGAAGTGTCAAATTTTAATATATTTATTTGAAATCAACTTCGATTGTATTGGATTTTGTCGAGTATTTTTGTTGTAGGATCTATATTTGAGTAAATTTAGATGAAAATAGCTTCAATTTTTTGGATTGTGAAAAAAATTTTAGTTGGAAGTGTCAAATTTTAATAAATTTATTTGAAATCAATTTGGATTATTTTGGATTTTCTTGAGTATTTTTGTTGTAGGATCTATATTTGAGTAAATTTAGATGAAAATAACATAAATTTTTAGGATTGTGAAAAAAATTTTAGTTGGAAGTGCCAAATTTTAATAAATTTATTTGAAACCAACTTCGATTTTTTGGATTTTCTTGAGTATTTTTGTAGTAGGATCTACAATTGAGTAAATTTATATGAAAATAACTTCGATTTTTTGGATTTTGTCACGATTTGTGTCAAATTTTAATAAATTTATTTGAAATCAACTTGGATAATTTTGGAATTTGTTGAGTATTTTTGTTGTAGGATCTATATTTCAGTAAATTTAGATGAAAATATCTTCAATTTTTAGGATTGTGAAAAAAATTTGAGTTGGAAGTGTCAAATTTTAATAAATTTATTTGAAATCAACTTGAATTATTTTGAATTTTGTGGAGTATTTTTGGTGTAGGATGTATATTTGAGTAAATTTAGATGAAAATAACGACAATTTTTTGGATTCTGAAAAAAAAATTTACTTGGAAGTGTAAAATTTTAACAAATTTATTTGAAACCAACTTCGATTTTTTTGGATTTTGTTGTAGGATCTACAATTGAGTAAATTTAGAAGAAAATAACTTCAATTTTTAGGATTGTGAAAAAAATTTTAGTTGGAAGTGCCAAATTTTAATAAATTTTTTTGAAACCAACTTCGATTTTTTGGATTTTCTTGAGTATTTTTGTTGTAGGATCTACAATTGAGTAAATTTAGATGAAAATAACTTCGATTATTTGGATTTTGTCACGATTTTTGTCAAATTTTAATAAATTTATTTGAAATCAACTTCGATTTTTTTAGATTTTGTCGAGTATTTTTGTTGTAGGATGTATATTTCAGTAAATTTAGATGAAAATAACGACAATTTTTTGGATTGTGAAAAAAAATTGAGTTGGAAATGTCAAATTTTAATAAATTTATTTGAAACCTACTTCGATTTTTCTCGACTATGTTGAGTTTTTTTGATAGAGAAGCTTAATTTGAGTAATTTCAGTTGAAATAACTTCGATTTTTTGGATTTTGTCACGATTTTTGTCAAATTTTAATAAATTTATTTGAAATCAACTTCGATTTTTTGGATTTTCTTGTGTATTTTTGTTGTAGGATCTATATTTGAGTAAATTTAGATGAAAATATCTTCAATTTTTTGGATTGTGAAATATTTTGAGTTGGAAGTGTCAAATTTTAATAAATTTATTTGAAACCAACATCGATTTTTTGGATTTTCTTGAGTATTTTTGTTGTAGGATCTACAATTGAGTAAATTTAGATGAAAATAACATCGATTTTTTGGATTTTGTCACGATTTTTGTCAAATTTTAATAAATTTATTTGAAATCAACTTCGATTTTTTTTATTTTCTTGAGTATATTTGTTGTAGGATCTACAATTGAGTAAATTTAGATGAAAATAAATTGAATTTTTTGGATTGTGAACAAAATTTGAGTTGGAAGTGTCAAATTTTAATAAATTTATTTGAAACCAACTTCGATTTTTCTCGACTATGTTGAGTTTTTTTGATAGAGAAGCTTAATTTGAGTAATTTCAGTTGAAATTAACTTCGATTTTTTGGATTTTGTCACGATTTTTGTCAAATTTTAATAAATTTATTTGAAATCAACTTGGATAATTTTGGAATTTGTTGAGTATTTTTGTTGTAGGATCTATATTTGAGTAAATTTAGGTGAAAATATCTTCAATTTTTTGGATTGTGAAAAAAATTTTAGTTGGAAGTGTCAAATTTTAATACATTTATTTGAAATCAACTTCGATTATTTTGAATTTTGTTCAGTATTTTTGTTGTAGGATGTATTTATCAGTAAATTTAGATGAAAATAACGACAATTTTTTTGATTGTGAAAAAAATTTGAGTTGGAAATGTCGAATTTTAATAAATTTATTTGAAACCTACTTCGATTTTTCTCGACTATGTTGAGTTTTTTTGATAGAGAAGCTTAATTTGAGTAATTTCAGTTGAAATTAACTTCGATTTTTTGGATTTTGTCACGATTTTTGTCAAATTTTAATAAATTTATTTGAAATCAACTTCGATTTTATTGGATTTTGTTGAGAATTTTTGGTGTAGGATGTATATTTGAGTAAATTTAGATGAAAATAACAACAATTTTTTGGATTGTGAAAAAAAATTTTAGTTGGAAGTGTCAAATTTTAATAAATTTATTTGAAATCAACTTCGATTTTATTGGATTTTGTCGAGTACTTTTGGTGTTGGGTGTATATTTGAGTAAATTTAGATGAAAATAACTTGAATTTTTTGGATTGTGAAAAAAAGTTTAGTTGGAAGTGTCAAATTTTAATAAATTTATTTGAAATCAACTTCGATTTTTTGGATTTTCTTGAGTATATTTGTTGTAGGATCTACAATTGAGTAAATTTAGATGAAAATAAATTGAATTTTTTGGATTGTGAACAAAATTTGAGTTGGAAGTGTCAAATTTTAATAAATTTATTTGAAACCAACTTCGATTTTTTGGATTTTCTTGAGTATTTTTGTTGTAGGATCTTCAATTGAGTAAATTTAGATGAAAATAACTTCGATTTTTTGGATTTTGTCACGATTTTTGTCAAATTTTAATAAATATATTTGAAATCAACTTGGATAATTTTGGAATTTGTTGAGTATTTTTGTTGTAGGATCAATATTTGAGTAAATTTAGATGAAAATATCTTCAATTTTTAGGATTGTGAAAAAAATTTTAGTTGGAAGTGTCAAATTTTAATATATTTATTTGAAATCAACTTCGATTGTATTGGATTTTGTCGAGTATTTTTGTTGTAGGATCTATATTTGAGTAAATTTAGATGAAAATAGCTTCAATTTTTTGGATTGTGAAAAAAATTTTAGTTGGAAGTGTCAAATTTTAATAAATTTATTTGAAATCAATTTGGATTATTTTGGATTTTCTTGAGTATTTTTGTTGTAGGATCTATATTTGAGTAAATTTAGATGAAAATAACATAAATTTTTAGGATTGTGAAAAAAATTTTAGTTGGAAGTGCCAAATTTTAATAAATTTTTTGAAACCAACTTCGATTTTTTGGATTTTCTTGAGTATTTTTGTTGTAGGATCTACAATTGAGTAAATTTAGATGAAAATAACTTCGATTTTTTGGATTTTGTCACGATTTTTGTCATATTTTAATAAATTTATTTGAAATCAACTTGGATAATTTTGGAATTTGTTGAGTATTTTTGTTGTAGGATCTATATTTCAGTAAATTTAGATGAAAATATCTTCAATTTTTAGGATTGTGAAAAAAATTTGAGTTGGAAGTGTCAAATTTTAATAAATTTATTTGAAATCAACTTGAATTATTTTGAATTTTGTGGAGTATTTTTGGTGTAGGATGTATATTTGAGTAAATTTAGATGAAAATAACGACAATTTTTTGGATTCTGAAAAAAAAATTTACTTGGAAGTGTAAAATTTTAACAAATTTATTTGAAACCAACTTCGATTTTTTTGGATTTTGTTGTAGGATCTACAATTGAGTAAATTTAGAAGAAAATAACTTCAATTTTTAGGATTGTGAAAAAAATTTGAGTTGGAAGTGTCAAATTTTAATAAATTTATTTGAAATCAACTTGAATTATTTTGAATTTTGTGGAGTATTTTTGGTGTAGGATGTATATTTGAGTAAATTTAGATGAAAATAACGACAATTTTTTGGATTCTGAAAAAAAAATTTACTTGGAAGTGTAAAATTTTAACAAATTTATTTGAAATCAACTTCGATTATTTTGAATTTTGTTCAGTATTTTTGTTGTAGGATGTATTTATGAGTAAATTTAGATGAAAATAACGACAATTTTTTGGATTGTGAAAAAAATTTGAGTTGGAAATGTCGAATTTTAATAAATTTATTTGAAACCTACTTCGATTTTTCTCGACTATGTTGAGTTTTTTTGATAGAGAAGCTTAATTTGAGTAATTTCAGTTGAAATTAACTTCGATTTTTTGGATTTTGTCACGATTTTTGTCAAATTTTAATAAATTTATTTGAAATCAACTTCGATTTTATTGGATTTTGTTGAGAATTTTTGGTGTAGGATGTATATTTGAGTAAATTTAGATGAAAATAACAACAATTTTTTGGATTGTGAAAAAAAATTTTAGTTGGAAGTGTCAAATTTTAATAAATTTATTTGAAATCAACTTCGATTTTATTGGATTTTGTCGAGTACTTTTGGTGTTGGGTGTATTATTGAGTAAATTTAGATGAAAATAACTTGAATTTTTTGGATTGTGAAAAAAAGTTTAGTTGGAAGTGTCAAATTTTAATAAATTTATTTGAAATCAACTTCGATTTTTTGGATTTTCTTGAGTATATTTGTTGTAGGATCTACAATTGAGTAAATTTAGATGAAAATAAATTGAATTTTTTGGATTGTGAACAAAATTTGAGTTGGAAGTGTCAAATTTTAATAAATTTATTTGAAACCAACTTCGATTTTTTGGATTTTCTTGAGTATTTTTGTTGTAGGATCTTCAATTGAGTAAATTTAGATGAAAATAACTTCGATTTTTTGGATTTTGTCACGATTTTTGTCAAATTTTAATAAATATATTTGAAATCAACTTGGATAATTTTGGAATTTGTTGAGTATTTTTGTTGTAGGATCAATATTTGAGTAAATTTAGATGAAAATATCTTCAATTTTTAGGATTGTGAAAAAAATTTTAGTTGGAAGTGTCAAATTTTAATATATTTATTTGAAATCAACTTCGATTGTATTGGATTTTGTCGAGTATTTTTGTTGTAGGATCTATATTTGAGTAAATTTAGATGAAAATAGCTTCAATTTTTTGGATTGTGAAAAAAATTTTAGTTGGAAGTGTCAAATTTTAATAAATTTATTTGAAATCAATTTGGATTATTTTGGATTTTCTTGAGTATTTTTGTTGTAGGATCTATATTTGAGTAAATTTAGATGAAAATAACATAAATTTTTAGGATTGTGAAAAAAATTTTAGTTGGAAGTGCCAAATTTTAATAAATTTATTTGAAACCAACTTCGATTTTTTGGATTTTCTTGAGTATTTTTGTAGTAGGATCTACAATTGAGTAAATTTAGATGAAAATAACTTCGATTTTTTGGATTTTGTCACGATTTGTGTCAAATTTTAATAAATTTATTTGAAATCAACTTGGATAATTTTGGAATTTGTTGAGTATTTTTGTTGTAGGATCTATATTTGATTTAATTTAGATGAAAATATCTTCAATTTTTAGGATTGTGAAAAAAATTTTAGTTGGAAGTGCCAAATTTTAATAAATTTTTTGAAACCAACTTCGATTTTTTGGATTTTCTTGAGTATTTTTGTTGTAGGATCTACAATTGAGTAAATTTAGATGAAAATAACTTCGATTTTTTGGATTTTGTCACGATTTTTGTCATATTTTAATAAATTTATTTGAAATCAACTTGGATAATTTTGGAATTTGTTGAGTATTTTTGTTGTAGGATCTATATTTCAGTAAATTTAGATGAAAATATCTTCAATTTTTAGGATTGTGAAAAAAATTTGAGTTGGAAGTGTCAAATTTTAATAAATTTATTTGAAATCAACTTGAATTATTTTGAATTTTGTGGAGTATTTTTGGTGTAGGATGTATATTTGAGTAAATTTAGATGAAAATAACGACAATTTTTTGGATTCTGAAAAAAAAATTTACTTGGAAGTGTAAAATTTTAACAAATTTATTTGAAACCAACTTCGATTTTTTTGGATTTTGTTGTAGGATCTACAATTGAGTAAATTTAGAAGAAAATAACTTCAATTTTTAGGATTGTGAAAAAAATTTTAGTTGGAAGTGCCAAATTTTAATAAATTTTTTTGAAACCAACTTCGATTTTTTGGATTTTCTTGAGTATTTTTGTTGTAGGATCTACAATTGAGTAAATTTAGATGAAAATAACTTCGATTTTTTGGATTTTGTCACGATTTTTGTCAAATTTTAATAAATTTATTTGAAATCAACTTCGATTTTTTTAGATTTTGTCGAGTATTTTTGTTGTAGGATGTATATTTCAGTAAATTTAGATGAAAATAACGACAATTTTTTGGATTGTGAAAAAAAATTGAGTTGGAAATGTCAAATTTTAATAAATTTATTTGAAACCTACTTCGATTTTTCTCGACTATGTTGAGTTTTTTTGATAGAGAAGCTTAATTTGAGTAATTTCAGTTGAAATAACTTCGATTTTTTGGATTTTGTCACGATTTTTGTCAAATTTTAATAAATTTATTTGAAATCAACTTCGATTTTTTTTATTTTCTTGAGTATATTTGTTGTAGGATCTACAATTGAGTAAATTTAGATGAAAATAAATTGAATTTTTTGGATTGTGAACAAAATTTGAGTTGGAAGTGTCAAATTTTAATAAATTTATTTGAAACCAACTTCGATTTTTCTCGACTATGTTGAGTTTTTTTGATAGAGAAGCTTAATTTGAGTAATTTCAGTTGAAATTAACTTCGATTTTTTGGATTTTGTCACGATTTTTGTCAAATTTTAATAAATTTATTTGAAATCAACTTGGATAATTTTGGAATTTGTTGAGTATTTTTGTTGTAGGATCTATATTTGAGTAAATTTAGGTGAAAATATCTTCAATTTTTTGGATTGTGAAAAAAATTTTAGTTGGAAGTGTCAAATTTTAATACATTTATTTGAAATCAACTTCGATTATTTTGAATTTTGTTCAGTATTTTTGTTGTAGGATGTATTTATCAGTAAATTTAGATGAAAATAACGACAATTTTTTTGATTGTGAAAAAAATTTGAGTTGGAAATGTCGAATTTTAATAAATTTATTTGAAACCTACTTCGATTTTTCTCGACTATGTTGAGTTTTTTTGATAGAGAAGCTTAATTTGAGTAATTTCAGTTGAAATTAACTTCGATTTTTTGGATTTTGTCACGATTTTTGTCAAATTTTAATAAATTTATTTGAAATCAACTTCGATTTTATTGGATTTTGTTGAGAATTTTTGGTGTAGGATGTATATTTGAGTAAATTTAGATGAAAATAACAACAATTTTTTGGATTGTGAAAAAAAATTTTAGTTGGAAGTGTCAAATTTTAATAAATTTATTTGAAATCAACTTCGATTTTATTGGATTTTGTCGAGTACTTTTGGTGTTGGGTGTATATTTGAGTAAATTTAGATGAAAATAACTTGAATTTTTTGGATTGTGAAAAAAAGTTTAGTTGGAAGTGTCAAATTTTAATAAATTTATTTGAAATCAACTTCGATTTTTTGGATTTTCTTGAGTATATTTGTTGTAGGATCTACAATTGAGTAAATTTAGATGAAAATAAATTGAATTTTTTGGATTGTGAACAAAATTTGAGTTGGAAGTGTCAAATTTTAATAAATTTATTTGAAACCAACTTCGATTTTTTGGATTTTCTTGAGTATTTTTGTTGTAGGATCTTCAATTGAGTAAATTTAGATGAAAATAACTTCGATTTTTTGGATTTTGTCACGATTTTTGTCAAATTTTAATAAATATATTTGAAATCAACTTGGATAATTTTGGAATTTGTTGAGTATTTTTGTTGTAGGATCAATATTTGAGTAAATTTAGATGAAAATATCTTCAATTTTTAGGATTGTGAAAAAAATTTTAGTTGGAAGTGTCAAATTTTAATATATTTATTTGAAATCAACTTCGATTGTATTGGATTTTGTCGAGTATTTTTGTTGTAGGATCTATATTTGAGTAAATTTAGATGAAAATAGCTTCAATTTTTTGGATTGTGAAAAAAATTTTAGTTGGAAGTGTCAAATTTTAATAAATTTATTTGAAATCAATTTGGATTATTTTGGATTTTCTTGAGTATTTTTGTTGTAGGATCTATATTTGAGTAAATTTAGATGAAAATAACATAAATTTTTAGGATTGTGAAAAAAATTTTAGTTGGAAGTGCCAAATTTTAATAAATTTATTTGAAACCAACTTCGATTTTTTGGATTTTCTTGAGTATTTTTGTAGTAGGATCTACAATTGAGTAAATTTAGATGAAAATAACTTCGATTTTTTGGATTTTGTCACGATTTGTGTCAAATTTTAATACATTTATTTGAAATCAACTTGGATAATTTTGGAATTTGTTGAGTATTTTTGTTGTAGGATCTATATTTGATTTAATTTAGATGAAAATATCTTCAATTTTTAGGATTGTGAAAAAAATTTTAGTTGGAAGTGCCAAATTTTAATAAATTTTTTGAAACCAACTTCGATTTTTTGGATTTTCTTGAGTATTTTTGTTGTAGGATCTACAATTGAGTAAATTTAGATGAAAATAACTTCGATTTTTTGGATTTTGTCACGATTTTTGTCATATTTTAATAAATTTATTTGAAATCAACTTGGATAATTTTGGAATTTGTTGAGTATTTTTGTTGTAGGATCTATATTTCAGTAAATTTAGATGAAAATATCTTCAATTTTTAGGATTGTGAAAAAAATTTGAGTTGGAAGTGTCAAATTTTAATAAATTTATTTGAAATCAACTTGAATTATTTTGAATTTTGTGGAGTATTTTTGGTGTAGGATGTATATTTGAGTAAATTTAGATGAAAATAACGACAATTTTTTGGATTCTGAAAAAAAAATTTACTTGGAAGTGTAAAATTTTAACAAATTTATTTGAAACCAACTTCGATTTTTTTGGATTTTGTTGTAGGATCTACAATTGAGTAAATTTAGAAGAAAATAACTTCAATTTTTAGGATTGTGAAAAAAATTTTAGTTGGAAGTGCCAAATTTTAATAAATTTTTTTGAAACCAACTTCGATTTTTTGGATTTTCTTGAGTATTTTTGTTGTAGGATCTACAATTGAGTAAATTTAGATGAAAATAACTTCGATTTTTTGGATTTTGTCACGATTTTTGTCAAATTTTAATAAATTTATTTGAAATCAACTTCGATTTTTTTAGATTTTGTCGAGTATTTTTGTTGTAGGATGTATATTTCAGTAAATTTAGATGAAAATAACGACAATTTTTTGGATTGTGAAAAAAAATTGAGTTGGAAATGTCAAATTTTAATAAATTTATTTGAAACCTACTTCGATTTTTCTCGACTATGTTGAGTTTTTTTGATAGAGAAGCTTAATTTGAGTAATTTCAGTTGAAATAACTTCGATTTTTTGGATTTTGTCACGTTTTTTGTCAAATTTTAATAAATTTATTTGAAATCAACTTCGATTTTTTGGATTTTCTTGAGTATTTTTGTTGTAGGATCTATATTTGAGTAAATTTAGATGAAAATATCTTCAATTTTTTGGATTGTGAAATATTTTGAGTTGGAAGTGTCAAATTTTAATAAATTTATTTGAAACCAACATCGATTTTTTTGATTTTCTTGAGTATTTTTGTTGTAGGATCTACAATTGAGTAAATTTAGATGAAAATAACATCGATTTTTTGGATTTTGTCACGATTTTTGTCAAATTTTAATAAATTTATTTGAAATCAACTTCGATTTTTTTGATTTTCTTGAGTATATTTGTTGTAGGATCTACAATTGAGTAAATTTAGATGAAAATAAATTGAATTTTTTGGATTGTGAACAAAATTTGAGTTGGAAGTGTCAAATTTTAATAAATTTATTTGAAACCAACTTCGATTTTTCTCGACTATGTTGAGTTTTTTTGATAGAGAAGCTTAATTTGAGTAATTTCAGTTGAAATTAACTTCGATTTTTTGGATTTTGTCACGATTTTTGTCAAATTTTAATAAATTTATTTGAAATCAACTTCGATTTTATTGGATTTTGTTGAGAATTTTTGGTGTAGGATGTATATTTGAGTAAATTTAGATGAAAATAACAACAATTTTTTGGATTGTGAAAAAAAATTTTAGTTGGAAGTGTCAAATTTTAATAAATTTATTTGAAATCAACTTCGATTTTATTGGATTTTGTCGAGTACTTTTGGTGTTGGGTGTATATTTGAGTAAATTTAGATGAAAATAACTTGAATTTTTTGGATTGTGAAAAAAAGTTTAGTTGGAAGTGTCCAATTTTAATAAATTTATTTGAAATCAACTTCGATTTTTTGGATTTTCTTGAGTATATTTGTTGTAGGATCTACAATTGAGTAAATTTAGATGAAAATAAATTGAATTTTTTGGATTGTGAACAAAATTTGAGTTGGAAGTGACAAATTTTAATAAATTTATTTGAAACCAACTTCGATTTTTTGGATTTTCTTGAGTATTTTTGTTGTAGGATCTTCAATTGAGTAAATTTAGATGAAAATAACTTCGATTTTTTGGATTTTGTCACGATTTTTGTCAAATTTTAATAAATATATTTGAAATCAACTTGGATAATTTTGGATTTTGTCGAGTATTTTTGGTGTAGGATGTATATTTGAGTAAATATAGATGACAATAACTTCAATTTTTTGGGTTGTGAAAAAATTTGAGTTGGAAGTGTCAAATTTTAAAAAATTTATTTGAAACCAACTTCGATTTTTTGGATTTTCTTGAGTATTTTTGTTTTAGGATCTACAATTGAGTAAATTTAGATGAAAATAACTTCGATTTTTTGGATTTTGTCACGATTTTTGTCAAATTTTAATAAATATATTTGAAATCAACTTGGATAATTTTGGATTTTGTCGAGTATTTTTGGTGTAGGATGTATATTTGAGTAAATTTTGATGAAAATAACTTCAATTTTTTGGATTGTGAAAAAAATTTGAGTTGGATGTGTCAAATTTTAATAAATTTATTTGAAACCAACTTCGATTTTTTGGATTTTCTTGAGTATTTTTGTTTTAGGATCTACAACTGAGTAAATTTAGATGAAAATAACTTCAATTTTTTGGATTGTGAAAAAAATTTGAGTTGGATGTGTCGAATTTTAATAAATTTATTTGAAACCTACTTCGATTTTTCTCGACTATATTGAGTTTGTTTGATAGAGAAGCTTAATTTGAGTAATTTCAGTTGAAATTAACTTCGATTTTTTGGATTTTGTCACGATTTTTGTCAAATTTTAATAAATTTATTTGAAATCAACTTCGATTTTATTGGATTTTGTTGAGAATTTTTGGTGTAGGATGTATATTTGAGTAAATTTAGATGAAAATAACGACAATTTTTTGGATTGTGAAAAAAAATTTTAGTTGGAAGTGTCAAATTTTAATAAATTTATTTGAAATCAACTTCGATTTTATTGGATTTTGTCGAGTACTCTTGGTGTTGGGAGTATATTTGAGTAAATTTAGATGCAAATAACTTCGATTTTTTGGATTTTGTCACGATTTTTGTCAAATTTTAATAAATTTATTTGAAATCAACTTGGATAATTTTGGAATTTGTTGAGTATTTTTGTTGTAGGATCTATATTTGAGTAAATTTAGATGAAAATATCTTCAATTTTTTGGATTGTGAAAAAAATTTTAGTTGGAAGTGTCAAATTTTAATAAATTTATTTGAAACCAGCTTCGATTTTTTGGATTTTCATGAGTATTTTTGTTGTAGGATGTATTTATGAGTAAATTTAGATGAAAGTAACGACAATTTTTTGGATTGTGAAAAAAATTTGAGTTGGAAATGTCGAATTTTAATAAATTTATTTGAAACCTACTTCGATTTTTCTCGACTATATTGAGTTTTTTTTATAGAGAAGCTTAATTTGAGTAATTTCAGTTGAAATTAACTTCGATTTTTTGGATTTTGTCACGATTTTTGTCAAATTTTAATAAATTTATTAGAAATCAACTTGGATAATTTTGGAATTTGTTGAGTATTTTTGTTGTAGGATCTATATTTGAGTAAATTTAGATGAAAATATCTTCAATTTTTTGGATTGTGAAAAAAATTTTAGTTGGAAGTGTCAAATTTTAATAAATTTATTTGAAACCAGCTTCGATTTTTTGGATGTTCTTGAGTATTTTTGTTGTAGGATCTACAATTGAGTAAATTTAGATGAAAATAACTTCAATTTTTTGAATTTTGTCACGATTTTTGTCAAATTTTAATAAATTTATTTGAAATCATCTTGGATAATTTTGGAATATGTTGAGTATTTTTGTTGTAGGATCTATATTTGAGTAAATTTAGATGAAAATATCTTCAATTTTTTGGATTGTGAAAAAAATTTTAGTTGGAAGTGTCAAATTTTAATAAATTTATTTGAAATCAACTTCGATTATTTTGAATTTTGTTCAGTATTTTTGTTGTAGGATGTATTTATGAGTAAATTTAGATGAAAATAACGACAATTTTTTGGATTGTGAAAAAGTTTGAGTTGGAAATGTCAAATTTTAATAAATTTATTTGAAACCTACTTCGATTTTTCTCGACTATGTTGATTTTTTTTGATAGAGAAGCTTAATTTGAGTAATTTCAGTTGAAATTAACTTCGATTTTTTGGATTATGTCACGATTTTTGTCAAATTTTAATAAATTTATTTGAAATCAACTTCGATTTTATTGGATTTTGTCGAGTACTTTTGGTGTTGGGTGTATATTTGAGTAAATTTAGATGAAAATAACGACAATTTTTTGGATTGTGAAAAAAATTTGAGTTGGAAGTGTCAAATTTTAATAAATTTATTTGAAACCAACTTCGATTTTTTGGATTTTCTTGAGTATTTTTGTTGTAGGATCTACAATTGAGTAAATTTAGATGAAAATAACTTCAATTTTTTGGATTTTGTCACGATTTTTGTCAAATTTTAATAAATTTATTTGAAATCAACTTGGATAATTTTGGAATTTGTTGAGTACTTTTGGTGTTGGGTGTATATTTGAGTAAATTTAGATGAAAATAACTTCAATTTTTTGGATTGTGAAAAAAAGTTTAGTTGGAAGTGTCAAATTTTAATAAATTTATTTGAAATCAACTTCGATTTTTTGGATTTTCTTGAGTATTTTTGTTGTAGGATCTACAATTGAGTAAATTTAGATGAAAATAACTTCAATTTTTTGGATTGTGAAAAAAATTTGAGTTGGAAGTGTCAAATTTTAATAAATTTATTTGAAACCAACTTCGATTTTTTGGATTTTCTTAAGTATTTTTGTTGTAGGATCTTCAATTGAGTAAATTTAGATGAAAATAACTTCGATTTTTTATACAGGGTGTAAACGGTATACGTAGCAATATTTTAGGGGGTGGTAGGGGAGGTCCAATGGAACATAAAAGTCCTATGACATAATGTCCGATCGGTCTCCATTTTACAGTAATAATGCCTCAAAGTTAACATGTCTATATGCTAAACTAATAGTCGCAGGATTCCATAATTTTGCACATACATTGGAGATCACCAGTAGGGTAAAATTGTCTGAATACATTTTGTTGTATCTCGTATAGTTTAGCTGTTATAAACGTTTAAACATCGGAGATGTTTGTGGAAATGATCGTCGCTACACGCACACAGATGAGCCGTAGGACAAAGACCGCCCGTTGTGAGCAGTTCAAGATGACCCAGTAACCGAGAAAGTACGGGCCCCTTACAGTAGCGGTCCCATTGAGGATCTGTTTGGAGTAGCGGAGGCACTTAGGGTCGTCAGCTAGAAAATAAGAAACAAGTGAACGAAAACTCTACACGTGTTCTTAGGCCAGGCGCGCAGTGGTGGCAATTTGTTGCGTGACAGTTTTGATGCTCACGAAAAATGCATTGATTTACATGGAAGTAAACTCCTTTGACGACGTGACTGCAAAACGTGTTGTTTTTTTTTTGAGGAAGTGATAAAACTGTTTCTTTCCTTTTAGTGTGAATAAACTGTCACGCAACAAGCTACTGTCAATGCGTGGCTACCCTGATCTGAATGTGTAGTAAAGAAATAAAAATTTCGCTACCTACATTTATTTACAAAAGATGCTCGAAATGGTTGCCGTTTGCATCCAGACACGCCTGACACCGACGCAACCAATTGTCGCGAACGCGGGCGAATATTCCTGGCTGCTCGCGTATAATGTTACCAGCATGGAACACTCTATCTCGCAATTCCTCTAAGGTCTCAAAATCGGTGTCGACGTACACTATTGCTTTCATATGGCCCCATACATAAAAATCCATTGGATTCAAATCTGGGCTTCTTGCCGGCCACGCAACCGCACCATTCCGTGCAATTACGCGGTTCCCCCATATTCGGCCTATAGCTGGTATAGCTCTTCCCATATGGGCTGGGGCGCCGTCATGAAGAAACCACATATTTCTTCGGGTGGCCAGGCTAATATCTTCTAACAGAAGTGGCAAATCCCGGCGAAGAAATCGAGCATATTTTGCGCTATCTAGACGCGCCGGCAAAATATGCGGTCCGAGGAGATGATCGCCTACTACCCCAGCCCATACGTTTAGTCTCAACTCGTGCTGGAAGTGCCCCGTTACAATATTGTGTGGATTCATGGGTTCCCACGCGTGGGAATTGCGAAAATTCAATATTCCGGACCGTGTGAATGTTGACTCATCCGCTGCGAGTATCATGGCCGGAAAATGGCCATCCTCTTCCACTCTATCGAGGAACCACCGGCAGAAAGTCCGCCGTCTCTCAAAATCCTCCGGTAGTAAATTTTGCACCCGTTGTGAATGATAAGGGTATAAACCTGTGGGGTTTTGGATTAATAATTCTTTAATTAGTGGTAGTTCGTGTTATTAATGAAATATGCGAAAACAAAAGATAAAATAATAAGTATCTAATCATTTGTCGATAGCCAGGATAACGTCAGTGACTCAGGTATTAAAGGCATCCCCCGGTTAAATCGCGCGAAAACATAGGTGACTTCTATGATATTTTGTAGAAAATGGTATACAATGTATGAGTCTAAAACTTTTTGCACTTTATTCTGCTACAAATCAGAGTTGGGCAAAATGTAATGTAATTACAAATTACGATTGAAATGTAATTGTGTAATTCAATTACAGTTTACTTTCTGTAATCGTTAATTTAGTTGACCACAATTACAATTGTAATTGTAATTGTAAGTGTGCAGGACAATTAAATCTAATTGCTATTACTTTTTAATCGGAATTACTCTGTAATTGTAATGAAAGGAATTACACTTGTAATTGATTATGCTCAACTCTGCTTTAGACAGGATCATCCAAATTAAAAAACCAAAGATATTCCTTAATTACACATGTGTGGTTATCGCGTTATCTTCGGGGAGTGTTAAGGAACAACTGGGCGATGATGGCTAAATGGTTAAACGGTAGAGTCCCTGAAACATGGGGTTTTCTCACACAAAAATGTTTCTTAAAAAAAAGTTGACTGTATGAATATTCGCAATAGAGGGTAGCACGGAAGGCAATGTAAGTACGAGTAGAATCCTATTGAGTGAGCGCCCCATTTTCCATGCGTTTATTCGTTTAAAACAACGCACGCCGCTCACGCACACACGCACACGCACAAACAAACACCTATTTTAAGGGCGTCACACTGTTAATCCCCCTGAACTGCATGTAAAATCTTTACCGTCAGGAATTTCGTCCTAAAATTTTACCTGATCATTCTTGACATGTTGTGGAATGAAAATATGCAAAAAATTGATTTTTTCACTGAAGGGTGCACTTAATAAAAATTTGGCGATACATTTAGTGAAGAATTTACAGCTACAATGAAATGTGAATTTAAAGTAAGAATAGGTAAATTTATAAAGAAATGTCACTTTATACAACTAAACTCCTACAAACCTTCATCACGCAATGTGCGATGGACATACGTATGGGAGAGTCCCATTTCTCGAGCAATACTCCTCGTACTGCGGGCAGAGTTATTATGAATATGATCAAGGATTTCAACTTCCCTGTCGATATTCCTTCTTGGCCCTCTTCCTTCGATGCGAGGGAAAAAGGAACCCGTAGTGTGCAATCTTTCACACAAATTGACGATAAACTGCCGGGATGGTTGTCGCAGATGAGGGTACCGTTCCGCGTATAATTTCTTCGCACCTAATGAGCTGCAGTTAGCCTCCCCGTACATGATAATCATGTTAAACATTTCGTTGCACGAATACCCCGCATTGGCGTCCATGCTTGACAAAATCACTTTCACACTTTTTCACTTAAAAGGAATTCGCGAGCACGTGTCGCACGATCAGCGATTTCGCACGGATAGTGTCACCAAAATGGAAACGTCTTGTTAGGTTTCGGAGACCGAGTGTGGTGACTGCTGTGTCTTGACTGAGTTTTCTGCGTTTTCCATGGCCAAAGAAAACACCAACGTGGAACTTGGTCGCAGAGGTAGTGATTTCCTTAGCCAATCAGGGTTGGTGAGGGACTTCGTGTGAACCCTGATTGGCAGTTCGGCGGCGGATACCTGCTAGTGGAAGTGTGTTTTTCTGACGCGCGGAAAACACGGACATCCGGATTGTACGTAAAGGGCTGGTAGTCTTACGACCCCCTAGACCTTTCACCGCGAGTGGCCAGAGTCGCGTACCCGACCTTGGAGTCCCTTAAAACGGTCACGCGTTTATGACGCGACCCTGACGAAACGCTTTAGCCGATCAGCTAAATATGCCAGATGTGAGAAACATGCCACCAATATAGCAATAAATAAGGATTATCCATCATCAATATGCCTCGCGTTCAGACACAGGATAGAGGGGGGTAGTCCGCTGACAGCGCGTGGGCCCTGCTGCTTCGTCCTCCCTTCAAATTAAAGATTTATCTCTGGAGTATAAACACGTGCTCGAATATAAAAACAAAAGCACGCGTTGACGTATTCCGTGCGAGAGAAGGTGGGCCTTGGGGAGGAGAAATTCCTGTGAAGCCTCCTCAAGACAGTGGCCATTTGGGAGGGATGCAGGGCAGATTGGTTAGGTTGGGACCAATCGGACTTAAAGGCCACCTTCTCTCGAACGGAATACGTCGACGCCTGCTTTTGTTTGGAAATTCGAGCGCGTGTTTAGACACGAGAGATAAGTAGGCCCAAATGGCTAGTTCAGGACCAATCGAACTTCAAGCCCGCCTTCTCTCGCACGGAATACCTCAACGCGTATCGTCCCTGAATTGGGGGACAATCCGGGACATGTATTATCCTGATGCCAGAACACATCGAAATGTCCTTTACCGTTTCACGTCGAGGTCGCGATTGTAAAAATCAGAAAAATTACTACCACATTCGCTGCTATGTTTTCTGTAAATTAAGCTTATTTCTAGAGTAATGCAGCTGATATTAACGTCGCAGTAAGCTGTTAAAGGCAATGGTGCGCCCCGTATCAGGTAAAGCAACCGCGCGCGATTACAGTCAGCTGACCGTACCGCTACCACCCCACATTTCTTCAGTGAGGTCAAAAAACAGATCGGCAGAATTGCAGGAGAATTTTACTAACCCACTCTTGGCCAATCATACTGCTTTTATAATAATCAGATTTATAAGTTCCAGCTTGTCCTTATCTTGATTATTTGTTGAAAAAGTGTCATTGCTCAACGGAAACCACGAGAAGGTGGTGGGCTTTTTCCATCAGGAGAGGATAAGGATGGGTCAGGAGGATGGCATGGATAACAGTCAAATGACGGGGCTAACGGTTGGAAGTAAGAAGGCCCGGTCATAAATTTTAAACACTACTGACCGGCCATGTACCTTAATTATTTCGATTGCCGGACTTTCCACGTTTCTGTATTACTTCTTTGACATTGTTTCTGACCAATCGTAAAAATTAACTGCGTTGGTCGTCAACGTAGTCTAAAGAAGGACGCGGGTTATGACCGTATTGTTCCCTGAGTCGACGGTCGAGAACAGTGCGCCCCGGTCACCATGTTGTCCCACCCGATAATGAAGCAGTATACCGATTAACCCCTCAGTATACGAAATGAGTTTTACGAACGAAACGAAGGGCGAAGAAGATAGAAACGAAACGCACTGTCAATAGCACCCCCGTGGTACGTTTCCTGACTTAGCCTCATAATAAATTTTATAACGAAATGATCATAACGTTTTCATAACTTATAAATCTGATTATTATAAAAACAGAGTCATTGGCCAAGAGTGGGTTAGTAAAATTCTCCTGCAATTCTGTCGATCTGTTTTTTGACCTCACTGAAGAAATGTGGGTGGTAGCGGTACGGTCAGCTGACTGTAATCGCGCGCGGTTGCTTTACCTGAGACGGGGCGCACCATTGCCTTTAACAGCTTACTGCGACGTTAATATCAGCTGCATTACTCTAGAAATAAGCTTAATTTACAGAAAACATAGCAGCGAATGTGGTAGTACTTTTTCTGATTTTTACAATCGCGACCTCGACGTGAAACGGTAAAGGACATTTCGATGTGTTCTGGCATCAGGATAATACATGTCCCGGATTGTCCCCCAATTCAGGGACAATACGCGTTGACGTATTCCGTGCGAGAGAAGGCGGGCTTGAAGTTCGATTGGTCCTGAACTAACCATTTGGGCCTACTTATCTCTCGTGTCTAAACACGCGCTCGAATTTCAAAACAAAAGCACGCGTCGACGTATTCCGTGCGAGAGAAGGTGGGCCTTGGGGAGGAGATATCGCTGTGAAGAGGGCCTCTTCAGGACAGTGGCCGTTTGGGAGGGATGCAGGGCAGATTGGTTAAATTAGGGCCAATCGGACTTCAAGCCCACCTTCTCTCGCACGGAATACGTCGACGCGTGCTTTTGTTTTGAAATTCGAGCGCGTGTTAACACTCGAGAGATAAGGGATCCGTCTTTAATTTGAAGGGAGGACGAAGCAAGCGGCACCACCAATCAATCACGGCAAGAACGCTAGCTTCTTTCCGGAAGATATGAACATTGACTTTTCGGAAGATATGAACATTAATACTGTCGACAATCAAGAACGTGGCGCGGTCTTTAAGAATTTTAGACATTCCTCGGCCTGAGTTAATCGGTATATTGCTGTATCGATGGGTAGTACATGCGATGACTTCGGACCCGCATGTACCGTTGTCGTTCGCCGACTCGTGGGGCAATACGGTTATAAACCGTGACCCTGACGAACCGCTTTAGCCGGTCAGCTTAATTATTTTTCGAAACACCAATATATCAATAAAAAAGTATTATTCACCATCAATACCTACGCCTCGCGTTCGGACACAGGAAAAAAAGGGTTATTATCGCAGGAAATAAGTCATAGCCTGCGTTAAATTTAATAACTAATAATCACCAATAAAGTAACTAAACCTCACCCTTTCGGAAATTCACCTGCAGCTTGAAAACCTGCGTCACTAGATCACTGAACTCATCCTAGTCAGCAACGGATGCGTCCAGTGCACAGCTGGTCCCAGGTATGCGACACCACCCAAAGTAAAAGGGTCGCAACATCAAGTGCGATCGGGTTAATGTAGATACGGAATATTCACTTCACTGCACGGTTACTAACACTGATCACTTAATTTATTGTCGCACCAGGACAAGATGTTTTAGGTAAAAAGAAGCCAGCACATTTTCGAGACACACGTGCTTTGCAGAAGTGCAACGAACGAACCATCCTACAGTTTCACAAAAACCCGCGCTCCCTTCTTTTACTGCCAATGTACCCATTGCTTCGAGGTAGGCAGCAGACACCACGTGTTTCGGTTCGAAAGGGTCCGAAGAGAAGAGAAACTGAAAGTCTTCGAGTTGCTATAAAGAAAAAAATCCTGTTTCCTGTTTCCCTTTTCCGATATCCCGAGTTCACGTCTGCTACGAGGCGGAACCAACTATGTCGTAAATTACCGTAAACTGTAGGAAATCGTTCTCTACCGCCGACTCGTGGGACAATACGATCATAAACCGCGACCCTGGCGAAATGCTCTGGCCCATCAGGCTGATTAATTTTTGGGAACTACCAATTAAAAAGTATTATTCAACATCAATACGGCTCGCGAAGAGACACAGGAAGAAGGAGACCATGTAGTTCGCTGACTGCGCGTAGTCCCGCCTGCTTCGTCCTACCCTCAAATTAAAGACGGATCCCTTATCTCTCGAGTATAAACACGCGCTCGAATTTCAAAACACAAGCACGCATCGACGTATTCGGTGCGAGAGACTGTGGGCTTGAGGTCCGATTGGCCCCAAACTAACCAATCTGCCCTGCATCCCTCCCAAACGGCCACTGTCCTGAAGAGGCCCTCTTCACAGCGATATCTCCTCCACAAGGCCCACCTTCTCTCGCACGGAATACGTCGACGCATGCTTTTGTTTGGAAATTCGAGCGCGTGTTTAGACACGAGAGGTAAGTAGGCCCAAATGGCTAGTTCAGAACCAATCGAACTTCAAGCCCGCCTTCTCTCGCACGGAATACCTCAACGCGTATCGTCCCTGAATTGGGGGACAATCCGGGACATGTATTATCCTGATGCCAGAACACATCGAAATGTCCTTTACCGTTTCACGTCGAGGTCGCGATTGTAAAAATCAGAAAAAGTACTACCACATTCGCTGCTATGTTTTCTGTAAATTAAGCTTATTTCTAGAGTAATGCAGCTGATATTAACGTCGCAGTAAGCTGTTAAAGGCAATGGTGCGCCCCATCTCAGGTAAAGCAACCGCGCGCGATTACAGTCAGCTGACCGTACCGCTACCACCCTACATTTCTTCAGTGAGGTCAAAAAACAGATCGGCAGAATTGCAGGAGAATTTTACTAACCCACTCTTGGCCAATCATACTGTTTTTATAATAATCAGATTTATAAGTTGTGAAAACGTTATGATCATTCCGTTATAAAATTTTTTATGTGGCTAAGTCAGGAAACGTACCACGGGGGTGCTATTAACAGTGCGTTTCGTTTCTATCCTCTCCGCCCTTCGTTTCGTTCGTAAAACTCATTTTGTATACTAAGGGGTTAATCGGTATACTGCATCATTATCGGGTGGGACAACATGGTGACCGTGGCGCACTGTTCTCGACCGTCGACTCAGGGAACAATACGGTCATAAACCGCGTCCTTCTTTAGACTACGTTGACGACCAACGCAGTTAATTTTTACGATTGGTCAGAAACAATGTCAAAGAAGTAATACAGAAACGTGGGAAGTCCGGCAATCGAAAGAATTAAGGTACATGGCCGGTCAGTAGTGTTTAAAATTTATGACCGGGCCTTCTTACTTCCAACCGTTAGCCCCGTCATTTGACTGTTATCCATGCCATCCTCCTGAACCATCCTTATCCTCTCCTGATGGAAAAAGCCCACCACCTTCTCGTGGTTTCCGTTGAGCAATGACACTTTTTCAACAAATAATCAAGATAAGGACAAGCTGGAACTTATAAATCTGATTATTATAAAAGCAGTATGATTGGCCAAGAGTGGGTTAGTAAAATTCTCCTGCAATTCTGCCGATCTGTTTTTTGACCTCACTGAAGAAATGTGGGGTGGTAGCGGTACGGTCAGCTGACTGTAATCGCGCGCGGTTGCTTTACCTGATACGGGGCGCACCATTGCCTTTAACAGCTTACTGCGACGTTAATATCAGCTGCATTACTCTAGAAATAAGCTTAATTTATAGAAAACATAGCAGCGAATGTGGTAGTAATTTTTCTGATTTTTACAATCGCGACCTCGACGTGAAACGGTAAAGGACATTTCGATGTGTTCTGGCATCAGGATAATACATGTCCCGGATTGTCCCCCAATTCAGGGACGATACGCGTTGAGGTATTCCGTGCGAGAGAAGGCGGGCTTGAAGTTCGATTGGTCCTGAACTAGCCATTTGGGCCTACTTACCTCTCGTGTCTAAACACGCGCTCGAATTTCCAAACAAAAGCATGCGTCGACGTATTCCGTTCGAGAGAAGGTGGGCCTTGGGGAGGAGATTGGTCCTGAACTAACCAATCGGGCCTGCTTATCTCTCGTGTCTAAACACGCGCTCGAATTTCCAAACAAAAGCATGCGTCGACGTATTCCGTGCGAGAGAAGGTGGGCCTTGTGGAGGAGATATCGCTGTGAAGAGGGCCTCTTCAGGACAGTGGCCGTTTGGCAGGGATGCAGGGCAGATTGGTTAGTTTGGGGCCAATCGGACCTCAAGCCCACAGTCTCTCGCACCGAATACGTCGACGCGTGCTTGTGTTTTGACATTCGAGCGCGTGTTTATACTCGAGAGATAAGGGATCCGTCTTTAATTTGAGGGTAGGACGAAGCAGGCGGGACTACGCGCAGTCAGCGGACTACCCTTCTTTTCCTGTGTCTCTCCGCGAGACGTATTGATGCTGGATAATACTCTGTAATTTCTAGTTCTCCAAAATTAATCAGGCTGATCAGTCAGAGCATTTTGCCAGGTTTGCGGTTTATGACCGTATTGTCCTGCAAGTCGGCGGTAGGGAACGGTTTCCTACAGTTTCGGATAATTTATGACTTAATTGGTTCCGTCTCGTAGCAGACGTGAATTTTCTTCTTTATAGCAACTCGAAGACTTTCTGCTTCTCTTCCCTTCGGACCCTTTCGAACCGATACACGTGGTGTCTGTTTTCTATCTCGATGCAATGGGTACATTGGCAGTAGAAGGACGGAGCGCGGGCTTTTGTGAAAGTGTAGGATGGTTCGTTCCTTGCACTTCTGCAAAACGCGTGTGTCTCGAAAATGTGCTGGCTTCTTTTTACCTAAAGCATCTTGTCCTGGTGTGAGTTAACTCATAATGGAACGAGAGAAACTACTTGGGGTAGAGGAAATTGCTTGGAAAAAATCCTGTCAGTCAGTTTGCAATCGCGTCAGAGAAGTGTTTTCTACACAAGAGTATTACGCGTTGTTCTGAGCATAAACCTAGAACAACGGAGACGCAATTACTGCTGTACGAGCATTTGGGCGGCCATATCTGCGGCACCGGACGCCAAGTGAAAATTCATTTTCACCAATTTTTATAAGGTACGAACAACGCGTTCCGTGAAAAATAAATTAACTGATCAGTGTTAGTAACCGTGCAGTGAAGTGAATATTCCGTATCTACATTAACCCGATCGCACTTGACGTTGCGACCCTTTTACTTTGGTTGGTGTCGCATACCTGGGACCAGCTGTGCACTGGACGCATCCGTCGCTGACCAGGACCAGTTCAGTGACCTAGTGACGCAGGTTTTCAAACTGCAGGTGAATTTCCGGAAGGGTGAGTTTTAGTTACTTTATTTGTGATTATTAGTTATTAAATTTAACGCAGGCTACGGCTTATTTCCGGCGATAATTCTCTAAATTTCCGTACCTAAATTTTGTCTTCGGGGGTTTTAAACAGACTTATTCATTATCAGCAACAGTGTTGGCCGTTATTAAACTACGGATTCTTATCACAATAACGGACTACGATCACGTTTTGTTTATTTCCTGTTACATTACTTTTTTGTTTATGCGATATTTGAAAACGAAATTTACGTATTTCTTGTCCTCTCACTTCAAATAATTATTATTTTCGATTCTGTTTTAAAAAAAATGTGTATTCATTTTTTTACGTTTGACATGATGTTCCTCGATTTATCTTTAACTCGTAATTCACTTTAAATGACAACCAAACGATGACGAAAGGTATCGATTGCCGTCGTTTTCGCAGAGATCTGATGAGAAATGCGGAGCTGAAAGAGTTTGGTTCTTAATAGGTATTCAAACTCCTTCGAGGGCCGAAAGCCATAAACTTGCGGTGAAGTATCGCGGGGTGTTGTCTTCGCCACGGGATACGATGCGGCATGTCCTTGAGTCGAGTCGCTGGAGGATCACTGTTAAGAGTCTTTCCTTCCGAAAAAACACACCACTTTGGGAATTACATGAAAAATCAGAAGTCAACACCCTGTTTCAGTGTGTTGGTCTCACCAATATGCGCGAGCTACTATCCGTTTCAAACGCATGGTGCAAACTTTAGGGCATTATTACTGTAAAATGGAGACCGATTGGACATTATGTCATAGGACTTTTATGTTCCATTGGACCTCCCCTACCACCCCCTAAAATATTGCTACGTATACCGTTTACACCCTGTATTTTTTCACGATTTTTGTCAAATTTTAATAAATATATTTGAAATCAACTTGGATAATTTTGGATTTTGTCGAGTATTTTTGGTGTAGGATGTATATTTGAGTAAATTTTGATGAAAATAACTTCAATTTTTTGGATTGTGAAAAAAATTTGAGTTGGAAGTGTCAAATTTTAATAAATTTATTTGAAATCAACTTCGATTGTATTGGATTTTGTCGATTATTTTTGTTGTTGGATCTACAATTGAGTAAATTTAGATGAAAATAACTTCAATTTTTTGGATTTTGTCACGATTTTTGTCAAATTTTAATAAATATATTTGAAATCAACTTGGATAATTTCGGATTTTGTCGAGTATTTTTGGTGTAGGATGTATATTTGAGTAAATTTTGATGAAAATAACTTCAATTTTTTGGATTGTGAAAAAAATTTGAGTTGGAAGTGTCAAATTTTAATAAATTTATTTGAAACCAACTTCGATTTTTTGGATTTTCTTGAGTATTTTTGATGTAGGATCTACAATTGACTAAATTTAGATGAAAATAACTTCAATTTTTTGGATTGTGAAAAAAATTTGAGTTGGAAGTGTCAAATTTTAATAAATTTATTTTAAACCAGCTTTGATTTTTTGGATTTTCTTGAGTATTTTTGTTGTAGGATCTACAATTGAGTAAATTTAGATGAAAATAACTACAATTTTTTGGATTTTGTCACGATTTTTGTCAAATTTTAATAAATTTATTTGAAATCAACTTGGATAATTTTGGAATTTGTTGAGTATTTTTGTTGTAGGATCTATATTTGAGTAAATTTAGATGAAAATATCTTCAATTTTTTGGATTGTGAAAAAAATTTTAGTTGGAAGTGTCAAATTTTAATAAATTTATTTGAAATCAACTTCGATTATTTTGAATTTTGTTCAGTATTTTTGTTGTAGGATGTATTTATGAGTAAATTTAGATGAAAATAACGACAATTTTTTGGATTGTGAAAAAGTTTGAGTTGGAAATGTCAAATTTTAATAAATTTATTTTAAACCAGCTTTGATTTTTTGGATTTTCTTGAGTATTTTTGTTGTAGGATCTACAATTGAGTAAATTTAGATGAAAATAACTACAATTTTTTGGATTTTGTCACGATTTTTGTCAAATTTTAATAAATTTATTTGAAATCAACTTGGATAATTTTGGAATTTGTTGAGTATTTTTGTTGTAGGATCTATATTTGAGTAAATTTAGATGAAAATATCTTCAATTTTTTGGATTGTGAAAAAAATTTTAGTTGGAAGTGTCAAATTTTAATAAATTTATTTGAAATCAACTTCGATTATTTTGAATTTTGTTCAGTATTTTTGTTGTAGGATGTATTTATGAGTAAATTTAGATGAAAATAACGACAATTTTTTGGATTGTGAAAAAGTTTGAGTTGGAAATGTCAAATTTTAATAAATTTATTTGAAACCTACTTCGATCTTTCTCGACTATGTTGAGTTTTTTTGATAGAGAAGCTTAATTTGAGTAATTTCAGTTGAAATTAACTTCGATTTTTTGGATTATGTCACGATTTTTGTCAAATTTTAATAAATTTATTTGAAATCAACTTCGATTTTATTGGATTTTGTTGAGAATTTTTGGTGTAGGATGTATATTTGAGTAAATTTAGATGAAAATAGCGACAATTTTTTGGATTGTGAAAAAAAATTTTAGTTGGAAGTGTCAAATTTTAATAAATTTATTTGAAATCAACTTCGATTTTATTGGATTTTGTCGAGTACTTTTGGTGTTGGGTGTATATTTGAGTAAATTTAGATGAAAATAACGACAATTTTTTGGATTGTGAAAAAAATTTGAGTTGGAAGCGTCAAATTTTAATAAATTTATTTGAAACCAACTTCGATTTTTTGGATTTTCTTAAGTATGTTTTATGTAGGATCTACAATTGAGTAAATTTAGATGAAAATAACTTCAATTTTTTGGATTGTGAAAAAAATTTGAGTTGGAAGTGTCAAATTTTAATAAATTTATTTTAAACCAACTTTGATTTTTTGTATTTTCTTGAGTATTTTTGTTGTAGGATCTACAATTGAGTAAATTTAGATGAAGATAACTTCAATTTTTTGGATTTTGTCACGATTTTTGTCAAATTTTAATAAATTTATTTGAAATCAACTTGGATAATTTTGGATTTCGTCGAGTATATTTGGTGTAGGATGTATATTTGAGTAAATTTAGATGAAAATAACTTCAATTTTTTGGATTGTGAAAAAAATTTGAGTTGGAAGTGTCAAATTTTAATAAATTTATTTGAAATCAACTTCGATTGTATTGGATTTTGTCGATTATTTTTGTTGTTGGATCTACAATTGAGTAAATTTAGATGAAAATAACTTCAATTTTTTGGATTTTGTCACGATTTTTGTCAAATTTTAATAAATATATTTGAAATCAACTTGGATAATTTCGGATTTTGTCGAGTATTTTTGGTGTAGGATGTATATTTGAGTAAATTTTGATGAAAATAACTTCAATTTTTTGGATTGTGAAAAAAATTTGAGTTGGAAGTGTCAAATTTTAATAAATTTATTTGAAACCAACTTCGATTTTTTGGATTTTCTTGAGTATTTTTGATGTAGGATCTACAATTGACTAAATTTAGATGAAAATAACTTCAATTTTTTGGATTGTGAAAAAAATTTGAGTTGGAAGTGTCAAATTTTAATAAATTTATTTTAAACCAGCTTTGATTTTTTGGATTTTCTTGAGTATTTTTGTTGTAGGATCTACAATTGAGTAAATTTAGATGAAAATAACTACAATTTTTTGGATTTTGTCACGATTTTTGTCAAATTTTAATAAATTTATTTGAAATCAACTTGGATAATTTTGGAATTTGTTGAGTATTTTTGTTGTAGGATCTATATTTGAGTAAATTTAGATGAAAATATCTTCAATTTTTTGGATTGTGAAAAAAATTTTAGTTGGAAGTGTCAAATTTTAATAAATTTATTTGAAATCAACTTCGATTATTTTGAATTTTGTTCAGTATTTTTGTTGTAGGATGTATTTATGAGTAAATTTAGATGAAAATAACGACAATTTTTTGGATTGTGAAAAAGTTTGAGTTGGAAATGTCAAATTTTAATAAATTTATTTGAAACCTACTTCGATCTTTCTCGACTATGTTGAGTTTTTTTGATAGAGAAGCTTAATTTGAGTAATTTCAGTTGAAATTAACTTCGATTTTTTGGATTATGTCACGATTTTTGTCAAATTTTAATAAATTTATTTGAAATCAACTTCGATTTTATTGGATTTTGTTGAGAATTTTTGGTGTAGGATGTATATTTGAGTAAATTTAGATGAAAATAGCGACAATTTTTTGGATTGTGAAAAAAAATTTTAGTTGGAAGTGTCAAATTTTAATAAATTTATTTGAAATCAACTTCGATTTTATTGGATTTTGTCGAGTACTTTTGGTGTTGGGTGTATATTTGAGTAAATTTAGATGAAAATAACGACAATTTTTTGGATTGTGAAAAAAATTTGAGTTGGAAGCGTCAAATTTTAATAAATTTATTTGAAACCAACTTCGATTTTTTGGATTTTCTTAAGTATGTTTTATGTAGGATCTACAATTGAGTAAATTTAGATGAAAATAACTTCAATTTTTTGGATTGTGAAAAAAATTTGAGTTGGAAGTGTCAAATTTTAATAAATTTATTTTAAACCAACTTTGATTTTTTGTATTTTCTTGAGTATTTTTGTTGTAGGATCTACAATTGAGTAAATTTAGATGAAGATAACTTCAATTTTTTGGATTTTGTCACGATTTTTGTCAAATTTTAATAAATTTATTTGAAATCAACTTGGATAATTTTGGATTTCGTCGAGTATATTTGGTGTAGGATGTATATTTGAGTAAATTTAGATGAAAATAACTTCAATTTTTTGGATTGTGAAAAAAATTTGAGTTGGAAGTGTCAAATTTTAATAAATTTATTTGAAACCAACTTCGATTTTTTGGATTTTCTTGAGTATTTTTGTTATAGGATCTACAATTGAGTAAATTTAGATGAAAATAACTTCAATTTTTTGGATTGTGAAAAAAATTTGAGTTGGAAGTGTCAAATTTTAATAAATTTATTTGAAACCAACTTCGATTTTTTGGATTTTCTTGAGTATTTTTGTTGTAGGATCTACAATTGAGTAAATTTAGATGAAAATAACTTCAATTTTTTGGATTGTGAAAAAAATTTGAGTTGGAAGTGTCAAATTTTAATAAATTTATTTGAAACCAACTTCGATTTTTTGGATTTTCTTGAGTATTTTTGTTGTAGGATCTACAATTGAGTAAATTTAGATGAAAATAACTTCAATTTTTTGGATTGTGAAAAAAATTTGAGTTGGAAGTGTCAAATTTTAATAAATTTATTTGAAACCAACTTCGATTTTTTGGATTTTCTTGAGTATTTTTGATATAGGATCTATATTTGAGTAAATTTAGATGAAAATATCTTCAATTTTTTTGGTTGTGAAAAAAATTTGAGTTGGAAGTGTCAAATTTTAATAAATTTATTTGAAATCAACTTCGATTTTTTGGATTTTCTTGAGTATTTTTGTTGTAGGATCTATATTTGAGTAAATTTAGATGAAAATATCTTCAATTTTTTTGGTTGTGAAAAAAATTTGAGTTGGAAGTGTCAAATTTTAATAAATTTATTTGAAATCAACTTCGATTGTATTGGATTTTGTCGAGTATTTTTGTTGTAGGATCTACAATTGAGTAAATTTAGATGAAAATAACTTCAATTTTTTGGATTTTGTCACGATTTTTGTCAAATTTTAATAAATATATTTGAAATCAACTTGGATAATTTCGGATTTTGTCGAGTATTTTTGGTGTAGGGTGTATATTTGAGTTAATTTTGATGAAAATAACTTCAATTTTTTTGATTGTGAAAAAAATTTGAGTTGGAAGTGTCAAATTTTAATAAATTTATTTGAAACCAACTTCGATTTTTTGGATTTTCTTGAGTATGTTTTATGTAGGATCTACAATTGAGTAAATTTAGATGAAAATAACTTCAATTTTTTGGATTGTGAAAAAAATTTGAGTTGGAAGTGTCAAATTTTAATAAATTTATTTTAAACCAACTTTGATTTTTTGGATTTTCTTGAGTATTTTTGTTGTAGGATCTACAATTGAGTAAATTTAGATGAAAATAACATCAATTTTTTGGATTGTGAAAAAAAGTTTAGTTGGAAGTGTCAAATTTTAATAAATTTATTTGATGTCAACTTCGATTTTTTGGATTTTCTTGAGTATTTTTGTTGTAGGATCTACAATTGAGTAAATTTAGATGAAAATAACTTCAATTTTTTGGATTGTGAAAAAAATTTGATTTGGAACTGTCAAATTTTAATAAATTTATTTGAATTCAACTTCGATTTTTTTGAATATTGTCGAGTATTTTTGGTGTAGGATGTATATTTGAGTAAATTTAGATGAAAATAACTTTAATTTTTAGGATTGTGAAAAAAATTTGAGTTGGAAGTGTCAAATTTTAATAAATTTATTTGAAACCAACTTCAATTTTTTGGATTTTCTTGAGTATTTTTGTTGTAGGATCTACAATTGAGTAAATTTAGATGAAAATAACTTCAATTTTTTGGATTTTGTCACGATTTCAGTCAAATTTTAATAAATTTATTTGAAATCAACTTGGATAATTTTGGAATTTGTTGAGTATTTTTGTTGTAGGATCTACATTTGAGTAAATTTAGATGAAAATATCTTCAATTTTTTGGATTGTGAAAAAAATTTTAGTTGGAAGTGTCAAATTTTAATAAATTTATTTGAAATCAACTTCGATTATTTTGAATTTTGTTCAGTATTTTTGTTGTAGGATGTATTTATGAGTAAATTTAGATGAAAATAACGACAATTTTTTGGATTGTGAAAAAAATTTGAGTTGGAAATGTCAAATTTTAATAAATTTATTTGTAACCTACTTCGATTTTTCTCGACTATGTTGAGTTTTTTGATAGAGAAGCTTAATTTGAGTAATTTCAGTTGAAATTAATTTCGATTTTTTGGATTTTGTCACGATTTTTGTCAAATTTTAATAAATTTATTTGAAATCAACTTTGATTTTATTGGATTTTGTCGAGTATTTTTGGAGTAGGACGTATATTTGAGTAAATTTAGATGAAAATAACGACAATTTTTTGGATTGTGAAAAAAAATTTTAGTTGGAAGTGTCAAATTTTAATAAATTTATTTGAAATCAACTTCGATTTTTTGGATTTTCTTGAGTATGTTTTATGTAGGATCTACAATTGAGTAAATTTAGATGAAAATAACTTCAATTTTTTGGATTGTGAAAAAAATTTGAGTTGGAAGTGTCAAATTTTAATAAATTTATTTTAAACCAACTTTGATTTTTTGGATTTTCTTGAGTATTTTTGTTGTAGGATCTACAATTGAGTAAATTTAGATGAAAATAACATCAATTTTTTGGATTGTGAAAAAAAGTTTAGTTGGAAGTGTCAAATTTTAATAAATTTATTTGAAGTCAACTTCGATTTTTTGGATTTTCTTGAGTATTTTTGTTGTAGGATCTACAATTGAGTAAATTTAGATGAAAATAACTTCAATTTTTTGGATTGTGAAAAAAATTTGAGTTGGAAGTGTCAAATTTTAATAAATTTATTTGAAACCAACTTCGATTTTTTGGATTTTCTTGAGTATTTTTGATATAGGATCTATATTTGAGTAAATTTAGATGAAAATATCTTCAATTTTTTTGATTGTGAAAAAAATGTGAGTTGGAAGTGACAAATTTTAATAAATTTATTTGAAACCAACTTCGATTTTTTGGATTTTCTTGAGTATTTTTGTTGTAGGATCTATATTTGAGTAAATTTAGATGAAAATATCTTCAATTTTTTGGGTTGTGAAAAAAATTTGAGTTGGAAGTGTCAAATTTTAATAAATTTATTTGAAATCAACTTCGATTGTATTGGATTTTGTCGAGTATTTTTGTTGTAGGATCTACAATTGAGTAAATTTAGATGAAAATAACTTCAATTTTTTGGATTTTGTCACGATTTTTGTCAAATTTTAATAAATATATTTGAAATCAACTTGGATAATTTCGGATTTTGTCGAGTATTTTTGGTGTAGGGTGTATATTTGAGTTAATTTTGATGAAAATAACTTCAATTTTTTGGATTGTGAAAAAAATTTGAGTTGGAAGTGTCAAATTTTAATAAATTTATTTGAAACCAACTTCGATTTTTTGGATTTTCTTGAGTATGTTTTATGTAGGATCTACAATTGAGTAAATTTAGATGAAAATAACTTCAATTTTTTGGATTGTGAAAAAAATTTGAGTTGGAAGTGTCAAATTTTAATAAATTTATTTTAAACCAACTTTGATTTTTTGGATTTTCTTGAGTATTTTTGTTGTAGGATCTACAATTGAGTAAATTTAGATGAAAATAACATCAATTTTTTGGATTGTGAAAAAAAGTTTAGTTGGAAGTGTAAAGTATGTACGCCGCCCGACAGCATACGACGTACCGGCAACCTCGCCAGGCATTGCGTCGTAGGCATCGCGCGTTTTGCCGAACTTCTTTTGTTTACGTGCGACGGCGTCGGTCGTTGCCGAACGCCGGGCAGTCAGTCGCCGCCGAACGTTGAATTGACACGGACATATATGTATAAACGTTTCACAATAAACTCTTACAAATTCAGAAGTGGGATTCTACCAGTGCTATTTTAACACGGAGTTCGTAAATCGTATACGATTTGTCGATTAAGAACATTCTGACATTCGGTGTGAAACAGTTTGACAGTGTCTCGTGCGACGTCGTAACATTTTGCGTGTTGTCTCTCTGTGTGAGGTTCTTGGATTCAGACGAGAGGCTGAGAAAGGATTTCGTGTCTATTTTTGCGAAGAATATGCCTCCCCGGAAGAATTCCGCTCAGTTTACGGTGGAACAATTGAAGGAGATACTTCGAGACTGGGGCATTTCCTCAACGGGCAATAAAGCCGAATTAATAAGACGGCTGGATGAGGCTGATCCAGGCGGTAAGTGGAGAGAAGGACGTTCAGATCCCAGAGGGGAGCAGAGTATCGTCACAGGTGAGGAGGCAGAGGGGCCGAGCAACCTCCCGATGGACGAAGGGACGTCTGTTCTGCGGCCTGAGGCACCTGCTTGGGGACAAGTCAATACTCATGACGAGGCGTTACGTAGAGAACTGGAATCATTACGCAAGGAAAAAGAATTATTGGAACGGGAACTTCGGCTGCAACGACTCGAAAGTAGAAGAGATAGCTTAGCTGTGCGACCGAGCGCAAGTATCAAGACAATCGGTGAACTGCTTAGTGACTTCGACGGCGGAGATACATTTGAAAGATGGGAAAGACACTTATTAGAGTTAGTACGGAGTTACGAATTAGACGACAAAATGGCGAAGATTTTAATTGGCACGAAATTAAAAGGAAGAGCACTCGAGTGGTTTCATTCTCGACCAGACCATGTAGGAATGGATATGGACACCTTATTGGCACGCATGTCTGATATGTTTGACCATCGATCAAGCCAACTTGATAGGAGGAGGAAAGTCGAACAGAGAGTGTGGCAGACCAACGAACAATTCAGTGATTATTATTATGATAAATCAATTTTGGCCAATAAAGTACCGGTGAACGAAGACGAACTGATAGAGTATCTCATCGAAGGCATACCAGACAGGGTTTTGCGTAATCAGGCACGCACCCACAACTTCTCGACGGCTGCATCTTTCTTGGACGCTTTCAAGAAGACTAGCCTTTGTTCAAAATCAAAATCGTTACCCGAGAAGCGCGCGGAAGAAACTCAGAAACTCGATAATCCAAAAAATGCCGATTCTCAACCGAGAAATGACCGCGCAGCGGAACGCGCACCCAGTAAATGCCAAAATTGCAACAGAAAGGGCCACACAACAAAGGACTGCAGACTACCAAAGAGGCCGAAAGGATCGTGTTTTAACTGCGGGGAATTGGACCACTTACTAAAGGATTGCAAGGTACCCAGGAAGCCAAAGGGATCATGTTTTGGCTGTGGAGAACCGGACCACATGGCTAAGGATTGTCCCAAGAAGAACGATCAAGTCAACCATGTATGAGAGGAAGCGACGGTGGAAGACGATTTCCAAAAAAACATTTGTTATGTCATAAGCGATGGTACGGTAAATTGCGAATTGTATCTCAATACGCTCCTGGATACGGGCAGTCCGGTAAGTTTTATAAAAGAAAAGTTTATACGCGGTAAGTTTGATAGAGTCTCTACTGTTGACCGGAATAAATTCTTCGGCATAAATTGTTCTGAGTTGCGAGGTAAGGGAACCGTTCAAGCAAAAATACTTTTTAATGGTATCACTCGAAATAATGTATCACTTTTTATTGTGCCGGATAGTACTATGACGACTTCTGTGGTCTTAGGTCGCGACGTGCTGAAATTATTCGAAATGAGACTCTTAGAAAAAAGGAATAACAATGCGGAACCTGAGTCGGACGCGATCATGGATATCATGAACATTAATGTAAGCGAAACGCAAACGAGCGAGGCGGAATCGCTTGTGATTAATCCGGATATTACGTATAATAAACAGACCGAACTCAAACAATTATTTGAAAACGAGTACACAAAAGGTGCACGACCAAGTGAACCAAAGGTTAAGATGGAGCTAAGTCTGAATTTGCGGGATCACAAGCCGTTTCACTTTGCACCGCGTAGGTTGTCGTTTGCCGAGAAGGGTGAACTTCAAAAAATATTGGATGATTTGATTGCGCGGGACATCATCCGCCCTAGTGAGTCCGAGTATGCGTCACCAATAGTTATCGTAACAAATAAGAAAGGACGTCGTAGACTGTGTATTGATTTCCGATTTTTAAACCTACTTCTTAACCGAGACTATTATCCTTTACCACTCATAGAAGATCAACTCAATGTCTTAAGCGACAAGAAATATTTTACTTTGTTAGACTTGAAGGATGGCTTTCATCATATTAAAGTTGCCGAAGACTCAATCAAATATACGGCATTTGTTACACCACAGGGGCAGTTCGAATACCTTCGAATGCCTTTTGGTTTAAAGACGGCACCTTTAAAGTTTCAACGGTTTATAAATGAAGTGTTAAACGAACTCATTAGATCTGGCGATATTGTAACCTACCTTGACGATTTTTTGATTGCTACGCGTACGTTGGAGCATCATTTTGTAATTTTGAAGCGTGTATTTAAATTGCTTTGCGATAATTTGTTAACGTTAAACATTGCTAAGTGCAGATTCTTGCATACCGAGATTCAATATTTGGGTTATATGGTTACGGAGAATTGTATAAAACCCACCGAAGACGGTATTAAGGCAATTAAAGAGTTCCCTGTGCCAAGGAACGTACGTGAAATCCAACAATTTATAGGATTATGCGCCTATTTTAGAAAGTTTATCGAAAGTTTTTCTATAATTGCAAAACCTTTATATGATCTCTTAAAAAAGGACGCGACCTTTATATTTAGCGAAAAAGAATTAAGTGCATTTCACGAGCTGAAATCTAAATTAATTGATGCGCCTACACTGGGAATATATCACCCTCAAGACGAAACAGAATTGCACTGTGATGCCAGTTCTGTGGGCTTCGGTGCAGTATTAATGCAAAAGAAAGCAGATTTGAAATTGCATCCTATTTTCTACTTTTCTAAACGGACATCCGATGCGGAAAGTAAGTACCATAGCTTCGAGCTAGAAACCCTCGCGATCATTTATGCGTTGAAGCGATTTAGAATATATCTACACGGTGTCAAATTTAAAATCCTAACTGACTGTAACGCTCTAACATTAACTCTTAACAAGAAAGAAATCAATCCTAGAATTGCACGATGGGCATTAGATCTCCAAGATTATGACTATACAGTAGAACATAGAGAAGGTTCGCGAATGAGGCACGTTGACGCGCTCAGCCGGTCGACGGGCGTACTTGTTATTAATGATAACCCTTTCGAATTAAATCTTGCAATAGCTCAAAATAGAGACGAGAAAGTTGCACAAATAAAAAGTAAACTCGAAAGCGCTGAAGATAAGTTTTTTGAAATGCGAAACGGGTTAATTTATAGGAAAAAAGGTGAAAATTTATTATTTTACGTTCCAGAAAGTATGGAAGATAGTGTTATACACAAGTACCACGATGAGATGGGGCATTTGGGAACAGATAAAACTGCTAGCATTATTCTGAAAAATTACTGGTTTCCGAATTTAAGGCAGAAAATTGTTTCTCATATACAAAATTGTTTGAAGTGCATTGCATATTCTCCAAGCACAGGTAGGCCTGAGGGGCATTTGCACAATATACCTAAAGGTAATCTTCCATTTTCAACGGTGCACATAGATCATTATGGTCCCGTAGACAAAAAGCACCCGTCAAAGTTATACGTTTTCCTCGTAATCGACGCTTTCACAAAGTTTATCAAGTTATACGCGACCAAAACTACCGCTACTAAGGAGGTTATAACTTGTTTAAAACAATACTTTTGTAGTTATAGTAGACCGAATATTATTATTTCTGACAGAGGCAGTTCTTTTACATCCAAAGAGTTTGCAGATTTTATGCAAGAAATGAATGTACAACATATAAAAATTGCAACAGGATCACCTAAAGCCAATGGTCAAATAGAAAGGTTTAATCGAACATTTGCTCCAATGTTAGCCAAACTAGTCGACGACTCGTCGGGAAAATATTGGTACAAAGTTTTAGAAGATGTAGAGTACGCGCTGAACAATACAGTCAACGCGTCAACGGGAGAAATTCCAAGTATTTTATTATTTGGTATTCGACAAAAAGGAAAAAATATAGATAGTGTCCGCGAATATTTAGAGAATACCAACAATAGCGACGACCGCGATCTTCAAAACGTTAGAGCTCAAGCGCAAGTAAAGACTACACTCTCGCAAGAATATAATAAGAAACATTATGATAAATACCGAAAGAAAGGACACCAGTTTAGTGTTGGTGATTACGTTATGGTGAAAAATTTTGATAGTACACCTGGTGTAGCTAGAAAGCTTATACCTTCTTTTAAAGGCCCTTACGAGATAGATAAAAAACTACGTAATGACCGTTATCTATTAAAAGATATCGCAGGTTTTCAAGTTTCGCAAAAACCATATCACGGAGTATGGGAAGCGGCTAATTTACGACCTTGGCACAAAGGAATGCAAAGTGATAACGTATCTTAATCATTTTAATTTACCTACGTTTACTATATAAAATATTCAGTTACTTTTAACCATGTATAATTTTAATGTTCATGTAATTAATAATCGTATGACACCTTTTACCCTATTTGTGTGTGTGTGTGTGTGAATTTTGTGTGTGGACATGTATTGAAATTAAGAGATTTACGGATGACCGAGGACGGTCATAGTCAGGACGGCCGAGTTGTAAAGTATGTACGCCGCCCGACAGCATACGACGTACCGGCAACCTCGCCAGGCATTGCGTCGTAGGCATCGCGCGTTTTGCCGAACTTCTTTTGTTTACGTGCGACGGCGTCGGTCGTTGCCGAACGCCGGGCAGTCAGTCGCCGCCGAACGTTGAATTGACACGGACATATATGTATAAACGTTTCACAATAAACTCTTACAGAAGTGTCAAATTTTAATAAATTTATTTGAAGTCAACTTCGATTTTTTGGATTTTCTTGAGTATTTTTGTTGTAGGATCTACAATTGAGTAAATTTAGATGAAAATAACTTCAATTTTTTGGATTGTGAAAAAAATTTGATTTGGAACTGTCAAATTTTAATAAATTTATTTGAATTCAACTTCGATTTTTTTGAATATTGTCGAGTATTTTTGGTGTAGGATGTATATTTGAGTAAATTTAGATGAAAATAACTTTAATTTTTAGGATTGTGAAAAAAATTTGAGTTGGAAGTGTCAAATTTTAATAAATTTATTTGAAACCAACTTCGATTTTTTGGATTTTCTTGAGTATTTTTGTTGTAGGATCTACAATTGAGTAAATTTAGATGAAAATAACTTCAATTTTTTGGATTTTGTCACGATTTCAGTCAAATTTTAATAAATTTATTTGAAATCAACTTGGATAATTTTGGAATTTGTTGAGTATTTTTGTTGTAGGATCTACATTTGAGTAAATTTAGATGAAAATATCTTCAATTTTTTGGATTGTGAAAAAAATTTTAGTTGGAAGTGTCAAATTTTAATAAATTTATTTGAAATCAACTTCGATTATTTTGAATTTTGTTCAGTATTTTTGTTGTAGGATGTATTTATGAGTAAATTTAGATGAAAATAACGACAATTTTTTGGATTGTGAAAAAAATTTGAGTTGGAAATGTCAAATTTTAATAAATTTATTTGTAACCTACTTCGATTTTTCTCGACTATGTTGAGTTTTTTGATAGAGAAGCTTAAATTGAGTAATTTCAGTTGAAATTAATTTCGATTTTTTTGATTTTGTCACGATTTTTGTCAAATTTTAATAAATTTATTTGAAATCAACTTCGATTTTATTGGATTTTGTCGAGTATTTTTGGAGTAGGATGTATATTTGAGTAAATTTAGATGAAAATAACGACAATTTTTTGGATTGTGAAAAAAAATTTTAGTTGGAAGTGTCAAATTTTAATAAATTTATTTGAAATCAACTTCGATTTTATTGGATTTTGTCGAGTACTTTTGGTGTTGGGTGTATATTTGAGTAAATTTAGATGAAAATAATTTCAATTTTTTGGATTGTGAAAAAAATTTGAGTTGAATGTGTCAAATTTTAATAAATTTATTTGAAACCAACTTCGATTTTTTGTATTTTCTTGAGTATTTTTGTTATAGGATCTATATTTGAGTAAATTTAGATGAAAATATCTTCAATTTTTTGGATTGTGAAAAAAATTTGAGTTGGAAGTGTCAAATTTTAATAAATTTATTTGAAATCAACTTCGATTGTATTGGATTTTGTCGAGTATTTTTGTTGTAGGATCTACAATTGAGTAAATTTAGATGAAAATAACTTCAATTTTTTGGATTTTGTCACGATTTTTGTCAAATTTTAATAAATATATTTGAAATCAACTTGGATAATTTCGGATTTTGTCGAGTATTTTTGGTGTAGGATGTATATTTGAGTAAATTTTGATGAAAATAACTTCAATTTTTTGGATTGTGAAAAAAATTTGAGTTGGAAGTGTCAAATTTTAATAAATTTATTTGAAACCAACTTCGATTTTTTGGATTTTCTTGAGTATTTTTTATGTAGGATCTACAATTGACTAAATTTAGATGAAAATAACTTCAATTTTTTGGATTGTGAAAAAATTTGAGTTGGAAGTGTCAAATTTTAATAAATTTATTTTAAACCAGCTTTGATTTTTTGGATTTTCTTGAGTATTTTTGTTGTAGGATCTACAATTGAGTAAATTTAGATGAAAATAACTACAATTTTTTGGATTTTGTCACGATTTTTGTCAAATTTTAATAAATTTATTTGAAATCAACTTGGATAATTTTGGAATTTGTTGAGTATTTTTGTTGTAGGATCTATATTTGAGTAAATTTAGATGAAAATATCTTCAATTTTTTGGATTGTGAAAAAAATTTTAGTTGGAAGTGTCAAATTATAATAAATTTATTTGAAATCAACTTCGATTATTTTGAATTTTGTTCAGTATTTTTGTTGTAGGATGTATTTATGAGTAAATTTAGATGAAAATAACGACAATTTTTTGGATTGTGAAAAAGTTTGAGTTGGAAATGTCAAATTTTAATAAATTTATTTGAAACCTACTTCGATCTTTCTCGACTATGTTGAGTTTTTTTGATAGAGAAGCTTAATTTGAGTAATTTCAGTTGAAATTAACTTCGATTTTTTGGATTATGTCACGATTTTTGTCAAATTTTAATAAATTTATTTGAAATCAACTTCGATTTTATTGGATTTTGTTGAGAATTTTTGGTGTAGGATGTATATTTGAGTAAATTTAGATGAAAATAGCGACAATTTTTTGGATTGTGAAAAAAAATTTTAGTTGGAAGTGTCAAATTTTAATAAATTTATTTGAAATCAACTTCGATTTTATTGGATTTTGTCGAGTACTTTTGGTGTTGGGTGTATATTTGAGTAAATTTAGATGAAAATAACGACAATTTTTTGGATTGTGAAAAAAATTTGAGTTGGAAGCGTCAAATTTTAATAAATTTATTTGAAACCAACTTCGATTTTTTGGATTTTCTTGAGTATGTTTTATGTAGGATCTACAATTGAGTAAATTTAGATGAAAATAACTTCAATTTTTTGGATTGTGAAAAAAATTTGAGTTGGAAGTGTCAAATTTTAATAAATTTATTTTAAACCAACTTTGATTTTTTGTATTTTCTTGAGTATTTTTGTTGTAGGATCTACAATTGAGTAAATTTAGATGAAAATAACTTCAATTTTTTGGATTTTGTCACGATTTTTGTCAAATTTTAATAAATATATTTGAAATCAACTTGGATAATTTCGGATTTTGTCGAGTATTTTTGGTGTAGGGTGTATATTTGAGTTAATTTTGATGAAAATAACTTCAATTTTTTGGATTGTGAAAAAAATTTGAGTTGGAAGTGTCAAATTTTAATAAATTTATTTGAAACCAACTTCGATTTTTTGGATTTTCTTGAGTATGTTTTATGTAGGATCTACAATTGAGTAAATTTAGATGAAAATAACTTCAATTTTTTGGATTGTGAAAAAAATTTGAGTTGGAAGTGTCAAATTTTAATAAATTTATTTTAAACCAACTTTGATTTTTTGGATTTTCTTGAGTATTTTTGTTGTAGGATCTACAATTGAGTAAATTTAGATGAAAATAACATCAATTTTTTGGATTGTGAAAAAAAGTTTAGTTGGAAGTGTCAAATTTTAATAAATTTATTTGAAGTCAACTTCGATTTTTTGGATTTTCTTGAGTATTTTTGTTGTAGGATCTACAATTGAGTAAATTTAGATGAAAATAACTTCAATTTTTTGGATTGTGAAAAAAATTTGATTTGGAACTGTCAAATTTTAATAAATTTATTTGAATTCAACTTCGATTTTTTTGAATATTGTCGAGTATTTTTGGTGTAGGATGTATATTTGAGTAAATTTAGATGAAAATAACTTTAATTTTTAGGATTGTGAAAAAAATTTGAGTTGGAAGTGTTAAATTTTAATAAATTTATTTGAAACCAACTTCGATTTTTTGGATTTTCTTGAGTATTTTTGTTGTAGGATCTACAATTGAGTAAATTTAGATGAAAATAACTTCAATTTTTTGGATTTTGTCACGATTTCAGTCAAATTTTAATAAATTTATTTGAAATCAACTTGGATAATTTTGGAATTTGTTGAGTATTTTTGTTGTAGGATCTACATTTGAGTAAATTTAGATGAAAATATCTTCAATTTTTTGGATTGTGAAAAAAATTTTAGTTGGAAGTGTCAAATTTTAATAAATTTATTTGAAATCAACTTCGATTATTTTGAATTTTGTTCAGTATTTTTGTTGTAGGATGTATTTATGAGTAAATTTAGATGAAAATAACGACAATTTTTTGGATTGTGAAAAAAATTTGAGTTGGAAATGTCAAATTTTAATAAATTTATTTGTAACCTACTTCGATTTTTCTCGACTATGTTGAGTTTTTTGATAGAGAAGCTTAATTTGAGTAATTTCAGTTGAAATTAATTTCGATTTTTTGGATTTTGTCACGATTTTTGTCAAATTTTAATAAATTTATTTGAAATCAACTTCGATTTTATTGGATTTTGTCGAGTATTTTTGGAGTAGGATGTATATTTGAGTAAATTTAGATGAAAATAACGACAATTTTTTGGATTGTGAAAAAAAATTTTAGTTGGAAGTGTCAAATTTTAATAAATTTATTTGAAATCAACTTCGATTTTATTGGATTTTGTCGAGTACTTTTGGTGTTGGGTGTATATTTGAGTAAATTTAGATGAAAATAATTTCAATTTTTTGGATTGTGAAAAAAATTTGAGTTGAATGTGTCAAATTTTAATAAATTTATTTGAAACCAACTTCGATTTTTTGTATTTTCTTGAGTATTTTTGTTATAGGATCTATATTTGAGTAAATTTAGATGAAAATATCTTCAATTTTTTGGATTGTGAAAAAAATTTGAGTTGGAAGTGTCAAATTTTAATAAATTTATTTGAAACCAACTTCGATTTTTTGGATTTTCTTGAGTATTTTTTATGTAGGATCTACAATTGACTAAATTTAGATGAAAATAACTTCAATTTTTTGGATTGTGAAAAAATTTGAGTTGGAAGTGTCAAATTTTAATAAATTTATTTTAAACCAGCTTTGATTTTTTGGATTTTCTTGAGTATTTTTGTTGTAGGATCTACAATTGAGTAAATTTAGATGAAAATAACTACAATTTTTTGGATTTTGTCACGATTTTTGTCAAATTTTAATAAATTTATTTGAAATCAACTTGGATAATTTTGGAATTTGTTGAGTATTTTTGTTGTAGGATCTATATTTGAGTAAATTTAGATGAAAATATCTTCAATTTTTTGGATTGTGAAAAAAATTTTAGTTGGAAGTGTCAAATTTTAATAAATTTATTTGAAATCAACTTCGATTATTTTGAATTTTGTTCAGTATTTTTGTTGTAGGATGTATTTATGAGTAAATTTAGATGAAAATAACGACAATTTTTTGGATTGTGAAAAAGTTTGAGTTGGAAATGTCAAATTTTAATAAATTTATTTGAAACCTACTTCGATCTTTCTCGACTATGTTGAGTTTTTTTGATAGAGAAGCTTAATTTGAGTAATTTCAGTTGAAATTAACTTCGATTTTTTGGATTATGTCACGATTTTTGTCAAATTTTAATAAATTTATTTGAAATCAACTTCGATTTTATTGGATTTTGTTGAGAATTTTTGGTGTAGGATGTATATTTGAGTAAATTTAGATGAAAATAGCGACAATTTTTTGGATTGTGAAAAAAAATTTTAGTTGGAAGTGTCAAATTTTAATAAATTTATTTGAAATCAACTTCGATTTTATTGGATTTTGTCGAGTACTTTTGGTGTTGGGTGTATATTTGAGTAAATTTAGATGAAAATAACGACAATTTTTTGGATTGTGAAAAAAATTTGAGTTGGAAGCGTCAAATTTTAATAAATTTATTTGAAACCAACTTCGATTTTTTGGATTTTCTTGAGTATGTTTTATGTAGGATCTACAATTGAGTAAATTTAGATGAAAATAACTTCAATTTTTTGGATTGTGAAAAAAATTTGAGTTGGAAGTGTCAAATTTTAATAAATTTATTTTAAACCAACTTTGATTTTTTGTATTTTCTTGAGTATTTTTGTTGTAGGATCTACAATTGAGTAAATTTAGATGAAAATAACTTCAATTTTTTGGATTTTGTCACGATTTTTGTCAAATTTTAATAAATTTATTTGAAATCAACTTGGATAATTTTGGATTTCGTCGAGTATATTTGGTGTAGGATGTATATTTGAGTAAATTTAGATGAAAATAACTTCAATTTTTTGGATTGTGAAAAAAATTTGAGTTGGAAGTGTCAAATTTTAATAAATTTATTTGAAACCAACTTCGATTTTTTGGATTTTCTTGAGTATTTTTGTTGTAGGATCTACAATTGAGTAAATTTAGATGAAAATAACTTCAATTTTTTGGATTGTGAAAAAAATTTGAGTTGGAAGTGTCAAATTTTAATAAATTTATTTGAAACCAACTTCGATTTTTTGGATTTTCTTGAGTATTTTTGTTGTAGGATCTACAATTGAGTAAATTTAGATGAAAATAACTTCAATTTTTTGGATTGTGAAAAAAATTTGAGTTGGAAGTGTCAAATTTTAATAAATTTATTTGAAACCAACTTCGATTTTTTGGATTTTCTTGAGTATTTTTGATATAGGATCTATATTTGAGTAAATTTAGATGAAAATATCTTCAATTTTTTTGATTGTGAAAAAAATGTGAGTTGGAAGTGACAAATTTTAATAAATTTATTTTAAACCAACTTTGATTTTTTGGATTTTCTTGAGTATTTTTGTTGTAGGATCTACAATTGAGTAAATTTAGATGAAAATAACATCAATTTTTTGGATTGTGAAAAAAAGTTTAGTTGGAAGTGTCAAATTTTAATAAATTTATTTGAAACCTACTTCGATCTTTCTCGACTATGTTGAGTTTTTTTGATAGAGAAGCTTAATTTGAGTAATTTCAGTTGAAATTAACTTCGATTTTTTGGATTATGTCACGATTTTTGTCAAATTTTAATAAATTTATTTGAAATCAACTTCGATTTTATTGGATTTTGTTGAGAATTTTTGGTGTAGGATGTATATTTGAGTAAATTTAGATGAAAATAGCGACAATTTTTTGGATTGTGAAAAAAAATTTTAGTTGGAAGTGTCAAATTTTAATAAATTTATTTGAAATCAACTTCGATTTTATTGGATTTTGTTGAGAATTTTTGGTGTAGGATGTATATTTGAGTAAATTTAGATGAAAATAGCGACAATTTTTTGGATTGTGAAAAAAAATTTTAGTTGGAAGTGTCAAATTTTAATAAATTTATTTGAAATCAACTTCGATTTTATTGGATTTTGTCGAGTACTTTTGGTGTTGGGTGTATATTTGAGTAAATTTAGATGAAAATAACGACAATTTTTTGGATTGTGAAAAAAATTTGAGTTGGAAGCGTCAAATTTTAATAAATTTATTTGAAACCAACTTCGATTTTTTGGATTTTCTTGAGTATGTTTTATGTAGGATCTACAATTGAGTAAATTTAGATGAAAATAACTTCAATTTTTTGGATTGTGAAAAAAATTTGAGTTGGAAGTGTCAAATTTTAATAAATTTATTTTAAACCAACTTTGATTTTTTGTATTTTCTTGAGTATTTTTGTTGTAGGATCTACAATTGAGTAAATTTAGATGAAAATAACTTCAATTTTTTGGATTTTGTCACGATTTTTGTCAAATTTTAATAAATTTATTTGAAATCAACTTGGATAATTTTGGATTTCGTCGAGTATATTTGGTGTAGGATGTATATTTGAGTAAATTTAGATGAAAATAACTTCAATTTTTTGGATTGTGAAAAAAATTTGAGTTGGAAGTGTCAAATTTTAATAAATTTATTTGAAACCAACTTCGATTTTTTGGATTTTCTTGAGTATTTTTGTTGTAGGATCTACAATTGAGTAAATTTAGATGAAAATAACTTCAATTTTTTGGATTGTGAAAAAAATTTGAGTTGGAAGTGTCAAATTTTAATAAATTTATTTGAAACCAACTTCGATTTTTTGGATTTTCTTGAGTATTTTTGTTGTAGGATCTACAATTGAGTAAATTTAGATGAAAATAACTTCAATTTTTTGGATTGTGAAAAAAATTTGAGTTGGAAGTGTCAAATTTTAATAAATTTATTTGAAACCAACTTCGATTTTTTGGATTTTCTTGAGTATTTTTGATATAGGATCTATATTTGAGTAAATTTAGATGAAAATATCTTCAATTTTTTTGATTGTGAAAAAAATGTGAGTTGGAAGTGACAAATTTTAATAAATTTATTTGAAACCAACTTCGATTTTTTGGATTTTCTTGAGTATTTTTGTTGTAGGATCTACAATTGAGTAAATTTAGATGAAAATAACTTCAATTTTTTGGATTTTGTCACGATTTTTGTCAAATTTTAATAAATATATTTGAAATCAACTTGGATAATTTCGGATTTTGTCGAGTATTTTTGGTGTAGGGTGTATATTTGAGTTAATTTTGATGAAAATAACTTCAATTTTTTGGATTGTGAAAAAAATTTGAGTTGGAAGTGTCAAATTTTAATAAATTTATTTGAAACCAACTTCGATTTTTTGGATTTTCTTGAGTATGTTTTATGTAGGATCTACAATTGAGTAAATTTAGATGAAAATAACTTCAATTTTTTGGATTGTGAAAAAAATTTGAGTTGGAAGTGTCAAATTTTAATAAATTTATTTTAAACCAACTTTGATTTTTTGGATTTTCTTGAGTATTTTTGTTGTAGGATCTACAATTGAGTAAATTTAGATGAAAATAACATCAATTTTTTGGATTGTGAAAAAAAGTTTAGTTGGAAGTGTCAAATTTTAATAAATTTATTTGAAGTCAACTTCGATTTTTTGGATTTTCGTGAGTATTTTTGTTGTAGGATCTACAATTGAGTAAATTTAGATGAAAATAACTTCAATTTTTTGGATTGTGAAAAAAATTTGATTTGGAACTGTCAAATTTTAATAAATTTATTTGAATTCAACTTCGATTTTTTTGAATATTGTCGAGTATTTTTGGTGTAGGATGTATATTTGAGTAAATTTAGATGAAAATAACTTTAATTTTTAGGATTGTGAAAAAAATTTGAGTTGGAAGTGTCAAATTTTAATAAATTTATTTGAAACCAACTTCGATTTTTTGGATTTTCTTGAGTATTTTTGTTGTAGGATCTACAATTGAGTAAATTTAGATGAAAATAACTTCAATTTTTTGGATTTTGTCACGATTTCAGTCAAATTTTAATAAATTTATTTGAAATCAACTTGGATAATTTTGGAATTTGTTGAGTATTTTTGTTGTAGGATCTACATTTGAGTAAATTTAGATGAAAATATCTTCAATTTTTTGGATTGTGAAAAAAATTTTAGTTGGAAGTGTCAAATTTTAATAAATTTATTTGAAATCAACTTCGATTATTTTGAATTTTGTTCAGTATTTTTGTTGTAGGATGTATTTATGAGTAAATTTAGATGAAAATAACGACAATTTTTTGGATTGTGAAAAAAATTTGAGTTGGAAATGTCAAATTTTAATAAATTTATTTGTAACCTACTTCGATTTTTCTCGACTATGTTGAGTTTTTTTATAGAGAAGCTTAATTTGAGTAATTTCAGTTGAAATTAATTTCGATTTTTTGGATTTTGTCACGATTTTTGTCAAATTTTAATAAATTTATTTGAAATCAACTTCGATTTTATTGGATTTTGTCGAGTATTTTTGGAGTAGGATGTATATTTGAGTAAATTTAGATGAAAATAACGACAATTTTTTGGATTGTGAAAAAAAATTTTAGTTGGAAGTGTCAAATTTTAATAAATTTATTTGAAATCAACTTCGATTTTATTGGATTTTGTCGAGTACTTTTGGTGTTGGGTGTATATTTGAGTAAATTTAGATGAAAATAATTTCAATTTTTTGGATTGTGAAAAAAATTTGAGTTGAATGTGTCAAATTTTAATAAATTTATTTGAAACCAACTTCGATTTTTTGTATTTTCTTGAGTATTTTTGTTATAGGATCTATATTTGAGTAAATTTAGATGAAAATATCTTCAATTTTTTGGATTGTGAAAAAAATTTGAGTTGGAAGTGTCAAATTTTAATAAATTTATTTGAAATCAACTTCGATTGTATTGGATTTTGTCGAGTATTTTTGTTGTAGGATCTACAATTGAGTAAATTTAGATGAAAATAACTTCAATTTTTTGGATTTTGTCACGATTTTTGTCAAATTTTAATAAATATATTTGAAATCAACTTGGATAATTTCGGATTTTGTCGAGTATTTTTGGTGTAGGATGTATATTTGAGTAAATTTTGATGAAAATAACTTCAATTTTTTGGATTGTGAAAAAAATTTGAGTTGGAAGTGTCAAATTTTAATAAATTTATTTGAAACCAACTTCGATTTTTTGGATTTTCTTGAGTATTTTTTATGTAGGATCTACAATTGACTAAATTTAGATGAAAATAACTTCAATTTTTTGGATTGTGAAAAAATTTGAGTTGGAAGTGTCAAATTTTAATAAATTTATTTTAAACCAGCTTTGATTTTTTGGATTTTCTTGAGTATTTTTGTTGTAGGATCTACAATTGAGTAAATTTAGATGAAAATAACTACAATTTTTTGGATTTTGTCACGATTTTTGTCAAATTTTAATAAATTTATTTGAAATCAACTTGGATAATTTTGGAATTTGTTGAGTATTTTTGTTGTAGGATCTATATTTGAGTAAATTTAGATGAAAATATCTTCAATTTTTTGGATTGTGAAAAAAATTTTAGTTGGAAGTGTCAAATTTTAATAAATTTATTTGAAATCAACTTCGATTATTTTGAATTTTGTTCAGTATTTTTGTTGTAGGATGTATTTATGAGTAAATTTAGATGAAAATAACGACAATTTTTTGGATTGTGAAAAAGTTTGAGTTGGAAATGTCAAATTTTAATAAATTTATTTGAAACCTACTTCGATCTTTCTCGACTATGTTGAGTTTTTTTGATAGAGAAGCTTAATTTGAGTAATTTCAGTTGAAATTAACTTCGATTTTTTGGATTATGTCACGATTTTTGTCAAATTTTAATAAATTTATTTGAAATCAACTTCGATTTTATTGGATTTTGTTGAGAATTTTTGGTGTAGGATGTATATTTGAGTAAATTTAGATGAAAATAGCGACAATTTTTTGGATTGTGAAAAAAAATTTTAGTTGGAAGTGTCAAATTTTAATAAATTTATTTGAAATCAACTTCGATTTTATTGGATTTTGTCGAGTACTTTTGGTGTTGGGTGTATATTTGAGTAAATTTAGATGAAAATAACGACAATTTTTTGGATTGTGAAAAAAATTTGAGTTGGAAGTGTCAAATTTTAATAAATTTATTTGAAACCAACTTCGATTTTTTGGATTTTCTTGAGTATGTTTTATGTAGGATCTACAATTGAGTAAATTTAGATGAAAATAACTTCAATTTTCTGGATTGTGAAAAAAATTTGAGTTGGAAGTGTCAAATTTTAATAAATTTATTTGAAACCAACTTCGATTTTTTGGATTTTCTTGAGTATTTTTGTTGTAGGATCTATATTTGAGTAAATTTAGATGAAAATATCTTCAATTTTTTTGATTGTGAAAAAAATGTGAGTTGGAAGTGTCAAATTTTAATAAATTTATTTGAAACCAACTTCGATTTTTTGGATTTTCTTGAGTATTTTTGTTGTAGGATCTATATTTGAGTAAATTTAGATGAAAATATCTTCAATTTTTTGGGTTGTGAAAAAAATTTGAGTTGGAAGTGTCAAATTTTAATAAATTTATTTGAAATCAACTTCGATTGTATTGGATTTTGTCGAGTATTTTTGTTGTAGGATCTACAATTGAGTAAATTTAGATGAAAATAACTTCAATTTTTTGGATTTTGTCACGATTTTTGTCAAATTTTAATAAATATATTTGAAATCAACTTGGATAATTTCGGATTTTGTCGAGTATTTTTGGTGTAGGGTGTATATTTGAGTTAATTTTGATGAAAATAACTTCAATTTTTTGGATTGTGAAAAAAATTTGAGTTGGAAGTGTCAAATTTTAATAAATTTATTTGAAACCAACTTCGATTTTTTGGATTTTCTTGAGTATGTTTTATGTAGGATCTACAATTGAGTAAATTTAGATGAAAATAACTTCAATTTTTTGGATTGTGAAAAAAATTTGAGTTGGAAGTGTCAAATTTTAATAAATTTATTTTAAACCAACTTTGATTTTTTGGATTTTCTTGAGTATTTTTGTTGTAGGATCTACAATTGAGTAAATTTAGATGAAAATAACATCAATTTTTTGGATTGTGAAAAAAAGTTTAGTTGGAAGTGTCAAATTTTAATAAATTTATTTGAAGTCAACTTCGATTTTTTGGATTTTCTTGAGTATTTTTGTTGTAGGATCTACAATTGAGTAAATTTAGATGAAAATAACTTCAATTTTTTGGATTGTGAAAAAAATTTGATTTGGAACTGTCAAATTTTAATAAATTTATTTGAATTCAACTTCGATTTTTTTGAATATTGTCGAGTATTTTTGGTGTAGGATGTATATTTGAGTAAATTTAGATGAAAATAACTTTAATTTTTAGGATTGTGAAAAAAATTTGAGTTGGAAGTGTCAAATTTTAATAAATTTATTTGAAACCAACTTCGATTTTTTGGATTTTCTTGAGTATTTTTGTTGTAGGATCTACAATTGAGTAAATTTAGATGAAAATAACTTCAATTTTTTGGATTTTGTCACGATTTCAGTCAAATTTTAATAAATTTATTTGAAATCAACTTGGATAATTTTGGAATTTGTTGAGTATTTTTGTTGTAGGATCTACATTTGAGTAAATTTAGATGAAAATATCTTCAATTTTTTGGATTGTGAAAAAAATTTTAGTTGGAAGTGTCAAATTTTAATAAATTTATTTGAAATCAACTTCGATTATTTTGAATTTTGTTCAGTATTTTTGTTGTAGGATGTATTTATGAGTAAATTTAGATGAAAATAACGACAATTTTTTGGATTGTGAAAAAAATTTGAGTTGGAAATGTCAAATTTTAATAAATTTATTTGTAACCTACTTCGATTTTTCTCGACTATGTTGAGTTTTTTTATAGAGAAGCTTAATTTGAGTAATTTCAGTTGAAATTAATTTCGATTTTTTGGATTTTGTCACGATTTTTGTCAAATTTTAATAAATTTATTTGAAATCAACTTCGATTTTATTGGATTTTGTCGAGTATTTTTGGAGTAGGATGTATATTTGAGTAAATTTAGATGAAAATAACGACAATTTTTTGGATTGTGAAAAAAAATTTTAGTTGGAAGTGTCAAATTTTAATAAATTTATTTGAAATCAACTTCGATTTTATTGGATTTTGTCGAGTACTTTTGGTGTTGGGTGTATATTTGAGTAAATTTAGATGAAAATAATTTCAATTTTTTGGATTGTGAAAAAAATTTGAGTTGGAAGTGTCAAATTTTAATAAATTTATTTTAAACCAACTTTGATTTTTTGGATTTTCTTGAGTATTTTTGTTGTAGGATCTACAATTGAGTAAATTTAGATGAAAATAACATCAATTTTTTGGATTGTGAAAAAAAGTTTAGTTGGAAGTGTCAAATTTTAATAAATTTATTTGAAGTCAACTTCGATTTTTTGGATTTTCTTGAGTATTTTTGTTGTAGGATCTACAATTGAGTAAATTTAGATGAAAATAACTACAATTTTTTGGATTTTGTCACGATTTCAGTCAAATTTTAATAAATTTATTTGAAATCAACTTGGATAATTTTGGAATTTGTTGAGTATTTTTGTTGTAGGATCTACATTTGAGTAAATTTAGATGAAAATATCTTCAATTTTTTGGATTGTGAAAAAAATTTTAGTTGGAAGTGTCAAATTTTAATAAATTTATTTGAAATCAACTTCGATTATTTTGAATTTTGTTCAGTATTTTTGTTGTAGGATGTATTTATGAGTAAATTTAGATGAAAATAACGACAATTTTTTGGATTGTGAAAAAGTTTGAGTTGGAAATGTCAAATTTTAATAAATTTATTTGAAACCTACTTCGATCTTTCTCGACTATGTTGAGTTTTTTTGATAGAGAAGCTTAATTTGAGTAATTTCAGTTGAAATTAACTTCGATTTTTTGGATTATGTCACGATTTTTGTCAAATTTTAATAAATTTATTTGAAATCAACTTCGATTTTATTGGATTTTGTTGAGAATTTTTGGTGTAGGATGTATATTTGAGTAAATTTAGATGAAAATAGCGACAATTTTTTGGATTGTGAAAAAAAATTTTAGTTGGAAGTGTCAAATTTTAATAAATTTATTTGAAATCAACTTCGATTTTATTGGATTTTGTCGAGTACTTTTGGTGTTGGGTGTATATTTGAGTAAATTTAGATGAAAATAACGACAATTTTTTGGATTGTGAAAAAAATTTGAGTTGGAAGCGTCAAATTTTAATAAATTTATTTGAAACCAACTTCGATTTTTTGGATTTTCTTGAGTATGTTTTATGTAGGATCTACAATTGAGTAAATTTAGATGAAAATAACTTCAATTTTTTGGATTGTGAAAAAAATTTGAGTTGGAAGTGTCAAATTTTAATAAATTTATTTTAAACCAACTTTGATTTTTTGTATTTTCTTGAGTATTTTTGTTGTAGGATCTACAATTGAGTAAATTTAGATGAAAATAACTTCAATTTTTTGGATTTTGTCACGATTTTTGTCAAATTTTAATAAATTTATTTGAAATCAACTTGGATAATTTTGGATTTCGTCGAGTATATTTGGTGTAGGATGTATATTTGAGTAAATTTAGATGAAAATAACTTCAATTTTTTGGATTGTGAAAAAAATTTGAGTTGGAAGTGTCAAATTTTAATAAATTTATTTGAAACCAACTTCGATTTTTTGGATTTTCTTGAGTATTTTTGTTGTAGGATCTACAATTGAGTAAATTTAGATGAAAATAACTTCAATTTTTTGGATTGTGAAAAAAATTTGAGTTGGAAGTGTCAAATTTTAATAAATATATTTGAAACCAACTTCGATTTTTTGGATTTTCTTGAGTATTTTTGTTGTAGGATCTACAATTGAGTAAATTTAGATGAAAATAACTTCAATTTTTTGGATTGTGAAAAAAATTTGAGTTGGAAGTGTCAAATTTTAATAAATTTATTTGAAACCAACTTCGATTATTTTGAATTTTGTTCAGTATTTTTGTTGTAGGATGTATTTATGAGTAAATTTAGATGAAAATAACGACAATTTTTTGGATTGTGAAAAAAATTTGAGTTGGAAATGTCAAATTTTAATAAATTTATTTGTAACCTACTTCGATTTTTCTCGACTATGTTGAGTTTTTTTATAGAGAAGCTTAATTTGAGTAATTTCAGTTGAAATTAATTTCGATTTTTTGGATTTTGTCACGATTTTTGTCAAATTTTAATAAATTTATTTGAAATCAACTTCGATTTTATTGGATTTTGTCGAGTATTTTTGGAGTAGGATGTATATTTGAGTAAATTTAGATGAAAATAACGACAATTTTTTGGATTGTGAAAAAAAATTTTAGTTGGAAGTGTCAAATTTTAATAAATTTATTTGAAATCAACTTCGATTTTATTGGATTTTGTCGAGTACTTTTGGTGTTGGGTGTATATTTGAGTAAATTTAGATGAAAATAATTTCAATTTTTTGGATTGTGAAAAAAATTTGAGTTGGAAGTGTCAAATTTTAATAAATTTATTTTAAACCAACTTTGATTTTTTGGATTTTCTTGAGTATTTTTGTTGTAGGATCTACAATTGAGTAAATTTAGATGAAAATAACATCAATTTTTTGGATTGTGAAAAAAAGTTTAGTTGGAAGTGTCAAATTTTAATAAATTTATTTGAAGTCAACTTCGATTTTTTGGATTTTCTTGAGTATTTTTGTTGTAGGATCTACAATTGAGTAAATTTAGATGAAAATAACTACAATTTTTTGGATTTTGTCACGATTTCAGTCAAATTTTAATAAATTTATTTGAAATCAACTTGGATAATTTTGGAATTTGTTGAGTATTTTTGTTGTAGGATCTACATTTGAGTAAATTTAGATGAAAATATCTTCAATTTTTTGGATTGTGAAAAAAATTTTAGTTGGAAGTGTCAAATTTTAATAAATTTATTTGAAATCAACTTCGATTATTTTGAATTTTGTTCAGTATTTTTGTTGTAGGATGTATTTATGAGTAAATTTAGATGAAAATAACGACAATTTTTTGGATTGTGAAAAAGTTTGAGTTGGAAATGTCAAATTTTAATAAATTTATTTGAAACCTACTTCGATCTTTCTCGACTATGTTGAGTTTTTTTGATAGAGAAGCTTAATTTGAGTAATTTCAGTTGAAATTAACTTCGATTTTTTGGATTATGTCACGATTTTTGTCAAATTTTAATAAATTTATTTGAAATCAACTTCGATTTTATTGGATTTTGTTGAGAATTTTTGGTGTAGGATGTATATTTGAGTAAATTTAGATGAAAATAGCGACAATTTTTTGGATTGTGAAAAAAAATTTTAGTTGGAAGTGTCAAATTTTAATAAATTTATTTGAAATCAACTTCGATTTTATTGGATTTTGTCGAGTACTTTTGGTGTTGGGTGTATATTTGAGTAAATTTAGATGAAAATAACGACAATTTTTTGGATTGTGAAAAAAATTTGAGTTGGAAGCGTCAAATTTTAATAAATTTATTTGAAACCAACTTCGATTTTTTGGATTTTCTTGAGTATGTTTTATGTAGGATCTACAATTGAGTAAATTTAGATGAAAATAACTTCAATTTTTTGGATTGTGAAAAAAATTTGAGTTGGAAGTGTCAAATTTTAATAAATTTATTTTAAACCAACTTTGATTTTTTGTATTTTCTTGAGTATTTTTGTTGTAGGATCTACAATTGAGTAAATTTAGATGAAAATAACTTCAATTTTTTGGATTTTGTCACGATTTTTGTCAAATTTTAATAAATTTATTTGAAATCAACTTGGATAATTTTGGATTTCGTCGAGTATATTTGGTGTAGGATGTATATTTGAGTAAATTTAGATGAAAATAACTTCAATTTTTTGGATTGTGAAAAAAATTTGAGTTGGAAGTGTCAAATTTTAATAAATTTATTTGAAACCAACTTCGATTTTTTGGATTTTCTTGAGTATTTTTGTTGTAGGATCTACAATTGAGTAAATTTAGATGAAAATAACTTCAATTTTTTGGATTGTGAAAAAAATTTGAGTTGGAAGTGTCAAATTTTAATAAATTTATTTGAAACCAACTTCGATTTTTTGGATTTTCTTGAGTATTTTTGTTGTAGGATCTACAATTGAGTAAATTTAGATGAAAATAACTTCAATTTTTTGGATTGTGAAAAAAATTTGAGTTGGAAGTGTCAAATTTTAATAAATTTATTTGAAACCAACTTCGATTTTTTGGATTTTCTTGAGTATTTTTGATATAGGATCTATATTTGAGTAAATTTAGATGAAAATATCTTCAATTTTTTTGATTGTGAAAAAAATGTGAGTTGGAAGTGACAAATTTTAATAAATTTATTTGAAACCAACTTCGATTTTTTGGATTTTCTTGAGTATTTTTGTTGTAGGATCTATATTTGAGTAAATTTAGATGAAAATATCTTCAATTTTTTGGGTTGTGAAAAAAATTTGAGTTGGAAGTGTCAAATTTTAATAAATTTATTTGAAATCAACTTCGATTGTATTGGATTTTGTCGAGTATTTTTGTTGTAGGATCTACAATTGAGTAAATTTAGATGAAAATAACTTCAATTTTTTGGATTTTGTCACGATTTTTGTCAAATTTTAATAAATATATTTGAAATCAACTTGGATAATTTCGGATTTTGTCGAGTATTTTTGGTGTAGGGTGTATATTTGAGTTAATTTTGATGAAAATAACTTCAATTTTTTGGATTGTGAAAAAAATTTGAGTTGGAAGTGTCAAATTTTAATAAATTTATTTGAAACCAACTTCGATTTTTTGGATTTTCTTGAGTATGTTTTATGTAGGATCTACAATTGAGTAAATTTAGATGAAAATAACTTCAATTTTTTGGATTGTGAAAAAAATTTGAGTTGGAAGTGTCAAATTTTAATAAATTTATTTTAAACCAACTTTGATTTTTTGGATTTTCTAGAGTATTTTTGTTGTAGGATCTACAATTGAGTAAATTTAGATGAAAATAACATCAATTTTTTGGATTGTGAAAAAAAGTTTAGTTGGAAGTGTCAAATTTTAATAAATTTATTTGAAGTCAACTTCGATTTTTTGGATTTTCTTGAGTATTTTTGTTGTAGGATCTACAATTGAGTAAATTTAGATGAAAATAACTTCAATTTTTTGGATTGTGAAAAAAATTTGATTTGGAACTGTCAAATTTTAATAAATTTATTTGAATTCAACTTCGATTTTTTTGAATATTGTCGAGTATTTTTGGTGTAGGATGTATATTTGAGTAAATTTAGATGAAAATAACTTTAATTTTTAGGATTGTGAAAAAAATTTGAGTTGGAAGTGTCAAATTTTAATAAATTTATTTGAAACCAACTTCGATTTTTTGGATTTTCTTGAGTATTTTTGTTGTAGGATCTACAATTGAGTAAATTTAGATGAAAATAACTTCAATTTTTTGGATTTTGTCACGATTTCAGTCAAATTTTAATAAATTTATTTGAAATCAACTTGGATAATTTTGGAATTTGTTGAGTATTTTTGTTGTAGGATCTACATTTGAGTAAATTTAGATGAAAATATCTTCAATTTTTTGGATTGTGAAAAAAATTTTAGTTGGAAGTGTCAAATTTTAATAAATTTATTTGAAATCAACTTCGATTATTTTGAATTTTGTTCAGTATTTTTGTTGTAGGATGTATTTATGAGTAAATTTAGATGAAAATAACGACAATTTTTTGGATTGTGAAAAAAATTTGAGTTGGAAATGTCAAATTTTAATAAATTTATTTGTAACCTACTTCGATTTTTCTCGACTATGTTGAGTTTTTTGATAGAGAAGCTTAATTTGAGTAATTTCAGTTGAAATTAATTTCGATTTTTTGGATTTTGTCACGATTTTTGTCAAATTTTAATAAATTTATTTGAAATCAACTTCGATTTTATTGGATTTTGTCGAGTATTTTTGGAGTAGGACGTATATTTGAGTAAATTTAGATGAAAATAACGACAATTTTTTGGATTGTGAAAAAAAATTTTAGTTGGAAGTGTCAAATTTTAATAAATTTATTTGAAATCAACTTCGATTTTTTGGATTTTCTTGAGTATGTTTTATGTAGGATCTACAATTGAGTAAATTTAGATGAAAATAACTTCAATTTTTTGGATTGTGAAAAAAATTTGAGTTGGAAGTGTCAAATTTTAATAAATTTATTTTAAACCAACTTTGATTTTTTGGATTTTCTTGAGTATTTTTGTTGTAGGATCTACAATTGAGTAAATTTAGATGAAAATAACATCAATTTTTTGGATTGTGAAAAAAAGTTTAGTTGGAAGAGTCAAATTTTAATAAATTTATTTGAAGTCAACTTCGATTTTTTGGATTTTCTTGAGTATTTTTGTTGTAGGATCTACGATTGAGTAAATTTAGATGAAAATAACTTCAATTTTTTGGATTGTGAAAAAAATTTGAGTTGGAAGTGTCAAATTTTAATAAATTTATTTGAAACCAACTTCGATTTTTTGGATTTTCTTGAGTATTTTTGATATAGGATCTATATTTGAGTAAATTTAGATGAAAATATCTTCAATTTTTTTGATTGTGAAAAAAATGTGAGTTGGAAGTGACAAATTTTAATAAATTTATTTGAAACCAACTTCGATTTTTTGGATTTTCTTGAGTATTTTTGTTGTAGGATCTATATTTGAGTAAATTTAGATGAAAATATCTTCAATTTTTTGGGTTGTGAAAAAAATTTGAGTTGGAAGTGTCAAATTTTAATAAATTTATTTGAAATCAACTTCGATTGTATTGGATTTTGTCGAGTATTTTTGTTGTAGGATCTACAATTGAGTAAATTTAGATGAAAATAACTTCAATTTTTTGGATTTTGTCACGATTTTTGTCAAATTATAATAAATATATTTGAAATCAACTTGGATAATTTCGGATTTTGTCGAGTATTTTTGGTGTAGGGTGTATATTTGAGTTAATTTTGATGAAAATAACTTCAATTTTTTGGATTGTGAAAAAAATTTGAGTTGGAAGTGTCAAATTTTAATAAATTTATTTGAAACCAACTTCGATTTTTTGGATTTTCTTGAGTATTTTTGTTGTAGGATCTACAATTGAGTAAATTTAGATGAAAATAACTTCAATTTTTTGGATTTTGTCACGATTTTTGTCAAATTTTAATAAATTTATTTGAAATCAACTTGGATAATTTTGGAATTTGTTGAGTACTTTTGGTGTTGGGTGTATATTTGAGTAAATTTAGATGAAAATATCTTCAATTTTTTGGATTGTGAAAAAAATTTGAGTTGGAAGTGACAAATTTTAATAAATTTATTTGAAACCAACTTCGATTTTTTGGATTTTCTTGAGTATGTTTTATGTAGGATCTACAATTGAGTAAATTTAGATGAAAATAACTTCAATTTTTTGGATTGTGAAAAAAATTTGAGTTGGAAGTGTCAAATTTTAATAAATTTATTTTAAACCAACTTTGATTTTTTGGATTTTCTTGAGTATTTTTGTTGTAGGATCTACAATTGAGTAAATTTAGATGAAAATAACATAAATTTTTTGGATTGTGAAAAAAAGTTTAGTTGGAAGTGTCAAATTTTAATAAATTTATTTGAAGTCAACTTCGATTTTTTGGATTTTCTTGAGTATTTTTGTTGTAGGATCTACAATTGAGTAAATTTAGATGAAAATAACTTCAATTTTTTGGATTGTGAAAAAAATTTGATTTGGAACTGTCAAATTTTAATAAATTTATTTGAATTCAACTTCGATTTTTTTGAATATTGTCGAGTATTTTTGGTGTAGGATGTATATTTGAGTAAATTTAGATGAAAATAACTTTAATTTTTAGGATTGTGAAAAAAATTTGAGTTGGAAGTGTCAAATTTTAATAAATTTATTTGAAACCAACTTCGATTTTTTGGATTTTCTTGAGTATTTTTGTTGTAGGATCTACAATTGAGTAAATTTAGATGAAAATAACTTCAATTTTTTGGATTTTGTCACGATTTCAGTCAAATTTTAATAAATTTATTTGAAATCAACTTGGATAATTTTGGAATTTGTTGAGTATTTTTGTTGTAGGATCTACATTTGAGTAAATTTAGATGAAAATATCTTCAATTTTTTGGATTGTGAAAAAAATTTTAGTTGGAAGTGTCAAATTTTAATAAATTTATTTGAAATCAACTTCGATTATTTTGAATTTTGTTCAGTATTTTTGTTGTAGGATGTATTTATGAGTAAATTTAGATGAAAATAACGACAATTTTTTGGATTGTGAAAAAAATTTGAGTTGGAAATGTCAAATTTTAATAAATTTATTTGTAACCTACTTCGATTTTTCTCGACTATGTTGAGTTTTTTGATAGAGAAGCTTAATTTGAGTAATTTCAGTTGAAATTAATTTCGATTTTTTGGATTTTGTCACGATTTTTGTCAAATTTTAATAAATTTATTTGAAATCAACTTCGATTTTATTGGATTTTGTCGAGTATTTTTGGAGTAGGATGTATATTTGAGTAAATTTAGATGAAAATAACGACAATTTTTTGGATTGTGAAAAAAAATTTTAGTTGGAAGTGTCAAATTTTAATAAATTTATTTGAAATCAACTTCGATTTTATTGGATTTTGTCGAGTACTTTTGGTGTTGGGTGTATATTTGAGTAAATTTAGATGAAAATAATTTCAATTTTTTGGATTGTGAAAAAAATTTGAGTTGAATGTGTCAAATTTTAATAAATTTATTTGAAACCAACTTCGATTTTTTGTATTTTCTTGAGTATTTTTGTTATAGGATCTATATTTGAGTAAATTTAGATGAAAATATCTTCAATTTTTTGGATTGTGAAAAAATTTGAGTTGGAAGTGTCAAATTTTAATAAATTTATTTGAAATCAACTTCGATTGTATTGGATTTTGTCGAGTATTTTTGTTGTAGGATCTACAATTGAGTAAATTTAGATGAAAATAACTTCAATTTTTTGGATTTTGTCACGATTTTTGTCAAATTTTAATAAATATATTTGAAATCAACTTGGATAATTTCGGATTTTGTCGAGTATTTTTGGTGTAGGATGTATATTTGAGTAAATTTTGATGAAAATAACTTCAATTTTTTGGATTGTGAAAAAATTTGAGTTGAAAGTGTCAAATTTTAATAAATTTATTTTAAACCAGCTTTGATTTTTTGGATTTTCTTGAGTATTTTTGTTGTAGGATCTACAATTGAGTAAATTTAGATGAAAATAACTACAATTTTTTGGATTTTGTCACGATTTTTGTCAAATTTTAATAAATTTATTTGAAATCAACTTGGATAATTTTGGAATTTGTTGAGTATTTTTGTTGTAGGATCTATATTTGAGTAAATTTAGATGAAAATATCTTCAATTTTTTGGATTGTGAAAAAAATTTTAGTTGGAAGTGTCAAATTTTAATAAATTTATTTGAAATCAACTTCGATTATTTTGAATTTTGTTCAGTATTTTTGTTGTAGGATGTATTTATGAGTAAATTTAGATGAAAATAACGACAATTTTTTGGATTGTGAAAAAGTTTGAGTTGGAAATGTCAAATTTTAATAAATTTATTTGAAACCTACTTCGATCTTTCTCGACTATGTTGAGTTTTTTTGATAGAGAAGCTTAATTTGAGTAATTTCAGTTAAAATTAACTTCGATTTTTTGGATTATGTCACGATTTTTGTCAAATTTTAATAAATTTATTTGAAATCAACTTCGATTTTATTGGATTTTGTTGAGAATTTTTGGTGTAGGATGTATATTTGAGTAAATTTAGATGAAAATAGCGACAATTTTTTGGATAGTGAAAAAAAATTTTAGTTGGAAGTGTCAAATTTTAATAAATTTATTTGAAATCAACTTCGATTTTATTGGATTTTGTCGAGTACTTTTGGTGTTGGGTGTATATTTGAGTAAATTTAGATGAAAATAACGACAATTTTTTGGATTGTGAAAAAAATTTGAGTTGGAAGCGTCAAATTTTAATAAATTTATTTGAAACCAACTTCGATTTTTTGGATTTTCTTGAGTATGTTTTATGTAGGATCTACAATTGAGTAAATTTAGATGAAAATAACTTCAATTTTTTGGATTGTGAAAAAAATTTGAGTTGGAAGTGTCAAATTTTAATAAATTTATTTTAAACCAACTTTGATTTTTTGTATTTTCTTGAGTATTTTTGTTGTAGGATCTACAATTGAGTAAATTTAGATGAAAATAACTTCAATTTTTTGGATTTTGTCACGATTTTTGTCAAATTTTAATAAATTTATTTGAAATCAACTTGGATAATTTTGGATTTCGTCGAGTATATTTGGTGTAGGATGTATATTTGAGTAAATTTAGATGAAAATAACTTCAATTTTTTGGATTGTGAAAAAAATTTGAGTTGGAAGTGTCAAATTTTAATAAATTTATTTGAAACCAACTTCGATTTTTTGGATTTTCTTGAGTATTTTTGTTGTAGGATCTACAATTGAGTAAATTTAGATGAAAATAACTTCAATTTTTTGGATTGTGAAAAAAATTTGAGTTGGAAGTGTCAAATTTTAATAAATTTATTTGAAACCAACTTCGATTTTTTGGATTTTCTTGAGTATTTTTGTTGTAGGATCTACAATTGAGTAAATTTAGATGAAAATAACTTCAATTTTTTGGATTGTGAAAAAAATTTGAGTTGGAAGTGTCAAATTTTAATAAATTTATTTGAAACCAACTTCGATTTTTTGGATTTTCTTGAGTATTTTTGATATAGGATCTAAATTTGAGTAAATTTAGATGAAAATATCTTCAATTTTTTTGATTGTGAAAAAAATGTGAGTTGGAAGTGACAAATTTTAATAAATTTATTTGAAACCAACTTCGATTTTTTGGATTTTGTCGAGTATTTTTGGTGTAGGGTGTATATTTGAGTTAATTTTGATGAAAATAACTTCAATTTTTTGGATTGTGAAAAAAATTTGAGTTGGAAGTGTCAAATTTTAATAAATTTATTTGAAACCAACTTCGATTTTTTGGATTTTCTTGAGTATGTTTTATGTAGGATCTACAATTGAGTAAATTTAGATGAAAATAACTTCAATTTTTTGGATTGTGAAAAAAATTTGAGTTGGAAGTGTCAAATTTTAATAAATTTATTTTAAACCAACTTTGATTTTTTGGATTTTCTTGAGTATTTTTGTTGTAGGATCTACAATTGAGTAAATTTAGATGAAAATAACATCAATTTTTTGGATTGTGAAAAAAAGTTTAGTTGGAAGTGTCAAATTTTAATAAATTTATTTGAAGTCAACTTCGATTTTTTGGATTTTCTTGAGTATTTTTGTTGTAGGATCTACAATTGAGTAAATTTAGATGAAAATAACTTCAATTTTTTGGATTGTGAAAAAAATTTGATTTGGAACTGTCAAATTTTAATAAATTTATTTGAATTCAACTTCGATTTTTTTGAATATTGTCGAGTATTTTTGGTGTAGGATGTATATTTGAGTAAATTTAGATGAAAATAACTTTAATTTTTAGGATTGTGAAAAAAATTTGAGTTGGAAGTGTCAAATTTTAATAAATTTATTTGAAACCAACTTCGATTTTTTGGATTTTCTTGAGTATTTTTGTTGTAGGATCTACAATTGAGTAAATTTAGATGAAAATAACTTCAATTTTTTGGATTTTGTCACGATTTCAGTCAAATTTTAATAAATTTATTTGAAATCAACTTGGATAATTTTGGAATTTGTTGAGTATTTTTGTTGTAGGATCTACATTTGAGTAAATTTAGATGAAAATATCTTCAATTTTTTGGATTGTGAAAAAAATTTTAGTTGGAAGTGTCAAATTTTAATAAATTTATTTGAAATCAACTTCGATTATTTTGAATTTTGTTCAGTATTTTTGTTGTAGGATGTATTTATGAGTAAATTTAGATGAAAATAACGACAATTTTTTGGATTGTGAAAAAAAATTTTAGTTGGAAGTGTCAAATTTTAATAAATTTATTTGAAATCAACTTCGATTTTTTGGATTTTCTTGAGTATGTTTTATGTAGGATCTACAATTGAGTAAATTTAGATGAAAATAACTTCAATTTTTTGGATTGTGAAAAAAATTTGAGTTGGAAGTGTCAAATTTTAATAAATTTATTTTAAACCAACTTTGATTTTTTGGATTTTCTAGAGTATTTTTGTTGTAGGATCTACAATTGAGTAAATTTAGATGAAAATAACATCAATTTTTTGGATTGTGAAAAAAAGTTTAGTTGGAAGTGTCAAATTTTAATAAATTTATTTGAAGTCAACTTCGATTTTTTGGATTTTCTTGAGTATTTTTGTTGTAGGATCTACAATTGAGTAAATTTAGATGAAAATAACTTCAATTTTTTGGATTGTGAAAAAAATTTGAGTTGGAAGTGTCAAATTTTAATAAATTTATTTGAAACCAACTTCGATTTTTTGGATTTTCTTGAGTATTTTTGATATAGGATCTATATTTGAGTAAATTTAGATGAAAATATCTTCAATTTTTTTGATTGTGAAAAAAATGTGAGTTGGAAGTGACAAATTTTAATAAATTTATTTGAAACCAACTTCGATTTTTTGGATTTTCTTGAGTATTTTTGTTGTAGGATCTATATTTGAGTAAATTTAGATGAAAATATCTTCAATTTTTTGGGTTGTGAAAAAAATTTGAGTTGGAAGTGTCAAATTTTAATAAATTTATTTGAAATCAACTTCGATTGTATTGGATTTTGTCGAGTATTTTTGTTGTAGGATCTACAATTGAGTAAATTTAGATGAAAATAACTTCAATTTTTTGGATTTTGTCACGATTTTTGTCAAATTTTAATAAATATATTTGAAATCAACTTGGATAATTTCGGATTTTGTCGAGTATTTTTGGTGTAGGGTGTATATTTGAGTTAATTTTGATGAAAATAACTTCAATTTTTTGGATTGTGAAAAAAATTTGAGTTGGAAGTGTCAAATTTTAATAAATTTATTTTAAACCAACTTTGATTTTTTGGATTTTCTAGAGTATTTTTGTTGTAGGATCTACAATTGAGTAAATTTAGATGAAAATAACATCAATTTTTTGGATTGTGAAAAAAAGTTTAGTTGGAAGTGTCAAATTTTAATAAATTTATTTGAAGTCAACTTCGATTTTTTGGATTTTCTTGAGTATTTTTGTTGTAGGATCTACAATTGAGTAAATTTAGATGAAAATAACTTCAATTTTTTGGATTGTGAAAAAAATTTGAGTTGGAAGTGTCAAATTTTAATAAATTTATTTGAAACCAACTTCGATTTTTTGGATTTTCTTGAGTATTTTTGATATAGGATCTATATTTGAGTAAATTTAGATGAAAATATCTTCAATTTTTTTGATTGTGAAAAAAATGTGAGTTGGAAGTGACAAATTTTAATAAATTTATTTGAAACCAACTTCGATTTTTTGGATTTTCTTGAGTATTTTTGTTGTAGGATCTATATTTGAGTAAATTTAGATGAAAATATCTTCAATTTTTTGGGTTGTGAAAAAAATTTGAGTTGGAAGTGTCAAATTTTAATAAATTTATTTGAAATCAACTTCGATTGTATTGGATTTTGTCGAGTATTTTTGTTGTAGGATCTACAATTGAGTAAATTTAGATGAAAATAACTTCAATTTTTTGGATTTTGTCACGATTTTTGTCAAATTTTAATAAATATATTTGAAATCAACTTGGATAATTTCGGATTTTGTCGAGTATTTTTGGTGTAGGGTGTATATTTGAGTTAATTTTGATGAAAATAACTTCAATTTTTTGGATTGTGAAAAAAATTTGAGTTGGAAGTGTCAAATTTTAATAAATTTATTTGAAACCAACTTCGATTTTTTGGATTTTCTTGAGTATGTTTTATGTAGGATCTACAATTGAGTAAATTTAGATGAAAATAACTTCAACTTTTTGGATTGTGAAAAAAATTTGAGTTGGAAGTGTCAAATTTTAATAAATTTATTTTAAACCAACTTTGATTTTTTGGATTTTCTTGAGTATTTTTGTTGTAGGATCTACAATTGAGTAAATTTAGATGAAAATAACATCAATTTTTTGGATTGTGAAAAAAAGTTTAGTTGGAAGTGTCAAATTTTAATAAATTTATTTGAAGTCAACTTCGATTTTTTCGATTTTCTTGAGTATTTTTGTTGTAGGATCTACAATTGAGTAAATTTAGATGAAAATAACTTCAATTTTTTGGATTGTGAAAAAAATTTGATTTGGAACTGTCAAATTTTAATAAATTTATTTGAATTCAACTTCGATTTTTTTGAATATTGTCGAGTATTTTTGGTGTAGGATGTATATTTGAGTAAATTTAGATGAAAATAACTTTAATTTTTAGGATTGTGAAAAAAATTTGAGTTGGAAGTGTCAAATTTTAATAAATTTATTTGAAACCAACTTCGATTTTTTGGATTTTCTTGAGTATTTTTGTTGTAGGATCTACAATTGAGTAAATTTAGATGAAAATAACTTCAATTTTTTGGATTTTGTCACGATTTCAGTCAAATTTTAATAAATTTATTTGAAATCAACTTGGATAATTTTGGAATTTGTTGAGTATTTTTGTTGTAGGATCTACATTTGAGTAAATTTAGATGAAAATATCTTCAATTTTTTGGATTGTGAAAAAAATTTTAGTTGGAAGTGTCAAATTTTAATAAATTTATTTGAAATCAACTTCGATTATTTTGAATTTTGTTCAGTATTTTTGTTGTAGGATGTATTTATGAGTAAATTTAGATGAAAATAACGACAATTTTTTGGATTGTGAAAAAAATTTGAGTTGGAAATGTCAAATTTTAATAAATTTATTTGTAACCTACTTCGATTTTTCTCGACTATGTTGAGTTTTTTGATAGAGAAGCTTAATTTGAGTAATTTCAGTTGAAATTAATTTCGATTTTTTGGATTTTGTCACGATTTTTGTCAAATTTTAATAAATTTATTTGAAATCAACTTCGATTTTATTGGATTTTGTCGAGTATTTTTGGAGTAGGATGTATATTTGAGTAAATTTAGATGAAAATAACGACAATTTTTTGGATTGTGAAAAAAAATTTTAGTTGGAAGTGTCAAATTTTAATAAATTTATTTGAAATCAACTTCGATTTTATTGGATTTTGTCGAGTACTTTTGGTGTTGGGTGTATATTTGAGTAAATTTAGATGAAAATAATTTCAATTTTTTGGATTGTGAAAAAAATTTGAGTTGAATGTGTCAAATTTTAATAAATTTATTTGAAACCAACTTCGATTTTTTGTATTTTCTTGAGTATTTTTGTTATAGGATCTATATTTGAGTAAATTTAGATGAAAATATCTTCAATTTTTTGGATTGTGAAAAAAATTTGAGTTGGAAGTGTCAAATTTTAATAAATTTATTTGAAATCAACTTCGATTGTATTGGATTTTGTCGAGTATTTTTGTTGTAGGATCTACAATTGAGTAAATTTAGATGAAAATAACTTCAATTTTTTGGATTTTGTCACGATTTTTGTCAAATTTTAATAAATATATTTGAAATCAACTTGGATAATTTCGGATTTTGTCGAGTATTTTTGGTGTAGGATGTATATTTGAGTAAATTTTGATGAAAATAACTTCAATTTTTTGGATTGTGAAAAAAATTTGAGTTGGAAGTGTCAAATTTGAATAAATTTATTTGAAACCAACTTCGATTTTTTGGATTTTCTTGAGTATTTTTTATGTAGGATCTACAATTGACTAAATTTAGATGAAAATAACTTCAATTTTTTGGATTGTGAAAAAATTTGAGTTGGAAGTGTCAAATTTTAATAAATTTATTTTAAACCAGCTTTGATTTTTTGGATTTTCTTGAGTATTTTTGTTGTAGGATCTACAATTGAGTAAATTTAGATGAAAATAACTACAATTTTTTGGATTTTGTCACGATTTTTGTCAAATTTTAATAAATTTATTTGAAATCAACTTGGATAATTTTGGAATTTGTTGAGTATTTTTGTTGTAGGATCTATATTTGAGTAAATTTAGATGAAAATATCTTCAATTTTTTGGATTGTGAAAAAAATTTTAGTTGGAAGTGTCAAATTTTAATAAATTTATTTGAAATCAACTTCGATTATTTTGAATTTTGTTCAGTATTTTTGTTGTAGGATGTATTTATGAGTAAATTTAGATGAAAATAACGACAATTTTTTGGATTGTGAAAAAGTTTGAGTTGGAAATGTCAAATTTTAATAAATTTATTTGAAACCTACTTCGATCTTTCTCGACTATGTTGAGTTTTTTTGATAGAGAAGCTTAATTTGAGTAATTTCAGTTGAAATTAACTTCGATTTTTTGGATTATGTCACGATTTTTGTCAAATTTTAATAAATTTATTTGAAATCAACTTCGATTTTATTGGATTTTGTTGAGAATTTTTGGTGTAGGATGTATATTTGAGTAAATTTAGATGAAAATAGCGACAATTTTTTGGATTGTGAAAAAAAATTTTAGTTGGAAGTGTCAAATTTTAATAAATTTATTTGAAATCAACTTCGATTTTATTGGATTTTGTCGAGTACTTTTGGTGTTGGGTGTATATTTGAGTAAATTTAGATGAAAATAACGACAATTTTTTGGATTGTGAAAAAAATTTGAGTTGGAAGCGTCAAATTTTAATAAATTTATTTGAAACCAACTTCGATTTTTTGGATTTTCTTGAGTATGTTTTATGTAGGATCTACAATTGAGTAAATTTAGATGAAAATAACTTCAATTTTTTGGATTGTGAAAAAAATTTGAGTTGGAAGTGTCAAATTTTAATAAATTTATTTTAAACCAACTTTGATTTTTTGTATTTTCTTGAGTATTTTTGTTGTAGGATCTACAATTGAGTAAATTTAGATGAAAATAACTTCAATTTTTTGGATTTTGTCACGATTTTTGTCAAATTTTAATAAATTTATTTGAAATCAACTTGGATAATTTTGGATTTCGTCGAGTATATTTGGTGTAGGATGTATATTTGAGTAAATTTAGATGAAAATAACTTCAATTTTTTGGATTGTGAAAAAAATTTGAGTTGGAAGTGTCAAATTTTAATAAATTTATTTGAAACCAACTTCGATTTTTTGGATTTTCTTGAGTATTTTTGTTGTAGGATCTACAATTGAGTAAATTTAGATGAAAATAACTTCAATTTTTTGGATTGTGAAAAAAATTTGAGTTGGAAGTGTCAAATTTTAATAAATTTATTTGAAACCAACTTCGATTTTTTGGATTTTCTTGAGTATTTTTGTTGTAGGATCTACAATTGAGTAAATTTAGATGAAAATAACTTCAATTTTTTGGATTGTGAAAAAAATTTGAGTTGGAAGTGTCAAATTTTAATAAATTTATTTGAAACCAACTTCGATTTTTTGGATTTTCTTGAGTATTTTTGATATAGGATCTATATTTGAGTAAATTTAGATGAAAATATCTTCAATTTTTTTGATTGTGAAAAAAATGTGAGTTGGAAGTGACAAATTTTAATAAATTTATTTGAAACCAACTTCGATTTTTTGGATTTTCTTGAGTATTTTTGTTGTAGGATCTATATTTGAGTAAATTTAGATGAAAATATCTTCAATTTTTTGGGTTGTGAAAAAAATTTGAGTTGGAAGTGTCAAATTTTAATAAATTTATTTGAAATCAACTTCGATTGTATTGGATTTTGTCGAGTATTTTTGTTGTAGGATCTACAATTGAGTAAATTTAGATGAAAATAACTTCAATTTTTTGGATTTTGTCACGATTTTTGTCAAATTTTAATAAATATATTTGAAATCAACTTGGATAATTTCGGATTTTGTCGAGTATTTTTGGTGTAGGGTGTATATTTGAGTTAATTTTGATGAAAATAACTTCAATTTTTTGGATTGTGAAAAAAATTTGAGTTGGAAGTGTCAAATTTTAATAAATTTATTTGAAACCAACTTCGATTTTTTGGATTTTCTTGAGTATGTTTTATGTAGGATCTACAATTGAGTAAATTTAGATGAAAATAACTTCAATTTTTTGGATTGTGAAAAAAATTTGAGTTGGAAGTGTCAAATTTTAATAAATTTATTTTAAACCAACTTTGATTTTTTGGATTTTCTTGAGTATTTTTGTTGTAGGATCTACAATTGAGTAAATTTAGATGAAAATAACATCAATTTTTTGGATTGTGAAAAAAAGTTTAGTTGGAAGTGTCAAATTTTAATAAATTTATTTGAAGTCAACTTCGATTTTTTGGATTTTCTTGAGTATTTTTGTTGTAGGATCTACAATTGAGTAAATTTAGATGAAAATAACTTCAATTTTTTGGATTGTGAAAAAAATTTGATTTGGAACTGTCAAATTTTAATAAATTTATTTGAATTCAACTTCGATTTTTTTGAATATTGTCGAGTATTTTTGGTGTAGGATGTATATTTGAGTAAATTTAGATGAAAATAACTTTAATTTTTAGGATTGTGAAAAAAATTTGAGTTGGAAGTGTCAAATTTTAATAAATTTATTTGAAACCAACTTCGATTTTTTGGATTTTCTTGAGTATTTTTGTTGTAGGATCTACAATTGAGTAAATTTAGATGAAAATAACTTCAATTTTTTGGATTTTGTCACGATTTCAGTCAAATTTTAATAAATTTATTTGAAATCAACTTGGATAATTTTGGAATTTGTTGAGTATTTTTGTTGTAGGATCTACATTTGAGTAAATTTAGATGAAAATATCTTCAATTTTTTGGATTGTGAAAAAAATTTTAGTTGGAAGTGTCAAATTTTAATAAATTTATTTGAAATCAACTTCGATTATTTTGAATTTTGTTCAGTATTTTTGTTGTAGGATGTATTTATGAGTAAATTTAGATGAAAATAACGACAATTTTTTGGATTGTGAAAAAAATTTGAGTTGGAAATGTCAAATTTTAATAAATTTATTTGTAACCTACTTCGATTTTTCTCGACTATGTTGAGTTTTTTTATAGAGAAGCTTAATTTGAGTAATTTCAGTTGAAATTAATTTCGATTTTTTGGATTTTGTCACGATTTTTGTCAAATTTTAATAAATTTATTTGAAATCAACTTCGATTTTATTGGATTTTGTCGAGTATTTTTGGAGTAGGATGTATATTTGAGTAAATTTAGATGAAAATAACGACAATTTTTTGGATTGTGAAAAAAAATTTTAGTTGGAAGTGTCAAATTTTAATAAATTTATTTGAAATCAACTTCGATTTTATTGGATTTTGTCGAGTACTTTTGGTGTTGGGTGTATATTTGAGTAAATTTAGATGAAAATAATTTCAATTTTTTGGATTGTGAAAAAAATTTGAGTTGAATGTGTCAAATTTTAATAAATTTATTTGAAACCAACTTCGATTTTTTGTATTTTCTTGAGTATTTTTGTTATAGGATCTATATTTGAGTAAATTTAGATGAAAATATCTTCAATTTTTTGGATTGTGAAAAAAATTTGAGTTGGAAGTGTCAAATTTTAATAAATTTATTTGAAATCAACTTCGATTGTATTGGATTTTGTCGAGTATTTTTGTTGTAGGATCTACAATTGAGTAAATTTAGATGAAAATAACTTCAATTTTTTGGATTTTGTCACGATTTTTGTCAAATTTTAATAAATATATTTGAAATCAACTTGGATAATTTCGGATTTTGTCGAGTATTTTTGGTGTAGGATGTATATTTGAGTAAATTTTGATGAAAATAACTTCAATTTTTTGGATTGTGAAAAAAATTTGAGTTGGAAGTGTCAAATTTTAATAAATTTATTTGAAACCAACTTCGATTTTTTGGATTTTCTTGAGTATTTTTTATGTAGGATCTACAATTGACTAAATTTAGATGAAAATAACTTCAATTTTTTGGATTGTGAAAAAATTTGAGTTGGAAGTGTCAAATTTTAATAAATTTATTTTAAACCAGCTTTGATTTTTTGGATTTTCTTGAGTATTTTTGTTGTAGGATCTACAATTGAGTAAATTTAGATGAAAATAACTACAATTTTTTGGATTTTGTCACGATTTTTGTCAAATTTTAATAAATTTATTTGAAATCAACTTGGATAATTTTGGAATTTGTTGAGTATTTTTGTTGTAGGATCTATATTTGAGTAAATTTAGATGAAAATATCTTCAATTTTTTGGATTGTGAAAAAAATTTTAGTTGGAAGTGTCAAATTTTAATAAATTTATTTGAAATCAACTTCGATTATTTTGAATTTTGTTCAGTATTTTTGTTGTAGGATGTATTTATGAGTAAATTTAGATGAAAATAACGACAATTTTTTGGATTGTGAAAAAGTTTGAGTTGGAAATGTCAAATTTTAATAAATTTATTTGAAACCTACTTCGATCTTTCTCGACTATGTTGAGTTTTTTTGATAGAGAAGCTTAATTTGAGTAATTTCAGTTGAAATTAACTTCGATTTTTTGGATTATGTCACGATTTTTGTCAAATTTTAATAAATTTATTTGAAATCAACTTCGATTTTATTGGATTTTGTTGAGAATTTTTGGTGTAGGATGTATATTTGAGTAAATTTAGATGAAAATAGCGACAATTTTTTGGATTGTGAAAAAAAATTTTAGTTGGAAGTGTCAAATTTTAATAAATTTATTTGAAATCAACTTCGATTTTATTGGATTTTGTCGAGTACTTTTGGTGTTGGGTGTATATTTGAGTAAATTTAGATGAAAATAACGACAATTTTTTGGATTGTGAAAAAAATTTGAGTTGGAAGTGTCAAATTTTAATAAATTTATTTGAAACCAACTTCGATTTTTTGGATTTTCTTGAGTATGTTTTATGTAGGATCTACAATTGAGTAAATTTAGATGAAAATAACTTCAATTTTTTGGATTGTGAAAAAAATTTGAGTTGGAAGTGTCAAATTTTAATAAATTTATTTGAAACCAACTTCGATTTTTTGGATTTTCTTGAGTATGTTTTATGTAGGATCTACAATTGAGTAAATTTAGATGAAAATAACTTCAATTTTTTGGATTGTGAAAAAAATTTGAGTTGGAAGTGTCAAATTTTAATAAATTTATTTTAAACCAACTTTGATTTTTTGTATTTTCTTGAGTATTTTTGTTGTAGGATCTACAATTGAGTAAATTTAGATGAAAATAACTTCAATTTTTTGGATTTTGTCACGATTTTTGTCAAATTTTAATAAATTTATTTGAAATCAACTTGGATAATTTTGGATTTCGTCGAGTATATTTGGTGTAGGATGTATATTTGAGTAAATTTAGATGAAAATAACTTCAATTTTTTGGATTGTGAAAAAAATTTGAGTTGGAAGTGTCAAATTTTAATAAATTTATTTGAAACCAACTTCGATTTTTTGGATTTTCTTGAGTATTTTTGTTGTAGGATCTATATTTGAGTAAATTTAGATGAAAATATCTTCAATTTTTTTGATTGTGAAAAAAATGTGAGTTGGAAGTGTCAAATTTTAATAAATTTATTTGAAACCAACTTCGATTTTTTGGATTTTCTTGAGTATTTTTGTTGTAGGATGTATATTTGAGTAAATTTAGATGAAAATATCTTCAATTTTTTGGGTTGTGAAAAAAATTTGAGTTGGAAGTGTCAAATTTTAATAAATTTATTTGAAACCAACTTCGATTTTTTGGATTTTCTTGAGTATGTTTTATGTAGGATCTACAATTGAGTAAATTTAGATGAAAATAACTTCAATTTTTTGGATTGTGAAAAAAATTTGAGTTGGAAGTGTCAAATTTTAATAAATTTATTTTAAACCAACTTTGATTTTTTGGATTTTCTTGAGTATTTTTGTTGTAGGATCTACAATTGAGTAAATTTAGATGAAAATAACATCAATTTTTTGGATTGTGAAAAAAAGTTTAGTTGGAAGTGTCAAATTTTAATAAATTTATTTGAAGTCAACTTCGATTTTTTGGATTTTCTTGAGTATTTTTGTTGTAGGATCTACAATTGAGTAAATTTAGATGAAAATAACTTCAATTTTTTGGATTGTGAAAAAAATTTGATTTGGAACTGTCAAATTTTAATAAATTTATTTGAATTCAACTTCGATTTTTTTGAATATTGTCGAGTATTTTTGGTGTAGGATGTATATTTGAGTAAATTTAGATGAAAATAACTTTAATTTTTAGGATTGTGAAAAAAATTTGAGTTGGAAGTGTCAAATTTTAATAAATTTATTTGAAACCAACTTCGATTTTTTGGATTTTCTTGAGTATTTTTGTTGTAGGATCTACAATTGAGTAAATTTAGATGAAAATAACTTCAATTTTTTGGATTTTGTCACGATTTCAGTCAAATTTTAATAAATTTATTTGAAATCAACTTGGATAATTTTGGAATTTGTTGAGTATTTTTGTTGTAGGATCTACATTTGAGTAAATTTAGATGAAAATATCTTCAATTTTTTGGATTGTGAAAAAAATTTTAGTTGGAAGTGTCAAATTTTAATAAATTTATTTGAAATCAACTTCGATTATTTTGAATTTTGTTCAGTATTTTTGTTGTAGGATGTATTTATGAGTAAATTTAGATGAAAATAACGACAATTTTTTGGATTGTGAAAAAAATTTGAGTTGGAAATGTCAAATTTTAATAAATTTATTTGTAACCTACTTCGATTTTTCTCGACTATGTTGAGTTTTTTTATAGAGAAGCTTAATTTGAGTAATTTCAGTTGAAATTAATTTCGATTTTTTGGATTTTGTCACGATTTTTGTCAAATTTTAATAAATTTATTTGAAATCAACTTCGATTTTATTGGATTTTGTCGAGTATTTTTGGAGTAGGATGTATATTTGAGTAAATTTAGATGAAAATAACGACAATTTTTTGGATTGTGAAAAAAAATTTTAGTTGGAAGTGTCAAATTTTAATAAATTTATTTGAAATCAACTTCGATTTTATTGGATTTTGTCGAGTACTTTTGGTGTTGGGTGTATATTTGAGTAAATTTAGATGAAAATAATTTCAATTTTTTGGATTGTGAAAAAAATTTGAGTTGAATGTGTCAAATTTTAATAAATTTATTTGAAACCAACTTCGATTTTTTGTATTTTCTTGAGTATTTTTGTTATAGGATCTATATTTGAGTAAATTTAGATGAAAATATCTTCAATTTTTTGGATTGTGAAAAAAATTTGAGTTGGAAGTGTCAAATTTTAATAAATTTATTTGAAATCAACTTCGATTGTATTGGATTTTGTCGAGTATTTTTGTTGTAGGATCTACAATTGAGTAAATTTAGATGAAAATAACTTCAATTTTTTGGATTTTGTCACGATTTTTGTCAAATTTTAATAAATATATTTGAAATCAACTTGGATAATTTCGGATTTTGTCGAGTATTTTTGGTGTAGGATGTATATTTGAGTAAATTTTGATGAAAATAACTTCAATTTTTTGGATTGTGAAAAAAATTTGAGTTGGAAGTGTCAAATTTTAATAAATTTATTTGAAACCAACTTCGATTTTTTGGATTTTCTTGAGTATTTTTTATGTAGGATCTACAATTGACTAAATTTAGATGAAAATAACTTCAATTTTTTGGATTGTGAAAAAATTTGAGTTGGAAGTGTCAAATTTTAATAAATTTATTTTAAACCAGCTTTGATTTTTTGGATTTTCTTGAGTATTTTTGTTGTAGGATCTACAATTGAGTAAATTTAGATGAAAATAACTACAATTTTTTGGATTTTGTCACGATTTTTGTCAAATTTTAATAAATTTATTTGAAATCAACTTGGATAATTTTGGAATTTGTTGAGTATTTTTGTTGTAGGATCTATATTTGAGTAAATTTAGATGAAAATATCTTCAATTTTTTGGATTGTGAAAAAAATTTTAGTTGGAAGTGTCAAATTTTAATAAATTTATTTGAAATCAACTTCGATTATTTTGAATTTTGTTCAGTATTTTTGTTGTAGGATGTATTTATGAGTAAATTTAGATGAAAATAACGACAATTTTTTGGATTGTGAAAAAGTTTGAGTTGGAAATGTCAAATTTTAATAAATTTATTTGAAACCTACTTCGATCTTTCTCGACTATGTTGAGTTTTTTTGATAGAGAAGCTTAATTTGAGTAATTTCAGTTGAAATTAACTTCGATTTTTTGGATTATGTCACGATTTTTGTCAAATTTTAATAAATTTATTTGAAATCAACTTCGATTTTATTGGATTTTGTTGAGAATTTTTGGTGTAGGATGTATATTTGAGTAAATTTAGATGAAAATAGCGACAATTTTTTGGATTGTGAAAAAAAATTTTAGTTGGAAGTGTCAAATTTTAATAAATTTATTTGAAATCAACTTCGATTTTATTGGATTTTGTCGAGTACTTTTGGTGTTGGGTGTATATTTGAGTAAATTTAGATGAAAATAACGACAATTTTTTGGATTGTGAAAAAAATTTGAGTTGGAAGTGTCAAATTTTAATAAATTTATTTGAAACCAACTTCGATTTTTTGGATTTTCTTGAGTATGTTTTATGTAGGATCTACAATTGAGTAAATTTAGATGAAAATAACTTCAATTTTTTGGATTGTGAAAAAAATTTGAGTTGGAAGTGTCAAATTTTAATAAATTTATTTGAAACCAACTTCGATTTTTTGGATTTTCTTGAGTATGTTTTATGTAGGATCTACAATTGAGTAAATTTAGATGAAAATAACTTCAATTTTTTGGATTGTGAAAAAAATTTGAGTTGGAAGTGTCAAATTTTAATAAATTTATTTTAAACCAACTTTGATTTTTTGTATTTTCTTGAGTATTTTTGTTGTAGGATCTACAATTGAGTAAATTTAGATGAAAATAACTTCAATTTTTTGGATTTTGTCACGATTTTTGTCAAATTTTAATAAATTTATTTGAAATCAACTTGGATAATTTTGGATTTCGTCGAGTATATTTGGTGTAGGATGTATATTTGAGTAAATTTAGATGAAAATAACTTCAATTTTTTGGATTGTGAAAAAAATTTGAGTTGGAAGTGTCAAATTTTAATAAATTTATTTGAAACCAACTTCGATTTTTTGGATTTTCTTGAGTATTTTTGTTGTAGGATCTATATTTGAGTAAATTTAGATGAAAATATCTTCAATTTTTTTGATTGTGAAAAAAATGTGAGTTGGAAGTGTCAAATTTTAATAAATTTATTTGAAACCAACTTCGATTTTTTGGATTTTCTTGAGTATTTTTGTTGTAGGATGTATATTTGAGTAAATTTAGATGAAAATATCTTCAATTTTTTGGGTTGTGAAAAAAATTTGAGTTGGAAGTGTCAAATTTTAATAAATTTATTTGAAACCAACTTCGATTTTTTGGATTTTCTTGAGTATTTTTGTTGTAGGATCTACAATTGAGTAAATTTAGATGAAAATAACTTCAATTTTTTGGATTTTGTCACGATTTCAGTCAAATTTTAATAAATTTATTTGAAATCAACTTGGATAATTTTGGAATTTGTTGAGTATTTTTGTTGTAGGATCTATATTTGAGTAAATTTAGATGAAAATATCTTCAATTTTTTGGATTGTGAAAAAAATTTTAGTTGGAAGTGTCAAATTTTAATAAATTTATTTGAAATCAACTTCGATTATTTTGAATTTTGTTCAGTATTTTTGTTGTAGGATGTATTTATGAGTAAATTTAGATGAAAATAACGACAATTTTTTGGATTGTGAAAAAAATTTGAGTTGGAAATGTCAAATTTTAATAAATTTATTTGTAACCTACTTCGATTTTTCTCGACTATGTTGAGTTTTTTGATAGAGAAGCTTAATTTGAGTAATTTCAGTTGAAATTAACTTCGATTTTTTGGATTTTGTCACGATTTTTGTCAAATTTTAATAAATTTATTTGAAATCAACTTCGATTTTATTGGATTTTGTCGAGTATTTTTGGAGTAGGATGTATATTTGAGTAAATTTAGATGAAAATAACGACAATTTTTTGGATTGTGAAAAAAAATTTTAGTTGGAAGTGTCAAATTTTAATAAATTTATTTGAAATCAACTTCGATTTTATTGGATTTTGTCGAGTACTTTTGTTGTTGGGTGTATATTTGAGTAAATTTAGATGAAAATAATTTCAATTTTTTGGATTGTGAAAAAAATTTGAGTTGAATGTGTCAAATTTTAATAAATTTATTTGAAACCAACTTCGATTTTTTGTATTTTCTTGAGTATTTTTGTTATAGGATCTATATTTGAGTAAATTTAGATGAAAATATCTTCAATTTTTTGGATTGTGAAAAAAATTTGAGTTGGAAGTGTCAAATTTTAATAAATTTATTTGAAATCAACTTCGATTGTATTGGATTTTGTCGAGCATTTTTGTTGTAGGATCTACAATTGAGTAAATTTAGATGAAAATAACTTCAATTTTTTGGATTTTGTCACGATTTTTGTCAAATTTTAATAAATATATTTGAAATCAACTTGGATAATTTCGGATTTTGTCGAGTATTTTTGGTGTAGGATGTATATTTGAGTAAATTTTGATGAAAATAACTTCAATTTTTTGGATTGTGAAAAAAATTTGAGTTGGAAGTGTCAAATTTTAATAAATTTATTTGAAACCAACTTCGATTTTTTGGATTTTCTTGAGTATTTTTGATGTAGGATCTACAATTGACTAAATTTAGATGAAAATAACTTCAATTTTTTGGATTGTGAAAAAAATTTGAGTTGGAAGTGTCAAATTTTAATAAATTTATTTTAAACCAGCTTTGATTTTTTGGATTTTCTTGAGTATTTTTGTTGTAGGATCTACAATTGAGTAAATTTAGATGAAAATAACTACAATTTTTTGGATTTTGTCACGATTTTTGTCAAATTTTAATAAATTTATTTGAAATCAACTTGGATAATTTTGGAATTTGTTGAGTATTTTTGTTGTAGGATCTATATTTGAGTAAATTTAGATGAAAATATCTTCAATTTTTTGGATTGTGAAAAAAATTTTAGTTGGAAGTGTCAAATTTTAATAAATTTATTTGAAATCAACTTCGATTATTTTGAATTTTGTTCAGTATTTTTGTTGTAGGATGTATTTATGAGTAAATTTAGATGAAAATAACGACAATTTTTTGGATTGTGAAAAAGTTTGAGTTGGAAATGTCAAATTTTAATAAATTTATTTGAAACCTACTTCGATCTTTCTCGACTATGTTGAGTTTTTTTGATAGAGAAGCTTAATTTGAGTAATTTCAGTTGAAATTAACTTCGATTTTTTGGATTATGTCACGATTTTTGTCAAATTTTAATAAATTTATTTGAAATCAACTTCGATTTTATTGGATTTTGTTGAGAATTTTTGGTGTAGGATGTATATTTGAGTAAATTTAGATGAAAATAGCGACAATTTTTTGGATTGTGAAAAAAAATTTTAGTTGGAAGTGTCAAATTTTAATAAATTTATTTGAAATCAACTTCGATTTTATTGGATTTTGTCGAGTACTTTTGGTGTTGGGTGTATATTTGAGTAAATTTAGATGAAAATAACGACAATTTTTTGGATTGTGAAAAAAATTTGAGTTGGAAGTGTCAAATTTTAATAAATTTATTTGAAACCAACTTCGATTTTTTGGATTTTCTTGAGTATGTTTTATGTAGGATCTACAATTGAGTAAATTTAGATGAAAATAACTTCAATTTTTTGGATTGTGAAAAAAATTTGAGTTGGAAGTGTCAAATTTTAATAAATTTATTTGAAACCAACTTCGATTTTTTGGATTTTCTTGAGTATGTTTTATGTAGGATCTACAATTGAGTAAATTTAGATGAAAATAACTTCAATTTTTTGGATTGTGAAAAAAATTTGAGTTGGAAGTGTCAAATTTTAATAAATTTATTTTAAACCAACTTTGATTTTTTGTATTTTCTTGAGTATTTTTGTTGTAGGATCTACAATTGAGTAAATTTAGATGAAAATAACTTCAATTTTTTGGATTTTGTCACGATTTTTGTCAAATTTTAATAAATTTATATGAAATCAACTTGGATAATTTTGGATTTCGTCGAGTATATTTGGTGTAGGATGTATATTTGAGTAAATTTAGATGAAAATAACTTCAATTTTTTGGATTGTGAAAAAAATTTGAGTTGGAAGTGTCAAATTTTAATAAATTTATTTGAAACCAACTTCGATTTTTTGGATTTTCTTGAGTATTTTTGTTGTAGGATCTATATTTGAGTAAATTTAGATGAAAATATCTTCAATTTTTTTGATTGTGAAAAAAATGTGAGTTGGAAGTGTCAAATTTTAATAAATTTATTTGAAACCAACTTCGATTTTTTGGATTTTCTTGAGTATTTTTGTTGTAGGATCTATATTTGAGTAAATTTAGATGAAAATATCTTCAATTTTTTGGGTTGTGAAAAAAATTTGAGTTGGAAGTGTCAAATTTTAATAAATTTATTTGAAATCAACTTCGATTGTATTGGATTTTGTCGAGTATTTTTGTTGTAGGATCTACAATTGAGTAAATTTAGATGAAAATAACTTCAATTTTTTGGATTTTGTCACGATTTTTGTCAAATTTTAATAAATATATTTGAAATCAACTTGGATAATTTCGGATTTTGTCGAGTATTTTTGGTGTAGGGTGTATATTTGAGTTAATTTTGATGAAAATAACTTCAATTTTTTGGATTGTGAAAAAAATTTGAGTTGGAAGTGTCAAATTTTAATAAATTTATTTGAAACCAACTTCGATTTTTTGGATTTTCTTGAGTATGTTTTATGTAGGATCTACAATTGAGTAAATTTAGATGAAAATAACTTCAATTTTTTGGATTGTGAAAAAAATTTGAGTTGGAAGTGTCAAATTTTAATAAATTTATTTTAAACCAACTTTGATTTTTTGGATTTTCTTGAGTATTTTTGTTGTAGGATCTACAATTGAGTAAATTTAGATGAAAATAACTTCAATTTTTTGGATTGTGAAAAAAATTTGATTTGGAACTGTCAAATTTTAATAAATTTATTTGAATTCAACTTCGATTTTTTTGAATATTGTCGAGTATTTTTGGTGTAGGATGTATATTTGAGTAAATTTAGATGAAAATAACTTTAATTTTTAGGATTGTGAAAAAAATTTGAGTTGGAAGTGTCAAATTTTAATAAATTTATTTGAAACCAACTTCGATTTTTTGGATTTTCTTGAGTATTTTTGTTGTAGGATCTACAATTGAGTAAATTTAGATGAAAATAACTTCAATTTTTTGGATTTTGTCACGATTTTTGTCAAATTTTAATAAATTTATTTGAAATCAACTTGGATAATTTTGGAATTTGTTGAGTATTTTTGTTGTAGGATCTATATTTGAGTAAATTTAGATGAAAATATCTTCAATTTTTTGGATTGTGAAAAAAATTTTAGTTGGAAGTGTCAAATTTTAATAAATTTATTTGAAACCAACTTCGATTTTTTGGATTTTCTTAAGTATTTTTGTTGTAGGATCTTCAATTGAGTAAATTTAGATGAAAATAACTTCGATTTTTTATATTTTTTCACGATTTTTGTCAAATTTTAATAAATATATTTGAAATCAACTTGGATAATTTTGGATTTTGTCGAGTATTTTTGGTGTAGGATGTATATTTGAGTAAATTTAGATGAAAATAACTTCAATTTTTTGGATTGTGAAAAAAATTTGAGTTGGAAGTGTCAAATTTTAATAAATTTATTTGAAACCAACTTCGATTTTTTGGATTTTCTTGAGTATTTTTGTTGTAGGATCTACAATTGAGTAAATTTAGATGAAAATAACTTCAACTTTTTGGATTGTGAAAAAAATTTGAGTTGGAAGTGTCAAATTTTAATAAATTTATTTGAAACCAACTTCGATTTTTTGGATTTTCTTGAGTATTTTTGTTGTAGGATCTACAATTGAGTAAATTTAGATGAAAATAACTTCAATTTTTTGGATTTTGTCACGATTTTTGTCAAATTTTAATAAATTTATTTGAAATCAACTTGGATAATTTTGGAATTTGTTGAGTACTTTTGGTGTTGGGTGTATATTTGAGTAAATTTAGATGAAAATATCTTCAATTTTTTGGATTCTGAAAAAAAGTTTAGTTGGAAGTGTCAAATTTTAATAAATTTATTTGAAATCAACTTCGATTTTTGGGATTTTCTTGAGTATTTTTGTTGTAGGATCTACAATTGAGTAAATTTAGATGAAAATAACTTCAATTTTTTGGATTGTGAAAAAAATTTGAGTTGGAAGTGTCAAATTTTAATAAATTTATTTGAAACCAACTTCGATTTTTTGGATTTTCTTAAGTATTTTTGTTGTAGGATCTTCAATTGAGTAAATTTAGATGAAAATAACTTCGATTTTTTATATTTTTTCACGATTTTTGTCAAATTTTAATAAATATATTTGAAATCAACTTGGATAATTTTGGATTTTGTCGAGTATTTTTGGTGTAGGATGTATATTTGAGTAAATTTTGATGAAAATAACTTCAATTTTTTGGATTGTGAAAAAAATTTGAGTTGGAAGTGTCAAATTTTAATAAATTTATTTGAAACCAACTTCGATTTTTTGGATTTTCTTGAGTATTTTTGATGTAGGATCTACAATTGAGTAAATTTAGATGAAAATAACTTCAATTTTTTGGATTGTGAAAAAAATTTGAGTTGGAAGTGTCAAATTTTAATATATTTATTTGAAACCAACTTCGATTTTTTGGATTTTCTTGAGTATTTTTGTTGTAGGATCTACAATTGAGTAAATTTAGATGAAAATAACTTCTATTTTTTGGATTGTGAATAAAATTTGAGTTGGAAGTGTCAAATTTTAATAAATTTATTTGAAACCAACTTCGATTTTTTGGATTTTCTTAAGTATTTTTGTTGTAGGATCTTCAATTGAGTAAATTTAGATGAAAATAACTTCGATTTTTTATATTTTTTCACGATTTTTGTCAAATTTTAATAAATATATTTGAAATCAACTTGGATAATTTTGGATTTTGTCGAGTATTTTTGGTGTAGGATGTATATTTGAGTAAATTTTGATGAAAATAACTTCAATTTTTTGGATTGTGAAAAAAATTTGAGTTGGAAGTGTCAAATTTTAATAAATTTATTTGAAACCAACTTCGATTTTTTGGATTTTCTTGAGTATTTTTGATGTAGGATCTACAATTGAGTAAATTTAGATGAAAATAACTTCAATTTTTTGGATTGTGAAAAAAATTTGAGTTGGAAGTGTCAAATTTTAATATATTTATTTGAAACCAACATCGATTTTTTGGATTTTCTTGAGTATTTTTGTTGTAGGATCTACAATTGAGTAAATTTAGATGAAAATAACTTCAATTTTTTGGATTGTGAAAAAAATTTGAGTTGGAAGTGTCAAATTTTAATAAATTTATTTGAAACCAACTTCGATTTTTTGGATTTTCTTAAGTATTTTTGTTGTAGGATCTACAATTGAGTAAATTTAGATGAAAATAACTTCGATTTTTTGGATTTTGTCACGATTTTTGTCAAATTTTAATAAATATATTTGAAATCAACTTGGATAATTTTGGATTTTGTCGAGTATTTTTGGAGTAGGATGTATATTTGAGTAAATTTAGATGAAAATAACGACAATTTTTTGGATTGTGAAAAAAAATTTTAGTTGGAAGTGTCAAATTTTAATAAATTTATTTGAAATCAACTTCGATTTTATTGGATTTTGTCGAGTACTTTTGGTGTTGGGTGTATATTTGAGTAAATTTAGATGAAAATAATTTCAATTTTTTGGATTGTGAAAAAAATTTGAGTTGAATGTGTCAAATTTTAATAAATTTATTTGAAACCAACTTCGATTTTTTGTATTTTCTTGAGTATTTTTGTTATAGGATCTATATTTGAGTAAATTTAGATGAAAATATCTTCAATTTTTTGGATTGTGAAAAAAATTTGAGTTGGAAGTGTCAAATTTTAATAAATTTATTTGAAATCAACTTCGATTGTATTGGATTTTGTCGAGTATTTTTGTTGTAGGATCTACAATTGAGTAAATTTAGATGAAAATAACTTCAATTTTTTGGATTTTGTCACGATTTTTGTCAAATTTTAATAAATATATTTGAAATCAACTTGGATAATTTCGGATTTTGTCGAGTATTTTTGGTGTAGGATGTATATTTGAGTAAATTTTGATGAAAATAACTTCAATTTTTTGGATTGTGAAAAAAATTTGAGTTGGAAGTGTCAAATTTTAATAAATTTATTTGAAACCAACTTCGATTTTTTGGATTTTCTTGAGTATTTTTGTTGTAGGATCTACAATTGAGTAAATTTAGATGAAAATAACTTCAATTTTTTGGATTGTGAAAAAAATTTGAGTTGGAAGTGTCAAATTTTAATAAATTTATTTTAAACCAGCTTTGATTTTTTCGATTTTCTTGAGTATTTTTGTTGTAGGATCTACAATTGAGTAAATTTAGATGAAAATAACTACAATTTTTTGGATTTTGTCACGATTTTTGTCAAATTTTAATAAATTTATTTGAAATCAACTTGGATAATTTTGGAATTTGTTGAGTATTTTTGTTGTAGGATCTATATTTGAGTAAATTTAGATGAAAATATCTTCAATTTTTTGGATTGTGAAAAAAATTTTAGTTGGAAGTGTCAAATTTTAATAAATTTATTTGAAATCAACTTCGATTATTTTGAATTTTGTTCAGTATTTTTGTTGTAGGATGTATTTATGAGTAAATTTAGATGAAAATAACGACAATTTTTTGGATTGTGAAAAAGTTTGAGTTGGAAATGTCAAATTTTAATAAATTTATTTGAAACCTACTTCGATCTTTCTCGACTATGTTGAGTTTTTTTGATAGAGAAGCTTAATTTGAGTAATTTCAGTTGAAATTAACTTCGATTTTTTGGATTATGTCACGATTTTTGTCAAATTTTAATAAATTTATTTGAAATCAACTTCGATTTTATTGGATTTTGTTGAGAATTTTTGGTGTAGGATGTATATTTGAGTAAATTTAGATGAAAATAGCGACAATTTTTTGGATTGTGAAAAAAAATTTTAGTTGGAAGTGTCAAATTTTAATAAATTTATTTGAAATCGACTTCGATTTTATTGGATTTTGTCGAGTACTTTTGGTGTTGGGTGTATATTTGAGTAAATTTAGATGAAAATAACGACAATTTTTTGGATTGTGAAAAAAATTTGAGTTGGAAGTGTCAAATTTTAATAAATTTATTTGAAACCAACTTCGATTTTTTGGATTTTCTTGAGTATGTTTTATGTAGGATCTACAATTGAGTAAATTTAGATGAAAATAACTTCAATTTTTTGGATTGTGAAAAAAATTTGAGTTGGAAGTGTCAAATTTTAATAAATTTATTTGAAACCAACTTCGATTTTTTGGATTTTCTTGAGTATGTTTTATGTAGGATCTACAATTGAGTAAATTTAGATGAAAATAACTTCAATTTTTTGGATTGTGAAAAAAATTTGAGTTGGAAGTGTCAAATTTTAATAAATTTATTTTAAACCAACTTTGATTTTTTGTATTTTCTTGAGTATTTTTGTTGTAGGATCTACAATTGAGTAAATTTAGATGAAAATAACTTCAATTTTTTGGATTTTGTCACGATTTTTGTCAAATTTTAATAAATTTATTTGAAATCAACTTGGATAATTTTGGATTTCGTCGAGTATATTTGGTGTAGGATGTATATTTGAGTAAATTTAGATGAAAATAACTTCAATTTTTTGGATTGTGAAAAAAATTTGAGTTGGAAGTGTCAAATTTTAATAAATTTATTTGAAACCAACTTCGATTTTTTGGATTTTCTTGAGTATTTTTGTTGTAGGATCTACAATTGAGTAAATTTAGATGAAAATAACTTCAATTTTTTGGATTTTGTCACGATTTTTGTCAAATTTTAATAAATTTATTTGAAATCAACTTGGATAATTTTGGAATTTGTTGAGTACTTTTGGTGTTGGGTGTATATTTGAGTAAATTTAGATGAAAATATCTTCAATTTTTTGGATTCTGAAAAAAAGTTTAGTTGGAAGTGTCAAATTTTAATAAATTTATTTGAAATCAACTTCGATTTTTTGGATTTTCTTGAGTATTTTTGTTGTAGGATCTACAATTGAGTAAATTTAGATGAAAATAACTTCAATTTTTTGGATTGTGAAAAAAATTTGAGTTGGAAGTGTCAAATTTTAATAAATTTATTTGAAACCAACTTCGATTTTTTGGATTTTCTTGAGTATTTTTGATGTAGGATCTACAATTGAGTAAATTTAGATGAAAATAACTTCAATTTTTTGGATTGTGAAAAAAATTTGAGTTGGAAGTGTCAAATTTTAATATATTTATTTGAAACCAACATCGATTTTTTGGATTTTCTTGAGTATTTTTGTTGTAGGATCTACAATTGAGTAAATTTAGATGAAAATAACTTCAATTTTTTGGATTGTGAAAAAAATTTGAGTTGGAAGTGTCAAATTTTAATAAATTTATTTGAAACCAACTTCGATTTTTTGGATTTTCTTAAGTATTTTTGTTGTGGGATCTACAATTGAGTAAATTTAGATGAAAATAACTTCGATTTTTTGGATTTTGTCACGATTTTTGTCAAATTTTAATAAATATATTTGAAATCAACTTGGATAATTTTGGATTTTGTCGAGTATTTTTGGTGTAGGATGTATATTTGAGTAAATTTTGATGAAAATAACTTCAATTTTTTGAATTGTGAAAAAAATTTGAGTTGGAAGTGTCAAATTTTAATAAATTTATTTGAAACCAACTTCGATTTTTTGGATTTTCTTGAGTATTTTTGTTGTAGGATCTACAATTGAGTAAATTTAGATGAAAATAACTTCAATTTTTTGGATTGTGAAAAAAATTTGAGTTGGAAGTGTCAAATTTTAATAAATTTATTTGAAACCAACTTCGATTTTTTGGATTTTCTTAAGTATTTTTGTTGTAGGATCTTCAATTGAGTAAATTTAGATGAAAATAACTTCGATTTTTTATATTTTTTCACGATTTTTGTCAAATTTTAATAAATATATTTGAAATCAACTTGGATAATTTTGGATTTTGTCGAGTATTTTTGGTGTAGGATGTATATTTGAGTAAATTTTGATGAAAATAACTTCAATTTTTTGGATTGTGAAAAAAATTTGAGTTGGAAGTGTCAAATTTTAATAAATTTATTTGAAACCAACTTCGATTTTTTGGATTTTCTTGAGTATTTTTGATGTAGGATCTACAATTGAGTAAATTTAGATGAAAATAACTTCAATTTTTTGGATTGTGAAAAAAATTTGAGTTGGAAGTGTCAAATTTTAATATATTTATTTGAAACCAACTTCGATTTTTTGGATTTTCTTGAGTATTTTTGTTGTAGGATCTACAATTGAGTAAATTTAGATGAAAATAACTTCTATTTTTTGGATTGTGAATAAAATTTGAGTTGGAAGTGTCAAATTTTAATAAATTTATTTGAAACCAACTTCGATTTTTTGGATTTTCTTAAGTATTTTTGTTGTAGGATCTTCAATTGAGTAAATTTAGATGAAAATAACTTCGATTTTTTATATTTTTTCACGATTTTTGTCAAATTTTAATAAATATATTTGAAATCAACTTGGATAATTTTGGATTTTGTCGAGTATTTTTGGTGTAGGATGTATATTTGAGTAAATTTTGATGAAAATAACTTCAATTTTTTGGATTGTGAAAAAAATTTGAGTTGGAAGTGTCAAATTTTAATAAATTTATTTGAAACCAACTTCGATTTTTTGGATTTTCTTGAGTATTTTTGATGTAGGATCTACAATTGAGTAAATTTAGATGAAAATAACTTCAATTTTTTGGATTGTGAAAAAAATTTGAGTTGGAAGTGTCAAATTTTAATATATTTATTTGAAACCAACATCGATTTTTTGGATTTTCTTGAGTATTTTTGTTGTAGGATCTACAATTGAGTAAATTTAGATGAAAATAACTTCAATTTTTTGGATTGTGAAAAAAATTTGAGTTGGAAGTGTCAAATTTTAATAAATTTATTTGAAACCAACTTCGATTTTTTGGATTTTCTTAAGTATTTTTGTTGTAGGATCTACAATTGAGTAAATTTAGATGAAAATAACTTCGATTTTTTGGATTTTGTCACGATTTTTGTCAAATTTTAATAAATATATTTGAAATCAACTTGGATAATTTTGGATTTTGTCGAGTATTTTTGGAGTAGGATGTATATTTGAGTAAATTTAGATGAAAATAACGACAATTTTTTGGATTGTGAAAAAAAATTTTAGTTGGAAGTGTCAAATTTTAATAAATTTATTTGAAATCAACTTCGATTTTATTGGATTTTGTCGAGTACTTTTGGTGTTGGGTGTATATTTGAGTAAATTTAGATGAAAATAATTTCAATTTTTTGGATTGTGAAAAAAATTTGAGTTGAATGTGTCAAATTTTAATAAATTTATTTGAAACCAACTTCGATTTTTTGTATTTTCTTGAGTATTTTTGTTATAGGATCTATATTTGAGTAAATTTAGATGAAAATATCTTCAATTTTTTGGATTGTGAAAAAAATTTGAGTTGGAAGTGTCAAATTTTAATAAATTTATTTTAAACCAGCTTTGATTTTTTCGATTTTCTTGAGTATTTTTGTTGTAGGATCTACAATTGAGTAAATTTAGATGAAAATAACTACAATTTTTTGGATTTTGTCACGATTTTTGTCAAATTTGAATAAATTTATTTGAAATCAACTTGGATAATTTTGGAATTTGTTGAGTATTTTTGTTGTAGGATCTATATTTGAGTAAATTTAGATGAAAATATCTTCAATTTTTTGGATTGTGAAAAAAATTTTAGTTGGAAGTGTCAAATTTTAATAAATTTATTTGAAATCAACTTCGATTATTTTGAATTTTGTTCAGTATTTTTGTTGTAGGATGTATTTATGAGTAAATTTAGATGAAAATAACGACAATTTTTTGGATTGTGAAAAAGTTTGAGTTGGAAATGTCAAATTTTAATAAATTTATTTGAAACCTACTTCGATCTTTCTCGACTATGTTGAGTTTTTTTGATAGAGAAGCTTAATTTGAGTAATTTCAGTTGAAATTAACTTCGATTTTTTGGATTATGTCACGATTTTTGTAAAATTTTAATAAATTTATTTGAAATCAACTTCGATTTTATTGGATTTTGTTGAGAATTTTTGGTGTAGGATGTATATTTGAGTAAATTTAGATGAAAATAGCGACAATTTTTTGGATTGTGAAAAAAAATTTTAGTTGGAAGTGTCAAATTTTAATAAATTTATTTGAAATCGACTTCGATTTTATTGGATTTTGTCGAGTACTTTTGGTGTTGGGTGTATATTTGAGTAAATTTAGATGAAAATAACGACAATTTTTTGGATTGTGAAAAAAATTTGAGTTGGAAGTGTCAAATTTTAATAAATTTATTTGAAACCAACTTCGATTTTTTGGATTTTCTTGAGTATGTTTTATGTAGGATCTACAATTGAGTAAATTTAGATGAAAATAACTTCAATTTTTTGGATTTTGTCACGATTTTTGTCAAATTTTAATAAATTTATTTGAAATCAACTTGGATAATTTTGGATTTCGTCGAGTATATTTGGTGTAGGATGTATATTTGAGTAAATTTAGATGAAAATAACTTCAATTTTTTGGATTGTGAAAAAAATTTGAGTTGGAAGTGTCAAATTTTAATAAATTTATTTGAAACCAACTTCGATTTTTTGGATTTTCTTGAGTATTTTTGTTGTAGGATCTACAATTGAGTAAATTTAGATGAAAATAACTTCAATTTTTTGGATTGTGAAAAAAATTTGAGTTGGAAGTGTCAAATTTTAATAAATTTATTTGAAACCAACTTCGATTTTTTGGATTTTCTTGAGTATTTTTGTTGTAGGATCTACAATTGAGTAAATTTAGATGAAAATAACTTCAATTTTTTGGATTTTGTCACGATTTTTGTCAAATTTTAATAAATTTATTTGAAATCAACTTGGATAATTTTGGAATTTGTTGAGTACTTTTGGTGTTGGGTGTATATTTGAGTAAATTTAGATGAAAATATCTTCAATTTTTTGGATTGTGAAAAAAAGTTTAGTTGGAAGTGTCAAATTTTAATAAATTTATTTGAAATCAACTTCGATTTTTTGGATTTTCTTGAGTATTTTTGTTGTAGGATCTACAATTGAGTAAATTTAGATGAAAATATCTTCAATTTTTTGGATTGTGAAAAAAATTTGAGTTGGAAGTGTCAAATTTTAATAAATTTATTTGAAACCAACTTCGATTTTTTGGATTTTCTTAAGTATTTTTGTTGTAGGATCTTCAATTGAGTAAATTTAGATGAAAATAACTTCGATTTTTTATATTTTTTCACGATTTTTGTCAAATTTTAATAAATATATTTGAAATCAACTTGGATAATTTTGGATTTTGTCGAGTATTTTTGGTGTAGGATGTATATTTGAGTAAATTTAGATGAAAATAACTTCAATTTTTTGGATTGTGAAAAAAATTTGAGTTGGAAGTGTCAAATTTTAATAAATTTATTTGAAACCAACTTCGATTTTTTGGATTTTCTTGAGTATTTTTGTTGTAGGATCTACAATTGGGTAAATTTAGATGAAAATAACTTCAATTTTTTGGATTGTGAAAAAAATTTGAGTTGGAAGTGTCAAATTTTAATAAATTTATTTGAAACCAACTTCGATTTTTTGGATTTTCTTGAGTATTTTTGTTGTAGGATCTACAATTGAGTAAATTTAGATGAAAATAACTTCAATTTTTTGGATTTTGTCACGATTTTTGTCAAATTTTAATAAATTTATTTGAAATCAACTTGGATAATTTTGGAATTTGTTGAGTACTTTTGGTGTTGGGTGTATATTTGAGTAAATTTAGATGAAAATATCTTCAATTTTTTGGATTCTGAAAAAAAGTTTAGTTGGAAGTGTCAAATTTTAATAAATTTATTTGAAATCAACTTCGATTTTTTGGATTTTCTTGAGTATTTTTGTTGTAGGATCTACAATTGAGTAAATTTAGATGAAAATAACTTCAATTTTTTGGATTGTGAAAAAAATTTGAGTTGGAAGTGTCAAATTTTAATAAATTTATTTGAAACCAACTTCGATTTTTTGGATTTTCTTAAGTATTTTTGTTGTAGGATCTTCAATTGAGTAAATTTAGATGAAAATAACTTCGATTTTTTATATTTTTTCACGATTTTTGTCAAATTTTAATAAATATATTTGAAATCAACTTGGATAATTTTGGATTTTGTCGAGTATTTTTGGTGTAGGATGTATATTTGAGTAAATTTTGATGAAAATAACTTCAATTTTTTGGATTGTGAAAAAAATTTGAGTTGGAAGTGTCAAATTTTAATAAATTTATTTGAAACCAACTTCGATTTTTTGGATTTTCTTGAGTATTTTTGATGTAGGATCTACAATTGAGTAAATTTAGATGAAAATAACTTCAATTTTTTGGATTGTGAAAAAAATTTGAGTTGGAAGTGTCAAATTTTAATATATTTATTTGAAACCAACTTCGATTTTTTGGATTTTCTTGAGTATTTTTGTTGTAGGATCTACAATTGAGTAAATTTAGATGAAAATAACTTCAATTTTTTGGATTGTGAATAAAATTTGAGTTGGAAGTGTCAAATTTTAATAAATTTATTTGAAACCAACTTCGATTTTTTGGATTTTCTTAAGTATTTTTGTTGTAGGATCTTCAATTGAGTAAATTTAGATGAAAATAACTTCGATTTTTTATATTTTTTCACGATTTTTGTCAAATTTTAATAAATATATTTGAAATCAACTTGGATAATTTTGGATTTTGTCGAGTATTTTTGGTGTAGGATGTATATTTGAGTAAATTTTGATGAAAATAACTTCAATTTTTTGGATTGTGAAAAAAATTTGAGTTGGAAGTGTCAAATTTTAATAAATTTATTTGAAACCAACTTCGATTTTTTGGATTTTCTTGAGTATTTTTGATGTAGGATCTACAATTGAGTAAATTTAGATGAAAATAACTTCAATTTTTTGGATTGTGAAAAAAATTTGAGTTGGAAGTGTCAAATTTTAATAAATTTATTTGAAACCAACTTCGATTTTTTGGATTTTCTTAAGTATTTTTGTTGTAGGATCTTCAATTGAGTAAATTTAGATGAAAATAACTTCGATTTTTTATATTTTTTCACGATTTTTGTCAAATTTTAATAAATATATTTGAAATCAACTTGGATAATTTTGGATTTTGTCGAGTATTTTTGGTGTAGGATGTATATTTGAGTAAATTTTGATGAAAATAACTTCAATTTTTTGGATTGTGAAAAAAATTTGAGTTGGAAGTGTCAAATTTTAATAAATTTATTTGAAACCAACTTCGATTTTTTGGATTTTCTTGAGTATTTTTGATGTAGGATCTACAATTGAGTAAATTTAGATGAAAATAACTTCAATTTTTTGGATTGTGAAAAAAATTTGAGTTGGAAGTGTCAAATTTTAATATATTTATTTGAAACCAACATCGATTTTTTGGATTTTCTTGAGTATTTTTGTTGTAGGATCTACAATTGAGTAAATTTAAATGAAAATAACTTCAATTTTTTGGATTGTGAAAAAAATTTGAGTTGGAAGTGTCAAATTTTAATAAATTTATTTGAAATCAACTTCGATTTTATTGGATTTTGTCGAGTATTTTTGGAGTAGGATGTATATTTGAGTAAATTTAGATGAAAATAACGACAATTTTTTGGATTGTGAAAAAAAATTTTAGTTGGAAGTGTCAAATTTTAATAAATTTATTTGAAATCAACTTCGATTTTATTGGATTTTGTCGAGTACTTTTGGTGTTGGGTGTATATTTGAGTAAATTTAGATGAAAATAATTTCAATTTTTTGGATTGTGAAAAAAATTTGAGTTGAATGTGTCAAATTTTAATAAATTTATTTGAAACCAACTTCGATTTTTTGTATTTTCTTGAGTATTTTTGTTATAGGATCTATATTTGAGTAAATTTAGATGAAAATATCTTCAATTTTTTGGATTGTGAAAAAAATTTGAGTTGGAAGTGTCAAATTTTAATAAATTTATTTGAAATCAACTTCGATTGTATTGGATTTTGTCGAGTATTTTTGTTGTAGGATCTACAATTGAGTAAATTTAGATGAAAATAACTTCAATTTTTTGGATTTTGTCACGATTTTTGTCAAATTTTAATAAATATATTTGAAATCAACTTGGATAATTTCGGATTTTGTCGAGTATTTTTGGTGTAGGATGTATATTTGAGTAAATTTTGATGAAAATAACTTCAATTTTTTGGATTGTGAAAAAAATTTGAGTTGGAAGTGTCAAATTTTAATAAATTTATTTGAAACCAACTTCGATTTTTTGGATTTTCTTGAGTATTTTTGATGTAGGATCTACAATTGACTAAATTTAGATGAAAATAACTTCAATTTTTTGGATTGTGAAAAAAATTTGAGTTGGAAGTGTCAAATTTTAATAAATTTATTTTAAACCAGCTTTGATTTTTTGGATTTTCTTGAGTATTTTTGTTGTAGGATCTACAATTGAGTAAATTTAGATGAAAATAACTACAATTTTTTGGATTTTGTCACGATTTTTGTCAAATTTTAATAAATTTATTTGAAATCAACTTGGATAATTTTGGAATTTGTTGAGTATTTTTGTTGTAGGATCTATATTTGAGTAAATTTAGATGAAAATATCTTCAATTTTTTGGATTGTGAAAAAAATTTTAGTTGGAAGTGTCAAATTTTAATAAATTTATTTGAAATCAACTTCGATTATTTTGAATTTTGTTCAGTATTTTTGTTGTAGGATGTATTTATGAGTAAATTTAGATGAAAATAACGACAATTTTTTGGATTGTGAAAAAGTTTGAGTTGGAAATGTCAAATTTTAATAAATTTATTTGAAACCAACTTCGATTTTTTGGATTTTCTTGAGTATTTTTGATGTAGGATCTACAATTGAGTAAATTTAGATGAAAATAACTTCAATTTTTTGGATTGTGAAAAAAATTTGAGTTGGAAGTGTCAAATTTTAATATATTTATTTGAAACCAACTTCGATTTTTTGGATTTTCTTGAGTATTTTTGTTGTAGGATCTACAATTGAGTAAATTTAGATGAAAATAACTTCTATTTTTTGGATTGTGAATAAAATTTGAGTTGGAAGTGTCAAATTTTAATAAATTTATTTGAAACCAACTTCGATTTTTTGGATTTTCTTAAGTATTTTTGTTGTAGGATCTTCAATTGAGTAAATTTAGATGAAAATAACTTCGATTTTTTATATTTTTTCACGATTTTTGTCAAATTTTAATAAATATATTTGAAATCAACTTGGATAATTTTGGATTTTGTCGAGTATTTTTGGTGTAGGATGTATATTTGAGTAAATTTTGATGAAAATAACTTCAATTTTTTGGATTGTGAAAAAAATTTGAGTTGGAAGTGTCAAATTTTAATAAATTTATTTGAAACCAACTTCGATTTTTTGGATTTTCTTGAGTATTTTTGATGTAGGATCTACAATTGAGTAAATTTAGATGAAAATAACTTCAATTTTTTGGATTGTGAAAAAAATTTGAGTTGGAAGTGTCAAATTTTAATATATTTATTTGAAACCAACATCGATTTTTTGGATTTTCTTGAGTATTTTTGTTGTAGGATCTACAATTGAGTAAATTTAGATGAAAATAACTTCAATTTTTTGGATTGTGAAAAAAATTTGAGTTGGAAGTGTCAAATTTTAATAAATTTATTTGAAACCAACTTCGATTTTTTGGATTTTCTTAAGTATTTTTGTTGTAGGATCTACAATTGAGTAAATTTAGATGAAAATAACTTCGATTTTTTGGATTTTGTCACGATTTTTGTCAAATTTTAATAAATATATTTGAAATCAACTTGGATAATTTTGGATTTTGTCGAGTATTTTTGGAGTAGGATGTATATTTGAGTAAATTTAGATGAAAATAACGACAATTTTTTGGATTGTGAAAAAAAATTTTAGTTGGAAGTGTCAAATTTTAATAAATTTATTTGAAATCAACTTCGATTTTATTGGATTTTGTCGAGTACTTTTGGTGTTGGGTGTATATTTGAGTAAATTTAGATGAAAATAATTTCAATTTTTTGGATTGTGAAAAAAATTTGAGTTGAATGTGTCAAATTTTAATAAATTTATTTGAAACCAACTTCGATTTTTTGTATTTTCTTGAGTATTTTTGTTATAGGATCTATATTTGAGTAAATTTAGATGAAAATATCTTCAATTTTTTGGATTGTGAAAAAAATTTGAGTTGGAAGTGTCAAATTTTAATAAATTTATTTTAAACCAGCTTTGATTTTTTCGATTTTCTTGAGTATTTTTGTTGTAGGATCTACAATTGAGTAAATTTAGATGAAAATAACTACAATTTTTTGGATTTTGTCACGATTTTTGTCAAATTTGAATAAATTTATTTGAAATCAACTTGGATAATTTTGGAATTTGTTGAGTATTTTTGTTGTAGGATCTATATTTGAGTAAATTTAGATGAAAATATCTTCAATTTTTTGGATTGTGAAAAAAATTTTAGTTGGAAGTGTCAAATTTTAATAAATTTATTTGAAATCAACTTCGATTATTTTGAATTTTGTTCAGTATTTTTGTTGTAGGATGTATTTATGAGTAAATTTAGATGAAAATAACGACAATTTTTTGGATTGTGAAAAAGTTTGAGTTGGAAATGTCAAATTTTAATAAATTTATTTGAAACCTACTTCGATCTTTCTCGACTATGTTGAGTTTTTTTGATAGAGAAGCTTAATTTGAGTAATTTCAGTTGAAATTAACTTCGATTTTTTGGATTATGTCACGATTTTTGTAAAATTTTAATAAATTTATTTGAAATCAACTTCGATTTTATTGGATTTTGTTGAGAATTTTTGGTGTAGGATGTATATTTGAGTAAATTTAGATGAAAATAGCGACAATTTTTTGGATTGTGAAAAAAAATTTTAGTTGGAAGTGTCAAATTTTAATAAATTTATTTGAAATCGACTTCGATTTTATTGGATTTTGTCGAGTACTTTTGGTGTTGGGTGTATATTTGAGTAAATTTAGATGAAAATAACGACAATTTTTTGGATTGTGAAAAAAATTTGAGTTGGAAGTGTCAAATTTTAATAAATTTATTTGAAACCAACTTCGATTTTTTGGATTTTCTTGAGTATGTTTTATGTAGGATCTACAATTGAGTAAATTTAGATGAAAATAACTTCAATTTTTTGGATTTTGTCACGATTTTTGTCAAATTTTAATAAATTTATTTGAAATCAACTTGGATAATTTTGGATTTCGTCGAGTATATTTGGTGTAGGATGTATATTTGAGTAAATTTAGATGAAAATAACTTCAATTTTTTGGATTGTGAAAAAAATTTGAGTTGGAAGTGTCAAATTTTAATAAATTTATTTGAAACCAACTTCGATTTTTTGGATTTTCTTGAGTATTTTTGTTGTAGGATCTACAATTGAGTAAATTTAGATGAAAATAACTTCAATTTTTTGGATTGTGAAAAAAATTTGAGTTGGAAGTGTCAAATTTTAATAAATTTATTTGAAACCAACTTCGATTTTTTGGATTTTCTTGAGTATTTTTGTTGTAGGATCTACAATTGAGTAAATTTAGATGAAAATAACTTCAATTTTTTGGATTTTGTCACGATTTTTGTCAAATTTTAATAAATTTATTTGAAATCAACTTGGATAATTTTGGAATTTGTTGAGTACTTTTGGTGTTGGGTGTATATTTGAGTAAATTTAGATGAAAATATCTTCAATTTTTTGGATTGTGAAAAAAAGTTTAGTTGGAAGTGTCAAATTTTAATAAATTTATTTGAAATCAACTTCGATTTTTTGGATTTTCTTGAGTATTTTTGTTGTAGGATCTACAATTGAGTAAATTTAGATGAAAATATCTTCAATTTTTTGGATTGTGAAAAAAATTTGAGTTGGAAGTGTCAAATTTTAATAAATTTATTTGAAACCAACTTCGATTTTTTGGATTTTCTTAAGTATTTTTGTTGTAGGATCTTCAATTGAGTAAATTTAGATGAAAATAACTTCGATTTTTTATATTTTTTCACGATTTTTGTCAAATTTTAATAAATATATTTGAAATCAACTTGGATAATTTTGGATTTTGTCGAGTATTTTTGGTGTAGGATGTATATTTGAGTAAATTTAGATGAAAATAACTTCAATTTTTTGGATTGTGAAAAAAATTTGAGTTGGAAGTGTCAAATTTTAATAAATTTATTTGAAACCAACTTCGATTTTTTGGATTTTCTTGAGTATTTTTGTTGTAGGATCTACAATTGGGTAAATTTAGATGAAAATAACTTCAATTTTTTGGATTGTGAAAAAAATTTGAGTTGGAAGTGTCAAATTTTAATAAATTTATTTGAAACCAACTTCGATTTTTTGGATTTTCTTGAGTATTTTTGTTGTAGGATCTACAATTGAGTAAATTTAGATGAAAATAACTTCAATTTTTTGGATTTTGTCACGATTTTTGTCAAATTTTAATAAATTTATTTGAAATCAACTTGGATAATTTTGGAATTTGTTGAGTACTTTTGGTGTTGGGTGTATATTTGAGTAAATTTAGATGAAAATATCTTCAATTTTTTGGATTCTGAAAAAAAGTTTAGTTGGAAGTGTCAAATTTTAATAAATTTATTTGAAATCAACTTCGATTTTTTGGATTTTCTTGAGTATTTTTGTTGTAGGATCTACAATTGAGTAAATTTAGATGAAAATAACTTCAATTTTTTGGATTGTGAAAAAAATTTGAGTTGGAAGTGTCAAATTTTAATAAATTTATTTGAAACCAACTTCGATTTTTTGGATTTTCTTAAGTATTTTTGTTGTAGGATCTTCAATTGAGTAAATTTAGATGAAAATAACTTCGATTTTTTATATTTTTTCACGATTTTTGTCAAATTTTAATAAATATATTTGAAATCAACTTGGATAATTTTGGATTTTGTCGAGTATTTTTGGTGTAGGATGTATATTTGAGTAAATTTTGATGAAAATAACTTCAATTTTTTGGATTGTGAAAAAAATTTGAGTTGGAAGTGTCAAATTTTAATAAATTTATTTGAAACCAACTTCGATTTTTTGGATTTTCTTGAGTATTTTTGATGTAGGATCTACAATTGAGTAAATTTAGATGAAAATAACTTCAATTTTTTGGATTGTGAAAAAAATTTGAGTTGGAAGTGTCAAATTTTAATATATTTATTTGAAACCAACTTCGATTTTTTGGATTTTCTTGAGTATTTTTGTTGTAGGATCTACAATTGAGTAAATTTAGATGAAAATAACTTCAATTTTTTGGATTGTGAATAAAATTTGAGTTGGAAGTGTCAAATTTTAATAAATTTATTTGAAACCAACTTCGATTTTTTGGATTTTCTTAAGTATTTTTGTTGTAGGATCTTCAATTGAGTAAATTTAGATGAAAATAACTTCGATTTTTTATATTTTTTCACGATTTTTGTCAAATTTTAATAAATATATTTGAAATCAACTTGGATAATTTTGGATTTTGTCGAGTATTTTTGGTGTAGGATGTATATTTGAGTAAATTTTGATGAAAATAACTTCAATTTTTTGGATTGTGAAAAAAATTTGAGTTGGAAGTGTCAAATTTTAATAAATTTATTTGAAACCAACTTCGATTTTTTGGATTTTCTTGAGTATTTTTGATGTAGGATCTACAATTGAGTAAATTTAGATGAAAATAACTTCAATTTTTTGGATTGTGAAAAAAATTTGAGTTGGAAGTGTCAAATTTTAATAAATTTATTTGAAACCAACTTCGATTTTTTGGATTTTCTTAAGTATTTTTGTTGTAGGATCTTCAATTGAGTAAATTTAGATGAAAATAACTTCGATTTTTTATATTTTTTCACGATTTTTGTCAAATTTTAATAAATATATTTGAAATCAACTTGGATAATTTTGGATTTTGTCGAGTATTTTTGGTGTAGGATGTATATTTGAGTAAATTTTGATGAAAATAACTTCAATTTTTTGGATTGTGAAAAAAATTTGAGTTGGAAGTGTCAAATTTTAATAAATTTATTTGAAACCAACTTCGATTTTTTGGATTTTCTTGAGTATTTTTGATGTAGGATCTACAATTGAGTAAATTTAGATGAAAATAACTTCAATTTTTTGGATTGTGAAAAAAATTTGAGTTGGAAGTGTCAAATTTTAATATATTTATTTGAAACCAACATCGATTTTTTGGATTTTCTTGAGTATTTTTGTTGTAGGATCTACAATTGAGTAAATTTAAATGAAAATAACTTCAATTTTTTGGATTGTGAAAAAAATTTGAGTTGGAAGTGTCAAATTTTAATAAATTTATTTGAAATCAACTTCGATTTTATTGGATTTTGTCGAGTATTTTTGGAGTAGGATGTATATTTGAGTAAATTTAGATGAAAATAACGACAATTTTTTGGATTGTGAAAAAAAATTTTAGTTGGAAGTGTCAAATTTTAATAAATTTATTTGAAATCAACTTCGATTTTATTGGATTTTGTCGAGTACTTTTGGTGTTGGGTGTATATTTGAGTAAATTTAGATGAAAATAATTTCAATTTTTTGGATTGTGAAAAAAATTTGAGTTGAATGTGTCAAATTTTAATAAATTTATTTGAAACCAACTTCGATTTTTTGTATTTTCTTGAGTATTTTTGTTATAGGATCTATATTTGAGTAAATTTAGATGAAAATATCTTCAATTTTTTGGATTGTGAAAAAAATTTGAGTTGGAAGTGTCAAATTTTAATAAATTTATTTGAAATCAACTTCGATTGTATTGGATTTTGTCGAGTATTTTTGTTGTAGGATCTACAATTGAGTAAATTTAGATGAAAATAACTTCAATTTTTTGGATTTTGTCACGATTTTTGTCAAATTTTAATAAATATATTTGAAATCAACTTGGATAATTTCGGATTTTGTCGAGTATTTTTGGTGTAGGATGTATATTTGAGTAAATTTTGATGAAAATAACTTCAATTTTTTGGATTGTGAAAAAAATTTGAGTTGGAAGTGTCAAATTTTAATAAATTTATTTGAAACCAACTTCGATTTTTTGGATTTTCTTGAGTATTTTTGATGTAGGATCTACAATTGACTAAATTTAGATGAAAATAACTTCAATTTTTTGGATTGTGAAAAAAATTTGAGTTGGAAGTGTCAAATTTTAATAAATTTATTTTAAACCAGCTTTGATTTTTTGGATTTTCTTGAGTATTTTTGTTGTAGGATCTACAATTGAGTAAATTTAGATGAAAATAACTACAATTTTTTGGATTTTGTCACGATTTTTGTCAAATTTTAATAAATTTATTTGAAATCAACTTGGATAATTTTGGAATTTGTTGAGTATTTTTGTTGTAGGATCTATATTTGAGTAAATTTAGATGAAAATATCTTCAATTTTTTGGATTGTGAAAAAAATTTTAGTTGGAAGTGTCAAATTTTAATAAATTTATTTGAAATCAACTTCGATTATTTTGAATTTTGTTCAGTATTTTTGTTGTAGGATGTATTTATGAGTAAATTTAGATGAAAATAACGACAATTTTTTGGATTGTGAAAAAGTTTGAGTTGGAAATGTCAAATTTTAATAAATTTATTTGAAACCTACTTCGATCTTTCTCGACTATGTTGAGTTTTTTTGATAGAGAAGCTTAATTTGAGTAATTTCAGTTGAAATTAACTTCGATTTTTTGGATTATGTCACGATTTTTGTCAAATTTTAATAAATTTATTTGAAATCAACTTCGATTTTATTGGATTTTGTTGAGAATTTTTGGTGTAGGATGTATATTTGAGTAAATTTAGATGAAAATAGCGACAATTTTTTGGATTGTGAAAAAAAATTTGAGTTGGAAGTGTCAAATTTTAATAAATTTATTTGAAACCAACTTCGATTTTTTGGATTTTCTTGAGTATGTTTTATGTAGGATCTACAATTGAGTAAATTTAGATGAAAATAACTTCAATTTTTTGGATTGTGAAAAAAATTTGAGTTGGAAGTGTCAAATTTTAATAAATTTATTTTAAACCAACTTTGATTTTTTGTATTTTCTTGAGTATTTTTGTTGTAGGATCTACAATTGAGTAAATTTAGATGAAAATAACTTCAATTTTTTGGATTTTGTCACGATTTTTGTCAAATTTTAATAAATTTATTTGAAATCAACTTGGATAATTTTGGATTTCGTCGAGTATATTTGGTGTAGGATGTATATTTGAGTAAATTTAGATGAAAATAACTTCAATTTTTTGGATTTTGTCACGATTTTTGTCAAATTTTAATAAATTTATTTGAAATCAACTTGGATAATTTTGGAACTTGTTGAGTACTTTTGGTGTTGGGTGTATATTTGAGTAAATTTAGATGAAAATATCTTCAATTTTTTGGATTCTGAAAAAAAGTTTAGTTGGAAGTGTCAAATTTTAATAAATTTATTTGAAATCAACTTCGATTTTTTGGATTTTCTTGAGTATTTTTGTTGTAGGATCTACAATTGAGTAAATTTAGATGAAAATAACTTCAATTTTTTGGATTGTGAAAAAAATTTGAGTTGGAAGTGTCAAATTTTAATAAATTTATTTGAAACCAACTTCGATTTTTTGGATTTTCTTAAGTATTTTTGTTGTAGGATCTTCAATTGAGTAAATTTAGATGAAAATAACTTCGATTTTTTATATTTTTTCACGATTTTTGTCAAATTTTAATAAATATATTTGAAATCAACTTGGATAATTTTGGATTTTGTCGAGTATTTTTGGTGTAGGATGTATATTTGAGTAAATTTTGATGAAAATAACTTCAATTTTTTGGATTGTGAAAAAAATTTGAGTTGGAAGTGTCAAATTTTAATAAATTTATTTAAAACCAACTTCGATTTTTTGGATTTTCTTGAGTATTTTTGATGTAGGATCTACAATTGAGTAAATTTAGATGCAAATAACTTCAATTTTTTGGATTGTGAAAAAAATTTGAGTTGGAAGTGTCAAATTTTAATATATTTATTTGAAACCAACTTCGATTTTTTGGATTTTCTTGAGTATTTTTGTTGTAGGATCTACAATTGAGTAAATTTAGATGAAAATAACTTCAATTTTTTGGATTGTGAATAAAATTTGAGTTGGAAGTGTCAAATTTTAATAAATTTATTTGAAACCAACTTCGATTTTTTGGATTTTCTTAAGTATTTTTGTTGTAGGATCTTCAATTGAGTAAATTTAGATGAAAATAACTTCGATTTTTTATATTTTTTCACGATTTTTGTCAAATTTTAATAAATATATTTGAAATCAACTTGGATAATTTTGGATTTTGTCGAGTATTTTTGGTGTAGGATGTATATTTGAGTAAATTTTGATGAAAATAACTTCAATTTTTTGGATTGTGAAAAAAATTTGAGTTGGAAGTGTCAAATTTTAATAAATTTATTTGAAACCAACTTCGATTTTTTGGATTTTCTTGAGTATTTTTGATGTAGGATCTACAATTGAGTAAATTTAGATGAAAATAACTTCAATTTTTTGGATTGTGAAAAAAATTTGAGTTGGAAGTGTCAAATTTTAATATATTTATTTGAAACCAACATCGATTTTTTGGATTTTCTTGAGTATTTTTGTTGTAGGATCTACAATTGAGTAAATTTAGATGAAAATAACTTCAATTTTTTGGATTGTGAAAAAAATTTGAGTTGGAAGTGTCAAATTTTAATAAATTTATTTGAAACCAACTTCGATTTTTTGGATTTTCTTAAGTATTTTTGTTGTGGGATCTACAATTGAGTAAATTTAGATGAAAATAACTTCGATTTTTTGGATTTTGTCACGATTTTTGTCAAATTTTAATAAATATATTTGAAATCAACTTGGATAATTTTGGATTTTGTCGAGTATTTTTGGTGTAGGATGTATATTTGAGTAAATTTTGATGAAAATAACTTCAATTTTTTGAATTGCGAAAAAAATTTGAGTTGGAAGTGTCAAATTTTAATAAATTTATTTGAAACCAACTTCGATTTTTTGGATTTTCTTGAGTATTTTTGTTGTAGGATCTACAATTGAGTAAATTTAGATGAAAATAACTTCAATTTTTTGGATTGTGAAAAAAATTTGAGTTGGAAGTGTCAAATTTTAATAAATTTATTTGAAACCAACTTCGATTTTTTGGATTTTCTTAAGTATTTTTGTTGTAGGATCTTCAATTGAGTAAATTTAGATGAAAATAACTTCGATTTTTTATATTTTTTCACGATTTTTGTCAAATTTTAATAAATATATTTGAAATCAACTTGGATAATTTTGGATTTTGTCGAGTATTTTTGGTGTAGGATGTATATTTGAGTAAATTTTGATGAAAATAACTTCAATTTTTTGGATTGTGAAAAAAATTTGAGTTGGAAGTGTCAAATTTTAATAAATTTATTTGAAACCAACTTCGATTTTTTGGATTTTCTTGAGTATTTTTGATGTAGGATCTACAATTGAGTAAATTTAGATGAATATAACTTCAATTTTTTGAATTGTGAAAAAAATTTGAGTTGGAAGTGTCAAATTTTAATAAATTTATTTGAAACCAACTTCGATTTTTTGGATTTTCTTGAGTATTTTTGTTGTAGGATCTACAATTGAGTAAATTTAGATGAAAATAACTTCAATTTTTTGGATTGTGAAAAAAATTTGAGTTGGAAGTGTCAAATTTTAATAAATTTATTTGAAACCAACTTCGATTTTTTGGATTTTCTTAAGTATTTTTGTTGTAGGATCTTCAATTGAGTAAATTTAGATGAAAATAACTTCGATTTTTTATATTTTTTCACGATTTTTGTCAAATTTTAATAAATATATTTGAAATCAACTTGGATAATTTTGGATTTTGTCGAGTATTTTTGGTGTAGGATGTATATTTGAGTAAATTTTGATGAAAATAACTTCAATTTTTTGGATTGTGAAAAAAATTTGAGTTGGAAGTGTCAAATTTTAATAAATTTATTTGAAACCAACTTCGATTTTTTGGATTTTCTTGAGTATTTTTGATGTAGGATCTACAATTGAGTAAATTTAGATGAAAATAACTTCAATTTTTTGGATTGTGAAAAAAATTTGAGTTGGAAGTGTCAAATTTTAATATATTTATTTGAAACCAACATCGATTTTTTGGATTTTCTTGAGTATTTTTGTTGTAGGATCTACAATTGAGTAAATTTAAATGAAAATAACTTCAATTTTTTGGATTGTGAAAAAAATTTGAGTTGGAAGTGTCAAATTTTAATAAATTTATTTGAAATCAACTTCGATTTTATTGGATTTTGTCGAGTATTTTTGGAGTAGGATGTATATTTGAGTAAATTTAGATGAAAATAACGACAATTTTTTGGATTGTGAAAAAAAATTTTAGTTGGAAGTGTCAAATTTTAATAAATTTATTTGAAATCAACTTCGATTTTATTGGATTTTGTCGAGTACTTTTGGTGTTGGGTGTATATTTGAGTAAATTTAGATGAAAATAATTTCAATTTTTTGGATTGTGAAAAAAATTTGAGTTGAATGTGTCAAATTTTAATAAATTTATTTGAAACCAACTTCGATTTTTTGTATTTTCTTGAGTATTTTTGTTATAGGATCTATATTTGAGTAAATTTAGATGAAAATATCTTCAATTTTTTGGATTGTGAAAAAAATTTGAGTTGGAAGTGTCAAATTTTAATAAATTTATTTGAAATCAACTTCGATTGTATTGGATTTTGTCGAGTATTTTTGTTGTAGGATCTACAATTGAGTAAATTTAGATGAAAATAACTTCAATTTTTTGGATTTTGTCACGATTTTTGTCAAATTTTAATAAATATATTTGAAATCAACTTGGATAATTTCGGATTTTGTCGAGTATTTTTGGTGTAGGATGTATATTTGAGTAAATTTTGATGAAAATAACTTCAATTTTTTGGATTGTGAAAAAAATTTGAGTTGGAAGTGTCAAATTTTAATAAATTTATTTGAAACCAACTTCGATTTTTTGGATTTTCTTGAGTATTTTTGATGTAGGATCTACAATTGACTAAATTTAGATGAAAATAACTTCAATTTTTTGGATTGTGAAAAAAATTTGAGTTGGAAGTGTCAAATTTTAATAAATTTATTTTAAACCAGCTTTGATTTTTTGGATTTTCTTGAGTATTTTTGTTGTAGGATCTACAATTGAGTAAATTTAGATGAAAATAACTACAATTTTTTGGATTTTGTCACGATTTTTGTCAAATTTTAATAAATTTATTTGAAATCAACTTGGATAATTTTGGAATTTGTTGAGTATTTTTGTTGTAGGATCTATATTTGAGTAAATTTAGATGAAAATATCTTCAATTTTTTGGATTGTGAAAAAAATTTTAGTTGGAAGTGTCAAATTTTAATAAATTTATTTGAAATCAACTTCGATTATTTTGAATTTTGTTCAGTATTTTTGTTGTAGGATCTACAATTGAGTAAATTTAGATGAAAATAACTTCAATTTTTTGGATTGTGAAAAAAATTTGAGTTGGAAGTGTCAAATTTTAATAAATTTATTTGAAACCAACTTCGATTTTTTGGATTTTCTGGAGTATTTTTGTTGTAGGATCTACAATTGAGTAAATTTAGATGAAAATAACTTCAATTTTTTGGATTGTGAAAAAAATTTGAGTTGGAAGTGTCAAATTTTAATAAATTTATTTGAAACCAACTTCGATTTTTTGGATTTTCTTAAGTATTTTTGTTGTAGGATCTTCAATTGAGTAAATTTAGATGAAAATAACTTCGATTTTTTATATTTTTTCACGATTTTTGTCAAATTTTAATAAATATATTTGAAATCAACTTGGATAATTTTGGATTTTGTCGAGTATTTTTGGTGTAGGATGTATATTTGAGTAAATTTAGATGAAAATAACTTCAATTTTTTGGATTGTGAAAAAAATTTGAGTTGGAAGTGTCAAATTTTAATAAATTTATTTGAAACCAACTTCGATTTTTTGGATTTTCTTGAGTATTTTTGTTGTAGGATCTACAATTGAGTAAATTTAGATGAAAATAACTTCAATTTTTTGGATTGTGAAAAAAATTTGTGTTGGAAGTGTCAAATTTTAATAAATTTATTTGAAACCAACTTCGATTTTTTGGATTTTCTTGAGTATTTTTGTTGTAGGATCTACAATTGAGTAAATTTAGATGAAAATAACTTCAATTTTTTGGATTTTGTCACGATTTTTGTCAAATTTTAATAAATTTATTTGAAATCAACTTGGATAATTTTGGAATTTGTTGAGTACTTTTGGTGTTGGGTGTATATTTGAGTAAATTTAGATGAAAATATCTTCAATTTTTTGGATTCTGAAAAAAAGTTTAGTTGGAAGTGTCAAATTTTAATAAATTTATTTGAAATCAACTTCGATTTTTTGGATTTTCTTGAGTATTTTTGTTGTAGGATCTACAATTGAGTAAATTTAGATGAAAATAACTTCAATTTTTTGGATTGTGAAAAAAATTTGAGTTGGAAGTGTCAAATTTTAATAAATTTATTTGAAACCAACTTCGATTTTTTGGATTTTCTTGAGTATTTTTGTTGTAGGATCTACAATTGAGTAAATTTAGATGAAAATAACTTCAATTTTTTGGATTGTGAAAAAAATTTGAGTTGGAAGTGTCAAATTTTAATAAATTTATTTGAAACCAACTTCGATTTTTTGGATTTTCTTAAGTATTTTTGTTGTAGGATCTTCAATTGAGTAAATTTAGATGAAAATAACTTCGATTTTTTATATTTTTTCACGATTTTTGTCAAATTTTAATAAATATATTTGAAATCAACTTGGATAATTTTGGATTTTGTCGAGTATTTTTGGTGTAGGATGTATATTTGAGTAAATTTTGATGAAAATAACTTCAATTTTTTGGATTGTGAAAAAAATTTGAGTTGGAAGTGTCAAATTTTAATAAATTTATTTGAAACCAACTTCGATTTTTTGGATTTTCTTGAGTATTTTTGATGTAGGATCTACAATTGAGTAAATTTAGATGAAAATAACTTCAATTTTTTGGATTGTGAAAAAAATTTGAGTTGGAAGTGTCAAATTTTAATATATTTATTTGAAACCAACATCGATTTTTTGGATTTTCTTGAGTATTTTTGTTGTAGGATCTACAATTGAGTAAATTTAAATGAAAATAACTTCAATTTTTTGGATTGTGAAAAAAATTTGAGTTGGAAGTGTCAAATTTTAATAAATTTATTTGAAATCAACTTCGATTTTATTGGATTTTGTCGAGTATTTTTGGAGTAGGATGTATATTTGAGTAAATTTAGATGAAAATAACGACAATTTTTTGGATTGTGAAAAAAAATTTTAGTTGGAAGTGTCAAATTTTAATAAATTTATTTGAAATCAACTTCGATTTTATTGGATTTTGTCGAGTACTTTTGGTGTTGGGTGTATATTTGAGTAAATTTAGATGAAAATAATTTCAATTTTTTGGATTGTGAAAAAAATTTGAGTTGAATGTGTCAAATTTTAATAAATTTATTTGAAACCAACTTCGATTTTTTGTATTTTCTTGAGTATTTTTGTTATAGGATCTATATTTGAGTAAATTTAGATGAAAATATCTTCAATTTTTTGGATTGTGAAAAAAATTTGAGTTGGAAATGTCGAATTTTAATAAATTTATTTGAAACCTACTTCGATTTTTCTCGACTATGTTGAGTTTTTTTGATAGAGAAGCTTAATTTGAGTTATTTCAGTTGAAATTAACTTCGATTTTTTGGATTTTGTCACGATTTTTGTCAAATTTTAATAAATTTACTTGAAATCAACTTCGATTTTATTGGATTTTGTTGAGAATTTTTGGTGTAGGATGTATATTTGAGTAAATTTAGATGAAAATAACAACAATTTTTTGGATTGTGAAAAAAAATTTTAGTTGGAAGTGTCAAATTTTAATAAATTTATTTGAAATCAACTTCGATTTTATTGGATTTTGTCGAGTACTTTTGGTGTTGGGTGTATATTTGAGTAAATTTAGATGAAAATAACTTGAATTTTTTGGATTGTGAAAAAAAGTTTAGTTGGAAGGGTCAAATTTTAATAAATTTATTTGAAACCAACTTCGATTTTTTGGATTTTCTTGAGTATATTTGTTGTAGGATCTTCAATTGAGTAAATTTAGATGAAAATAACTTCGATTTTTTGGATTTTGTCACGATTTTTGTCAAATTTTAATAAATATATTTGAAATCAACTTGGATAATTTTGGATTTTGTCGAGTATTTTTGGTGTAGGATGTATATTTGAGTAAATTTAGATGACAATAACTTCAATTTTTTGGGTTGTGAAAAAAATTTGAGTTGGAAGTGTCAAATTTTAAAAAATTTATTTGAAACCAACTTCGATTTTTTGGATTTTCTTGAGTATTTTTGTTTTAGGATCTACAATTGAGTAAATTTAGATGAAAATAACTTCGATTTTTTGGATTATGTCACGATTTTTGTCAAATTTTAATAAATATATTTGAAATCAACTTGGATAATTTTGGAATTTGTTGAGTATTTTTGTTGTAGGATCAATATTTGAGCAAATTTAGATGAAAATATCTTCAATTTTTAGGATTGTGAAAAAAATTTTAGTTGGAAGTGTCAAATTTTAATATATTTATTTGAAATCAACTTCGATTGTATTGGATTTTGTCGAGTATTTTTGTTGTAGGATCTATATTTGAGTAAATTTAGATGAAAATAGCTTCAATTTTTTGGATTGTGAAAAAAATTTTAGTTGGAAGTGTCAAATTTTAATAAATTTATTTGAAATCAATTTGGATTATTTTGGATTTTGTTGAGTATTTTTGTTGTAGGATCTATATTTGAGTAAATTTAGATGAAAATAACATAAATTTTTAGGATTGTGAAAAAAATTTTAGTTGGAAGTGCCAAATTTTAATAAATTTATTTGAAACCAACTTCGATTTTTTGGATTTTCTTGAGTATTTTTGTAGTAGGATCTACAATTGAGTAAATTTAGATGAAAATAACTACAATTTTTTGGATTTTGTCACGATTTTTTCAAATTTTAATAAATTTATTTGAAATCAACTTGGATAATTTTGGAATTTGTTGAGTATTTTTGTTGTAGGATCTATATTTGAGTAAATTTAGATGAAAATATCTTCAATTTTTTGGATTGTGAAAAAAATTTTAGTTGGAAGTGTCAAATTTTAATAAATTTATTTGAAATCAACTTCGATTATTTTGAATTTTGTTCAGTATTTTTGTTGTAGGATGTATTTATGAGTAAATTTAGATGAAAATAACGACAATTTTTTGGATTGTGAAAAAGTTTGAGTTGGAAATGTCAAATTTTAATAAATTTATTTGAAACCTACTTCGATTTTTCTCGACTATGTTGAGTTTTTTTTGATAGAGAAGCTTAATTTGAGTAATTTCAGTTGAAATTAACTTCGATTTTTTGGATTATGTCACGATTTTTGTCAAATTTTAATAAATTTATTTGAAATCAACTTCGATTTTATTGGATTTTGTTGAGTATTTTTGGTGTAGGATGTATATTTGAGTAAATTTAGATGAAAATAACGACAATTTTTTGGATTGTGAAAAAAAATTTTAGTTGGAAGTGTCAAATTTTAATAAATTTATTTGAAATCAACACGGATAATTTTGGAATTTGTTGAGTATTTTTGTTGTAGGATCTATATTTGAGTAAATTTAGATGAAAATAACTTCAATTTTTAGGATTGTGAAAAAAATTTGAGTTGGAAGTGTCAAATTTTAATAAATTTATTTGAAACCAACTTCGATTTTTTGGATTTTCTTGAGTATTTTTGTTGTAGGATCTACAATTGAGTAAATTTAGATGAAAATAACTTCAATTTTTTGGATTTTGTCACGATATTTGTCAAATTTTAATAAATTTATTTGAAATCAACTTGGATAATTTTGGAATTTGTTGAGTATTTTTGTTATAGGATCTATATTTGAGTAAATTTAGATGAAAATATCTTCAATTTTTTGGATTGTGAAAAAAATTTTAGTTGGAAGTGTCAAATTTTAATAAATTTATTTGAAATCAACTTCGATTATTTTGAATTTTGTTCAGTATTTTTGTTGTAGGATGTATTTATGAGTAAATTTAGATGAAAATAACTTCAATTTTTTGGATTGTGAAAAAAATTTGAGTTGGAAGTGTCAAATTTTAATAAATTTATTTGAAACCAACTTCGATTTTTTGGATTTTCTTAAGTATTTTTGTTGTAGGATCTTCAATTGAGTAAATTTAGATGAAAATAACTTCGATTTTTTATATTTTTTCACGATTTTTGTCAAATTTTAATAAATATATTTGAAATCAACTTGGATAATTTTGGATTTTGTCGAGTATTTTTGGTGTAGGATGTATATTTGAGTAAATTTTGATGAAAATAACTTCAATTTTTTGGATTGTGAAAAAAATTTGAGTTGGAAGTGTCAAATTTTAATAAATTTATTTGAAACCAACTTCGATTTTTTGGATTTTCTTGAGTATTTTTGATGTAGGATCTACAATTGAGTAAATTTAGATGAAAATAACTTCAATTTTTTGGATTGTGAAAAAAATTTGAGTTGGAAGTGTCAAATTTTAATATATTTATTTGAAACCAACATCGATTTTTTGGATTTTCTTGAGTATTTTTGTTGTAGGATCTACAATTGAGTAAATTTAGATGAAAATAACTTCAATTTTTTGGATTGTGAAAAAAATTTGAGTTGGAAGTGTCAAATTTTAATAAATTTATTTGAAACCAACTTCGATTTTTTGGATTTTCTTAAGTATTTTTGTTGTGGGATCTACAATTGAGTAAATTTAGATGAAAATAACTTCGATTTTTTGGATTTTGTCACGATTTTTGTCAAATTTTAATAAATATATTTGAAATCAACTTGGATAATTTTGGATTTTGTCGAGTATTTTTGGTGTAGGATGTATATTTGAGTAAATTTTGATGAAAATAACTTCAATTTTTTGAATTGCGAAAAAAATTTGAGTTGGAAGTGTCAAATTTTAATAAATTTATTTGAAACCAACTTCGATTTTTTGGATTTTCTTGAGTATTTTTGTTGTAGGATCTACAATTGAGTAAATTTAGATGAAAATAACTTCAATTTTTTGGATTGTGAAAAAAATTTGAGTTGGAAGTGTCAAATTTTAATAAATTTATTTGAAACCAACTTCGATTTTTTGGATTTTCTTAAGTATTTTTGTTGTAGGATCTTCAATTGAGTAAATTTAGATGAAAATAACTTCGATTTTTTATATTTTTTCACGATTTTTGTCAAATTTTAATAAATATATTTGAAATCAACTTGGATAATTTTGGATTTTGTCGAGTATTTTTGGTGTAGGATGTATATTTGAGTAAATTTTGATGAAAATAACTTCAATTTTTTGGATTGTGAAAAAAATTTGAGTTGGAAGTGTCAAATTTTAATAAATTTATTTGAAACCAACTTCGATTTTTTGGATTTTCTTGAGTATTTTTGATGTAGGATCTACAATTGAGTAAATTTAGATGAATATAACTTCAATTTTTTGAATTGTGAAAAAAATTTGAGTTGGAAGTGTCAAATTTTAATAAATTTATTTGAAACCAACTTCGATTTTTTGGATTTTCTTGAGTATTTTTGTTGTAGGATCTACAATTGAGTAAATTTAGATGAAAATAACTTCAATTTTTTGGATTGTGAAAAAAATTTGAGTTGGAAGTGTCAAATTTTAATAAATTTATTTGAAACCAACTTCGATTTTTTGGATTTTCTTAAGTATTTTTGTTGTAGGATCTTCAATTGAGTAAATTTAGATGAAAATAACTTCGATTTTTTATATTTTTTCACGATTTTTGTCAAATTTTAATAAATATATTTGAAATCAACTTGGATAATTTTGGATTTTGTCGAGTATTTTTGGTGTAGGATGTATATTTGAGTAAATTTTGATGAAAATAACTTCAATTTTTTGGATTGTGAAAAAAATTTGAGTTGGAAGTGTCAAATTTTAATAAATTTATTTGAAACCAACTTCGATTTTTTGGATTTTCTTGAGTATTTTTGATGTAGGATCTACAATTGAGTAAATTTAGATGAAAATAACTTCAATTTTTTGGATTGTGAAAAAAATTTTAGTTGGAAGTGTCAAATTTTAATAAATTTATTTGAAATCAACTTCGATTATTTTGAATTTTGTTCAGTATTTTTGTTGTAGGATGTATTTATGAGTAAATTTAGATGAAAATAACTTCAATTTTTTGGATTGTGAAAAAAATTTGAGTTGGAAGTGTCAAATTTTAATAAATTTATTTGAAACCAACTTCGATTTTTTGGATTTTCTTAAGTATTTTTGTTGTAGGATCTTCAATTGAGTAAATTTAGATGAAAATAACTTCGATTTTTTATATTTTTTCACGATTTTTGTCAAATTTTAATAAATATATTTGAAATCAACTTGGATAATTTTGGATTTTGTCGAGTATTTTTGGTGTAGGATGTATATTTGAGTAAATTTTGATGAAAATAACTTCAATTTTTTGGATTGTGAAAAAAATTTGAGTTGGAAGTGTCAAATTTTAATAAATTTATTTGAAACCAACTTCGATTTTTTGGATTTTCTTGAGTATTTTTGATGTAGGATCTACAATTGAGTAAATTTAGATGAAAATAACTTCAATTTTTTGGATTGTGAAAAAAATTTGAGTTGGAAGTGTCAAATTTTAATATATTTATTTGAAACCAACATCGATTTTTTGGATTTTCTTGAGTATTTTTGTTGTAGGATCTACAATTGAGTAAATTTAGATGAAAATAACTTCAATTTTTTGGATTGTGAAAAAAATTTGAGTTGGAAGTGTCAAATTTTAATAAATTTATTTGAAACCAACTTCGATTTTTTGGATTTTCTTAAGTATTTTTGTTGTGGGATCTACAATTGAGTAAATTTAGATGAAAATAACTTCGATTTTTTGGATTTTGTCACGATTTTTGTCAAATTTTAATAAATATATTTGAAATCAACTTGGATAATTTTGGATTTTGTCGAGTATTTTTGGTGTAGGATGTATATTTGAGTAAATTTTGATGAAAATAACTTCAATTTTTTGAATTGCGAAAAAAATTTGAGTTGGAAGTGTCAAATTTTAATAAATTTATTTGAAACCAACTTCGATTTTTTGGATTTTCTTGAGTATTTTTGTTGTAGGATCTACAATTGAGTAAATTTAGATGAAAATAACTTCAATTTTTTGGATTGTGAAAAAAATTTGAGTTGGAAGTGTCAAATTTTAATAAATTTATTTGAAACCAACTTCGATTTTTTGGATTTTCTTAAGTATTTTTGTTGTAGGATCTTCAATTGAGTAAATTTAGATGAAAATAACTTCGATTTTTTATATTTTTTCACGATTTTTGTCAAATTTTAATAAATATATTTGAAATCAACTTGGATAATTTTGGATTTTGTCGAGTATTTTTGGTGTAGGATGTATATTTGAGTAAATTTTGATGAAAATAACTTCAATTTTTTGGATTGTGAAAAAAATTTGAGTTGGAAGTGTCAAATTTTAATAAATTTATTTGAAACCAACTTCGATTTTTTGGATTTTCTTGAGTATTTTTGATGTAGGATCTACAATTGAGTAAATTTAGATGAATATAACTTCAATTTTTTGAATTGTGAAAAAAATTTGAGTTGGAAGTGTCAAATTTTAATAAATTTATTTGAAACCAACTTCGATTTTTTGGATTTTCTTGAGTATTTTTGTTGTAGGATCTACAATTGAGTAAATTTAGATGAAAATAACTTCAATTTTTTGGATTGTGAAAAAAATTTGAGTTGGAAGTGTCAAATTTTAATAAATTTATTTGAAACCAACTTCGATTTTTTGGATTTTCTTAAGTATTTTTGTTGTAGGATCTTCAATTGAGTAAATTTAGATGAAAATAACTTCGATTTTTTATATTTTTTCACGATTTTTGTCAAATTTTAATAAATATATTTGAAATCAACTTGGATAATTTTGGATTTTGTCGAGTATTTTTGGTGTAGGATGTATATTTGAGTAAATTTTGATGAAAATAACTTCAATTTTTTGGATTGTGAAAAAAATTTGAGTTGGAAGTGTCAAATTTTAATAAATTTATTTGAAACCAACTTCGATTTTTTGGATTTTCTTGAGTATTTTTGATGTAGGATCTACAATTGAGTAAATTTAGATGAAAATAACTTCAATTTTTTGGATTGTGAAAAAAATTTGAGTTGGATGTGTCAAATTTTAATATATTTATTTGAAACCAACATCGATTTTTTGGATTTTCTTGAGTATTTTTGTTGTAGGATCTACAATTGAGTAAATTTAAATGAAAATAACTTCAATTTTTTGGATTGTGAAAAAAATTTGAGTTGGAAGTGTCAAATTTTAATAAATTTATTTGAAATCAACTTCGATTTTATTGGATTTTGTCGAGTATTTTTGGAGTAGGATGTATATTTGAGTAAATTTAGATGAAAATAACGACAATTTTTTGGATTGTGAAAAAAAATTTTAGTTGGAAGTGTCAAATTTTAATAAATTTATTTGAAATCAACTTCGATTTTATTGGATTTTGTCGAGTACTTTTGGTGTTGGGTGTATATTTGAGTAAATTTAGATGAAAATAATTTCAATTTTTTGGATTGTGAAAAAAATTTGAGTTGAATGTGTCAAATTTTAATAAATTTATTTGAAACCAACTTCGATTTTTTGTATTTTCTTGAGTATTTTTGTTATAGGATCTATATTTGAGTAAATTTAGATGAAAATATCTTCAATTTTTTGGATTGTGAAAAAAATTTGAGTTGGAAGTGTCAAATTTTAATAAATTTATTTGAAATCAACTTCGATTGTATTGGATTTTGTCGAGTATTTTTGTTGTAGGATCTACAATTGAGTAAATTTAGATGAAAATAACTTCAATTTTTTGGATTTTGTCACGATTTTTGTCAAATTTTAATAAATATATTTGAAATCAACTTGGATAATTTCGGATTTTGTCGAGTATTTTTGGTGTAGGATGTATATTTGAGTAAATTTTGATGAAAATAACTTCAATTTTTTGGATTGTGAAAAAAATTTGAGTTGGAAGTGTCAAATTTTAATAAATTTATTTGAAACCAACTTCGATTTTTTGGATTTTCTTGAGTATTTTTGATGTAGGATCTACAATTGACTAAATTTAGATGAAAATAACTTCAATTTTTTGGATTGTGAAAAAAATTTGAGTTGGAAGTGTCAAATTTTAATAAATTTATTTTAAACCAGCTTTGATTTTTTGGATTTTCTTGAGTATTTTTGTTGTAGGATCTACAATTGAGTAAATTTAGATGAAAATAACTACAATTTTTTGGATTTTGTCACGATTTTTGTCAAATTTTAATAAATTTATTTGAAATCAACTTGGATAATTTTGGATTTTGTCGAGTATTTTTGGTGTAGGATGTATATTTGAGTAAATTTAGATGAAAATAACTTCAATTTTTTGGATTGTGAAAAAAATTTGAGTTGGAAGTGTCAAATTTTAATAAATTTATTTGAAACCAACTTCGATTTTTTGGATTTTCTTGAGTATTTTTGTTGTAGGATCTACAATTGAGTAAATTTAGATGAAAATAACTTCAATTTTTTGGATTGTGAAAAAAATTTGTGTTGGAAGTGTCAAATTTTAATAAATTTATTTGAAACCAACTTCGATTTTTTGGATTTTCTTGAGTATTTTTGTTGTAGGATCTACAATTGAGTAAATTTAGATGAAAATAACTTCAATTTTTTGGATTTTGTCACGATTTTTGTCAAATTTTAATAAATTTATTTGAAATCAACTTGGATAATTTTGGAATTTGTTGAGTACTTTTGGTGTTGGGTGTATATTTGAGTAAATTTAGATGAAAATATCTTCAATTTTTTGGATTCTGAAAAAAAGTTTAGTTGGAAGTGTCAAATTTTAATAAATTTATTTGAAATCAACTTCGATTTTTTGGATTTTCTTGAGTATTTTTGTTGTAGGATCTACAATTGAGTAAATTTAGATGAAAATAACTTCAATTTTTTGGATTGTGAAAAAAATTTGAGTTGGAAGTGTCAAATTTTAATAAATTTATTTGAAACCAACTTCGATTTTTTGGATTTTCTTGAGTATTTTTGTTGTAGGATCTACAATTGAGTAAATTTAGATGAAAATAACTTCAATTTTTTGGATTGTGAAAAAAATTTGAGTTGGAAGTGTCAAATTTTAATAAATTTATTTGAAACCAACTTCGATTTTTTGGATTTTCTTAAGTATTTTTGTTGTAGGATCTTCAATTGAGTAAATTTAGATGAAAATAACTTCGATTTTTTATATTTTTTCACGATTTTTGTCAAATTTTAATAAATATATTTGAAATCAACTTGGATAATTTTGGATTTTGTCGAGTATTTTTGGTGTAGGATGTATATTTGAGTAAATTTTGATGAAAATAACTTCAATTTTTTGGATTGTGAAAAAAATTTGAGTTGGAAGTGTCAAATTTTAATAAATTTATTTGAAACCAACTTCGATTTTTTGGATTTTCTTGAGTATTTTTGATGTAGGATCTACAATTGAGTAAATTTAGATGAAAATAACTTCAATTTTTTGGATTGTGAAAAAAATTTGAGTTGGAAGTGTCAAATTTTAATATATTTATTTGAAACCAACATCGATTTTTTGGATTTTCTTGAGTATTTTTGTTGTAGGATCTACAATTGAGTAAATTTAAATGAAAATAACTTCAATTTTTTGGATTGTGAAAAAAATTTGAGTTGGAAGTGTCAAATTTTAATAAATTTATTTGAAATCAACTTCGATTTTATTGGATTTTGTCGAGTATTTTTGGAGTAGGATGTATATTTGAGTAAATTTAGATGAAAATAACGACAATTTTTTGGATTGTGAAAAAAAATTTTAGTTGGAAGTGTCAAATTTTAATAAATTTATTTGAAATCAACTTCGATTTTATTGGATTTTGTCGAGTACTTTTGGTGTTGGGTGTATATTTGAGTAAATTTAGATGAAAATATCTTCAATTTTTTGGATTGTGAAAAAAATTTTAGTTGGAAGTGTCAAATTTTAATAAATTTATTTGAAATCAACTTCGATTATTTTGAATTTTGTTCAGTATTTTTGTTGTAGGATGTATTTATGAGTAAATTTAGATGAAAATAACGACAATTTTTTGGATTGTGAAAAAGTTTGAGTTGGAAATGTCAAATTTTAATAAATTTATTTGAAACCTACTTCGATTTTTCTCGACTATGTTGAGTTTTTTTTGATAGAGAAGCTTAATTTGAGTAATTTCAGTTGAAATTAACTTCGATTTTTTGGATTATGTCACGATTTTTGTCAAATTTTAATAAATTTATTTGAAATCAACTTCGATTTTATTGGATTTTGTTGAGTATTTTTGGTGTAGGATGTATATTTGAGTAAATTTAGATGAAAATAACGACAATTTTTTGGATTGTGAAAAAAAATTTTAGTTGGAAGTGTCAAATTTTAATAAATTTATTTGAAATCAACACGGATAATTTTGGAATTTGTTGAGTATTTTTGTTGTAGGATCTATATTTGAGTAAATTTAGATGAAAATAACTTCAATTTTTAGGATTGTGAAAAAAATTTGAGTTGGAAGTGTCAAATTTTAATAAATTTATTTGAAACCAACTTCGATTTTTTGGATTTTCTTGAGTATTTTCGTTGTAGGATCTACAATTGAGTAAATTTAGATGAAAATAACTTCAATTTTTTGGATTTTGTCACGATATTTGTCAAATTTTAATAAATTTATTTGAAATCAACTTGGATAATTTTGGAATTTGTTGAGTATTTTTGTTATAGGATCTATATTTGAGTAAATTTAGATGAAAATATCTTCAATTTTTTGGATTGTGAAAAAAATTTTAGTTGGAAGTGTCAAATTTTAATAAATTTATTTGAAATCAACTTCGATTATTTTGAATTTTGTTCAGTATTTTTGTTGTAGGATGTATTTATGAGTAAATTTAGATGAAAATAACTTCAATTTTTTGGATTGTGAAAAAAATTTGAGTTGGAAGTGTCAAATTTTAATAAATTTATTTGAAACCAACTTCGATTTTTTGGATTTTCTTGAGTATTTTTGATGTAGGATCTACAATTGAGTAAATTTAGATGAATATAACTTCAATTTTTTGAATTGTGAAAAAAATTTGAGTTGGAAGTGTCAAATTTTAATAAATTTATTTGAAACCAACTTCGATTTTTTGGATTTTCTTGAGTATTTTTGTTGTAGGATCTACAATTGAGTAAATTTAGATGAAAATAACTTCAATTTTTTGGATTGTGAAAAAAATTTGAGTTGGAAGTGTCAAATTTTAATAAATTTATTTGAAACCAACTTCGATTTTTTGGATTTTCTTGAGTATTTTTGTTGTAGGATCTACAATTGAGTAAATTTAGATGAAAATAACTACAATTTTTTGGATTTTGTCACGATTTTTGTCAAATTTTAATAAATTTATTTGAAATCAACTTGGATAATTTTGGAATTTGTTGAGTATTTTTGTTGTAGGATCTATATTTGAGTACATTTAGATGAAAATATCTTCAATTTTTTGGATTGTGAAAAAAATTTTAGTTGGAAGTGTCAAATTTTAATAAATTTATTTGAAATCAACTTCGATTATTTTGAATTTTGTTCAGTATTTTTGTTGTAGGATGTATTTATGAGTAAATTTAGATGAAAATAACGACAATTTTTTGGATTGTGAAAAAGTTTGAGTTGGAAATGTCAAATTTTAATAAATTTATTTGAAACCTACTTCGATCTTTCTCGACTATGTTGAGTTTTTTTGATAGAGAAGCTTAATTTGAGTAATTTCAGTTGAAATTAACTTCGATTTTTTGGATTATGTCACGATTTTTGTCAAATTTTAATAAATTTATTTGAAATCAACTTCGATTTTATTGGATTTTGTTGAGAATTTTTGGTGTAGGATGTATATTTGAGTAAATTTAGATGAAAATAGCGACAATTTTTTGGATTGTGAAAAAAAATTTTAGTTGGAAGTGTCAAATTTTAATAAATTTATTTGAAATCGACTTCGATTTTATTGGATTTTGTCGAGTACTTTTGGTGTTGGGTGTATATTTGAGTAAATTTAGATGAAAATAACGACAATTTTTTGGATTGTGAAAAAAATTTGAGTTGGAAGTGTCAAATTTTAATAAATTTATTTGAAACCAACTTCGATTTTTTGGATTTTCTTGAGTATGTTTTATGTAGGATCTACAATTGAGTAAATTTAGATGAAAATAACTTCAATTTTTTGGATTGTGAAAAAAATTTGAGTTGGAAGTGTCAAATTTTAATAAATTTATTTTAAACCAACTTTGATTTTTTGTATTTTCTTGAGTATTTTTGTTGTAGGATCTACAATTGAGTAAATTTAGATGAAAATAACTTCAATTTTTTGGATTTTGTCACGATTTTTGTCAAATTTTAATAAATTTATTTGAAATCAACTTGGATAATTTTGGATTTCGTCGAGTATATTTGGTGTAGGATGTATATTTGAGTAAATTTAGATGAAAATAACTTCAATTTTTTGGATTGTGAAAAAAATTTGAGTTGGAAGTGTCAAATTTTAATAAATTTATTTGAAACCAACTTCGATTTTTTGGATTTTCTTGAGTATTTTTGTTGTAGGATCTACAATTGAGTAAATTTAGATGAAAATAACTTCAATTTTTTGGATTGTGAAAAAAATTTGAGTTGGAAGTGTCAAATTTTAATAAATTTATTTGAAACCAACTTCGATTTTTTGGATTTTCTTGAGTATTTTTGTTGTAGGATCTACAATTGAGTAAATTTAGATGAAAATAACTTCAATTTTTTGGATTTTGTCACGATTTTTGTCAAATTTTAATAAATTTATTTGAAATCAACTTGGATAATTTTGGAATTTGTTGAGTACTTTTGGTGTTGGGTGTATATTTGAGTAAATTTAGATGAAAATATCTTCAATTTTTTGGATTGTGAAAAAAAGTTTAGTTGGAAGTGTCAAATTTTAATAAATTTATTTTAAGAAATCAACTTCGATTTTTTGGATTTTCTGGAGTATTTTTGTTGTAGGATCTACAATTGAGTAAATTTAGATGAAAATAACTTCAATTTTTTGGATTGTGAAAAAAATTTGAGTTGGAAGTGTCAAATTTTAATAAATTTATTTGAAACCAACTTCGATTTTTTGGATTTTCTTAAGTATTTTTCTTGTAGGATCTTCAATTGAGTAAATTTAGATGAAAATAACTTCGATTTTTTATATTTTTTCACGATTTTTGTCAAATTTTAATAAATATATTTGAAATCAACTTGGATAATTTTGGATTTTGTCGAGTATTTTTGGTGTAGGATGTATATTTGAGTAAATTTAGATGAAAATAACTTCAATTTTTTGGATTGTGAAAAAAATTTGAGTTGGAAGTGTCAAATTTTAATAAATTTATTTGAAACCAACTTCGATTTTTTGGATTTTCTTGAGTATTTTTGTTGTAGGATCTACAATTGAGTAAATTTAGATGAAAATAACTTCAATTTTTTGGATTTTGTCACGATTTTTGTCAAATTTTAATAAATTTATTTGAAATCAACTTGGATAATTTTGGATTTTGTCGAGTATTTTTGGTGTAGGATGTATATTTGAGTAAATTTTGATGAAAATAACTTCAATTTTTTGGATTGTGAAAAAAATTTGAGTTGGAAGTGTCAAATTTTAATAAATTTATTTAAAACCAACTTCGATTTTTTGGATTTTCTTGAGTATTTTTGATGTAGGATCTACAATTGAGTAAATTTAGATGCAAATAACTTCAATTTTTTGGATTGTGAAAAAAATTTGAGTTGGAAGTGTCAAATTTTAATATATTTATTTGAAACCAACTTCGATTTTTTGGATTTTCTTGAGTATTTTTGTTGTAGGATCTACAATTGAGTAAATTTAGATGAAAATAACTTCAATTTTTTGGATTGTGAATAAAATTTGAGTTGGAAGTGTCAAATTTTAATAAATTTATTTGAAACCAACTTCGATTTTTTGGATTTTCTTAAGTATTTTTGTTGTAGGATCTTCAATTGAGTAAATTTAGATGAAAATAACTTCGATTTTTTATATTTTTTCACGATTTTTGTCAAATTTTAATAAATATATTTGAAATCAACTTGGATAATTTTGGATTTTGTCGAGTATTTTTGGTGTAGGATGTATATTTGAGTAAATTTTGATGAAAATAACTTCAATTTTTTGGATTGTGAAAAAAATTTGAGTTGGAAGTGTCAAATTTTAATAAATTTATTTGAAACCAACTTCGATTTTTTGGATTTTCTTGAGTATTTTTGATGTAGGATCTACAATTGAGTAAATTTAGATGAAAATAACTTCAATTTTTTGGATTGTGAAAAAAATTTGAGTTGGAAGTGTCAAATTTTAATATATTTATTTGAAACCAACATCGATTTTTTGGATTTTCTTGAGTATTTTTGTTGTAGGATCTACAATTGAGTAAATTTAGATGAAAATAACTTCAATTTTTTGGATTGTGAAAAAAATTTGAGTTGGAAGTGTCAAATTTTAATAAATTTATTTGAAACCAACTTCGATTTTTTGGATTTTCTTAAGTATTTTTGTTGTGGGATCTACAATTGAGTAAATTTAGATGAAAATAACTTCGATTTTTTGGATTTTGTCACGATTTTTGTCAAATTTTAATAAATATATTTGAAATCAACTTGGATAATTTTGGATTTTGTCGAGTATTTTTGGTGTAGGATGTATATTTGAGTAAATTTTGATGAAAATAACTTCAATTTTTTGAATTGTGAAAAAAATTTGAGTTGGAAGTGTCAAATTTTAATAAATTTATTTGAAACCAACTTCGATTTTTTGGATTTTCTTGAGTATTTTTGTTGTAGGATCTACAATTGAGTAAATTTAGATGAAAATAACTTCAATTTTTTGGATTGTGAAAAAAATTTGAGTTGGAAGTGTCAAATTTTAATAAATTTATTTGAAACCAACTTCGATTTTTTGGATTTTCTTAAGTATTTTTGTTGTGGGATCTACAATTGAGTAAATTTAGATGAAAATAACTTCGATTTTTTGGATTTTGTCACGATTTTTGTCAAATTTTAATAAATATATTTGAAATCAACTTGGATAATTTTGGATTTTGTCGAGTATTTTTGGTGTAGGATGTATATTTGAGTAAATTTTGATGAAAATAACTTCAATTTTTTGAATTGTGAAAAAAATTTGAGTTGGAAGTGTCAAATTTTAATAAATTTATTTGAAACCAACTTCGATTTTTTGGATTTTCTTGAGTATTTTTGTTGTAGGATCTACAATTGAGTAAATTTAGATGAAAATAACTTCAATTTTTTGGATTGTGAAAAAAATTTGAGTTGGAAGTGTCAAATTTTAATAAATTTATTTGAAACCAACTTCGATTTTTTGGATTTTCTTAAGTATTTTTGTTGTAGGATCTTCAATTGAGTAAATTTAGATGAAAATAACTTCGATTTTTTATATTTTTTCACGATTTTTGTCAAATTTTAATAAATATATTTGAAATCAACTTGGATAATTTTGGATTTTGTCGAGTATTTTTGGTGTAGGATGTATATTTGAGTAAATTTTGATGAAAATAACTTCAATTTTTTGGATTGTGAAAAAAATTTGAGTTGGAAGTGTCAAATTTTAATAAATTTATTTGAAACCAACTTCGATTTTTTGGATTTTCTTGAGTATTTTTGATGTAGGATCTACAATTGAGTAAATTTAGATGAAAATAACTTCAATTTTTTGGATTGTGAAAAAAATTTGAGTTGGAAGTGTCAAATTTTAATATATTTATTTGAAACCAACATCGATTTTTTGGATTTTCTTGAGTATTTTTGTTGTAGGATCTACAATTGAGTAAATTTAAATGAAAATAACTTCAATTTTTTGGATTGTGAAAAAAATTTGAGTTGGAAGTGTCAAATTTTAATAAATTTATTTGAAACCAACTTCGATTTTTTGGATTTTCTTAAGTATTTTTGTTGTAGGATCTTCAATTGAGTAAATTTAGATGAAAATAACTTCGATTTTTTGGATTTTGTCACGATTTTTGTCAAATTTTAATAAATATATTTGAAATCAACTTGGATAATTTTGGATTTTGTCGAGTATTTTTGGTGTAGGATGTATATTTGAGTAAATTTTGATGAAAATAACTTCAATTTTTTGAATTGTGAAAAAAATTTGAGTTGGAAGAGTCAAATTTTAATAAATTTATTTGAAACCAACTTCGATTTTTTGGATTTTCTTGAGTATTTTTGTTGTAGGATCTACAATTGAGTAAATTTAGATGAAAATAACTTCAATTTTTTGGATTTTGTCACGATATTTGTCAAATTTTAATAAATTTATTTGAAATCAACTTGGATAATTTTGGAATTTGTTGAGTATTTTTGTTATAGGATCTATATTTGAGTAAATTTAGATGAAAATATCTTCAATTTTTTGGATTGTGAAAAAAATTTTAGTTGGAAGTGTCAAATTTTAATAAATTTATTTGAAATCAACTTCGATTATTTTGAATTTTGTTCAGTATTTTTGTTGTAGGATGTATTTATGAGTAAATTTAGATGAAAATAACGACAATTTTTTGGATTGTGAAAAAAATTTGAGTTGGAAATGTCAAATTTTAATAAATTTATTTGAAACCTACTTCGATTTTTCTCGACTATGTTGAGTTTTTTGATAGAGAAGCTTAATTTGAGTAATTTCAGTTGAAATTAACTTCGTTTTTTTGGATTTTGTCACGATTTTTGTCAAATTTTAATAAATTTATTTGAAATCAACTTCGATTTTATTGGATTTTGTCGAGTACTTTTGGTGTTGGGTGTATATTTGAGTAAATTTAGATGAAAATAACAGCAATTTTTTGGATTGTGAAAAAAAATTTTAGTTGGAAGTGTCAAATTTTAATAAATTTATTTGAAATCAACTTCGATTTTATTGGATTTTGTCGAGTACTTTTGGTGTTGGGTGTATATTTGAGTAAATTTAGATGAAAATAACTTGAATTTTTTGGATTGTGAAAAAAAGTTTAGTTGGAAGTGTCAAATTTTAATAAATTTATTTGAAACCAACTTCGATTTTTTGGATTTTCTTGAGTATATTTGTTGTAGGATCTACAATTGAGTAAATTTAGATGAAAATAAATTGAATTTTTTGGATTGTGAACAAAATTTGAGTTGGAAGTGTCAAATTTTAATAAATTTATTTGAAACCAACTTCGATTTTTTGGATTTTCTTGAGTATTTTTGTTGTAGGATCTTCAATTGAGTAATTTCAGTTGAAATTAACTTCGATTTTTTGGATTTTGTCACGATTTTTGTCAAATTTTAATAAATTTATTTGAAATCAACTTCGATTTTATTGGATTTTGTCGAGTATTTTTGGAGTAGGATGTATATTTGAGTAAATTTAGATGAAAATAACGACAATTTTTTGGATTGTGAAAAAAAATTTTAGTTGGAAGTGTCAAATTTTAATAAATTTATTTGAAATCAACTTCGATTATTTTGAATTTTGTTCAGTATTTTTGTTGTAGGATGTATTTATGAGTAAATTTAGATGAAAATAACGACAATTTTTTGGATTGTGAAAAAAAATTTTAGTTGGAAGTGTCAAATTTTAATAAATTTATTTGAAATCAACTTCGATTTTATTGGATTTTGTCGAGTACATTTGGTGTTGGGTGTATATTTGAGTAAATTTAGATGAAAATAACTTCAATTTTTTGGATTGTGAAAAAAAGTTTAGTTGGAAGTGTCAAATTTTAATAAATTTATTTGAAACCAACTTCGATTTTTTGGATTTTCTTGAGTGTTTTTGTTTTAGGATCTACAATTGAGTAAATTTAGATGAAAATAAATTCAATTTTTTGGATTGTGAAAAAAATTTGAGTTGGAAATGTCAAATTTTAATAAATTTATTTGAAACCTACTTCGATTTTTCTCGACTATGTTGAGTTTTTTGATACAGAAGCTTAATTTGAGTAATTTCAGTTGAAATTAACTTCGATTTTTTGGATTTTGTCACGATTTTTGTCAAATTTTAATAAATTTATTTGAAATCAACTTCGATTTTATTGGATTTTGTCGAGTATTTTTGGAGTAGGATGTATATTTGAGTAAATTTAGATGAAAATAACGACAATTTTTTGGATTGTGAAAAAAAATTTTAGTTGGAAGTGTCAAATTTTAATAAATTTATTTGAAATCAACTTCGATTTTATTGGAATTTGTTGAGTATTTTTGTTATAGGATCTATATTTGAGTAAATTTAGATGAAAATATCTTCAATTTTTTGGATTGTGAAAAAAATTTGAGTTGGAAGTGTCAAATTTTAATAAATTTATTTGAAATCAACTTCGATTATTTTGAATTTTGTTCAGTATTTTTGTTGTAGGATGTATTTATGAGTAAATTTAGATGAAAATAACGACAATTTTTTGGATTGTGAAAAAAAATTTTAGTTGGAAGTGTCAAATTTTAATAAATTTATTTGAAATCAACTTCGATTATTTTGAATTTTGTTCAGTATTTTTGTTGTAGGATGTATTTATGAGTAAATTTAGATGAAAAGAACGACAATTTTTTGGATTGTGAAAAAAATTTGAGTTGGAAATGTCGAATTTTAATAAATTTATTTGAAACCTACTTCGATTTTTCTCGACTATGTTGAGTTTTTTTGATAGAGAAGCTTAATTTGAGTTATTTCAGTTGAAATTAACTTCGATTTTTTGGATTTTGTCACGATTTTTGTCAAATTTTAATAAATTTATTTGAAATCAACTTCGATTTTATTGGATTTTGTTGAGAATTTTTGGTGTAGGATGTATATTTGAGTAAATTTAGATGAAAATAACAACAATTTTTTGGATTGTGAAAAAAAATTTTAGTTGGAAGTGTCAAATTTTAATAAATTTATTTGAAATCAACTTCGATTTTATTGGATTTTGTCGAGTACTTTTGGTGTTGGGTGTATATTTGAGTAAATTTAGATGAAAATAACTTGAATTTTTTGGATTGTGAAAAAAAGTTTAGTTGGAAGTGTCAAATTTTAATAAATTTATTTGAAACCAACTTCGATTTTTTGGATTTTCTTGAGTATATTTGTTGTAGGATCTACAATTGAGTAAATTTAGATGAAAATAAATTGAATTTTTTGGATTGTGAACAAAATTTGAGTTGGAAGTGTCAAATTTTAATAAATTTATTTGAAACCAACTTCGATTTTTTGGATTTTCTTGAGTATTTTTGTTGTAGGATCTTCAATTGAGTAATTTCAGTTGAAATTAACTTCGATTTTTTGGATTTTGTCACGATTTTTGTCAAATTTTAATAAATTTATTTGAAATCAACTTCGATTTTATTGGATTTTGTCGAGTATTTTTGGAGTAGGATGTATATTTGAGTAAATTTAGATGAAAATAACGACAATTTTTTGGATTGTGAAAAAAAATTTTAGTTGGAAGTGTCAAATTTTAATAAATTTATTTGAAATCAACTTCGATTATTTTGAATTTTGTTCAGTATTTTTGTTGTAGGATGTATTTATGAGTAAATTTAGATGAAAATAACGACAATTTTTTGGATTGTGAAAAAAAATTTTAGTTGGAAGTGTCAAATTTTAATAAATTTATTTGAAATCAACTTCGATTTTATTGGATTTTGTCGAGTACATTTGGTGTTGGGTGTATATTTGAGTAAATTTAGATGAAAATAACTTCAATTTTTTGGATTGTGAAAAAAAGTTTAGTTGGAAGTGTCAAATTTTAATAAATTTATTTGAAACCAACTTCGATTTTTTGGATTTTCTTGAGTGTTTTTGTTTTAGGATCTACAATTGAGTAAATTTAGATGAAAATAAATTCAATTTTTTGGATTGTGAAAAAAATTTGATTTGGAAGTGTCAAATTTTAATAAATTTATTTGAAACCAGCTTCGATTTTTTGGATTTTCTTGAGTATTTTTGTTGTAGGATCTACAATTGAGTAAATTTAGATGAAAATAACTTCAATTTTTTGGATTGTGAATAAAATTTGAGTTGGAAGTGTCAAATTTTAATAAATTTATTTGAAACCAACTTCGATTTTTTGGATTTTCTTGAGTATGTTTTATGTAGGATCTACAATTGAGTAAATTTAGATGAAAATAACTTCAATTTTTTGGATTGTGAAAAAAATTTGAGTTGGAAGTGTCAAATTTTAATAAATTTATTTGATACCAACTTCGATTTTTTGGATTTTCTTGAGTATTTTTGTTGTAGGATCTACAATTGAGTAAATTTAGATGAAAATAACATCAATTTTTTGGATTTTGTCACGATATTTGTCAAATTTTAATAAATTTATTTGAAATCAACTTGGATAATTTTGGAATTTGTTGAGTATTTTTGTTATAGGATCTATATTTGAGTAAATTTAGATGAAAATATCTTCAATTTTTTGGATTGTGAAAAAAATTTGAGTTGGAAGTGTCAAATTTTAATAAATTTATTTGAAACCAACTTCGATTTTTTGGATTTTCTTAAGTATTTTTGTTGTAGGATCTTCAATTGAGTAAATTTAGATGAAAATAACTTCGATTTTTTATATTTTTTCACGATTTTTGTCAAATTTTAATAAATATATTTGAAATCAACTTGGATAATTTTGGATTTTGTCGAGTATTTTTGGTGTAGGATGTATATTTGAGTAAATTTTGATGAAAATAACTTCAATTTTTTGGATTGTGAAAAAAATTTGAGTTGGAAGTGTCAAATTTTAATAAATTTATTTGAAACCAACTTCGATTTTTTGGATTTTCTTGAGTATTTTTGATGTAGGATCTACAATTGAGTAAATTTAGATGAAAATAACTTCAATTTTTTGGATTGTGAAAAAAATTTGAGTTGGAAGTGTCAAATTTTAATATATTTATTTGAAACCAACATCGATTTTTTGGATTTTCTTGAGTATTTTTGTTGTAGGATCTACAATTGAGTAAATTTAGATGAAAATAACTTCAATTTTTTGGATTGTGAAAAAAATTTGAGTTGGAAGTGTCAAATTTTAATAAATTTATTTGAAACCAACTTCGATTTTTTGGATTTTCTTAAGTATTTTTGTTGTAGGATCTTCAATTGAGTAAATTTAGATGAAAATAACTTCGATTTTTTGGATTTTGTCACGATTTTTGTCAAATTTTAATAAATATATTTGAAATCAACTTGGATAATTTTGGATTTTGTCGAGTATTTTTGGTGTAGGATGTATATTTGAGTAAATTTTGATGAAAATAACTTCAATTTTTTGAATTGTGAAAAAAATTTGAGTTGGAAGTGTCAAATTTTAATAAATTTATTTGAAACCAACTTCGATTTTTTGGATTTTCTTGAGTATTTTTGATGTAGGATCTACAATTGAGTAAATTTAGATGAAAATAACTTCAATTTTTTGGATTGTGAAAAAAATTTGAGTTGGAAGTGTCAAATTTTAATATATTTATTTGAAACCAACATCGATTTTTTGGATTTTCTTGAGTATTTTTGTTGTAGGATCTACAATTGAGTAAATTTAGATGAAAATAACTTCAATTTTTTGGATTTTGTCACGATTTTTGTCAAATTTTAATAAATTTATTTGAAATCAACACGGATAATTTTGGAATTTGTTGAGTATTTTTGTTGTAGGATCTATATTTGAGTAAATTTAGATGAAAATAACTTCAATTTTTAGGATTGTGAAAAAAATTTGAGTTGGAAGTGTCAAATTTTAATAAATTTATTTGAAACCAACTTCGATTTTTTGGATTTTCTTGAGTATTTTTGTTGTAGGATCTACAATTGAGTAAATTTAGATGAAAATAACTTCAATTTTTTGGATTTTGTCACGATATTTGTCAAATTTTAATAAATTTATTTGAAATCAACTTGGATAATTTTGGAATTTGTTGAGTATTTTTATTATAGGATCTATATTTGAGTAAATTTAGATGAAAATATCTTCAATTTTTTGGATTGTGAAAAAAATTTTAGTTGGAAGTGTCAAATTTTAATAAATTTATTTGAAATCAACTTCGATTATTTTGAATTTTGTTCAGTATTTTTGTTGTAGGATGTATTTATGAGTAAATTTAGATGAAAATAACGACAATTTTTTGGATTGTGAAAAAAATTTGAGTTGGAAATGTCAAATTTTAATAAATTTATTTGAAACCTACTTCGATTTTTCTCGACTATGTTGAGTTTTTTGATAGAGAAGCTTAATTTGAGTAATTTCAGTTGAAATTAACTTCGATTTTTTGGATTTTGTCACGATTTTTGTCAAATTTTAATAAATTTATTTGAAATCAACTTCGATTTTATTGGATTTTGTCGAGTATTTTTGGAGTAGGATGTATATTTGAGTAAATTTAGATGAAAATAACGACAATTTTTTGGATTGTGAAAAAAAATTTTAGTTGGAAGTGTCAAATTTTAATAAATTTATTTGAAATCAACTTCGATTATTTTGAATTTTGTTCAGTATTTTTGTTGTAGGATGTATTTATGAGTAAATTTAGATGAAAATAACGACAATTTTTTGGATTGTGAAAAAAAATTTTAGTTGGAAGTGTCAAATTTTAATAAATTTATTTGAAATCAACTTCGATTTTATTGGATTTTGTCGAGTACATTTGGTGTTGGGTGTATATTTGAGTAAATTTAGATGAAAATAACTTCAATTTTTTGGATTGTGAAAAAAAGTTTAGTTGGAAGTGTCAAATTTTAATAAATTTATTTGAAACCAACTTCGATTTTTTGGATTTTCTTGAGTGTTTTTGTTTTAGGATCTACAATTGAGTAAATTTAGATGAAAATAAATTCAATTTTTTGGATTGTGAAAAAAATTTGATTTGGAAGTGTCAAATTTTAATAAATTTATTTGAAACCAGCTTCGATTTTTTGGATTTTCTTGAGTATTTTTGTTGTAGGATCTACAATTGAGTAAATTTAGATGAAAATAACTTCAATTTTTTGGATTGTGAATAAAATTTGAGTTGGAAGTGTCAAATTTTAATAAATTTATTTGAAACCAACTTCGATTTTTTGGATTTTCTTGAGTATGTTTTATGTAGGATCTACAATTGAGTAAATTTAGATGAAAATAACTTCAATTTTTTGGATTGTGAAAAAAATTTGAGTTGGAAGTGTCAAATTTTAATAAATTTATTTGATACCAACTTCGATTTTTTGGATTTTCTTGAGTATTTTTGTTGTAGGATCTACAATTGAGTAAATTTAGATGAAAATAACATCAATTTTTTGGATTTTGTCACGATATTTGTCAAATTTTAATAAATTTATTTGAAATCAACTTGGATAATTTTGGAATTTGTTGAGTATTTTTGTTATAGGATCTATATTTGAGTAAATTTAGATGAAAATATCTTCAATTTTTTGGATTGTGAAAAAAATTTGAGTTGGAAGTGTCAAATTTTAATAAATTTATTTGAAACCAACTTCGATTTTTTGGATTTTCTTAAGTATTTTTGTTGTAGGATCTTCAATTGAGTAAATTTAGATGAAAATAACTTCGATTTTTTATATTTTTTCACGATTTTTGTCAAATTTTAATAAATATATTTGAAATCAACTTGGATAATTTTGGATTTTGTCGAGTATTTTTGGTGTAGGATGTATATTTGAGTAAATTTTGATGAAAATAACTTCAATTTTTTGGATTGTGAAAAAAATTTGAGTTGGAAGTGTCAAATTTTAATAAATTTATTTGAAACCAACTTCGATTTTTTGGATTTTCTTGAGTATTTTTGATGTAGGATCTACAATTGAGTAAATTTAGATGAAAATAACTTCAATTTTTTGGATTGTGAAAAAAATTTGAGTTGGAAGTGTCAAATTTTAATATATTTATTTGAAACCAACATCGATTTTTTGGATTTTCTTGAGTATTTTTGTTGTAGGATCTACAATTGAGTAAATTTAGATGAAAATAACTTCAATTTTTTGGATTGTGAAAAAAATTTGAGTTGGAAGTGTCAAATTTTAATAAATTTATTTGAAACCAACTTCGATTTTTTGGATTTTCTTAAGTATTTTTGTTGTAGGATCTTCAATTGAGTAAATTTAGATGAAAATAACTTCGATTTTTTGGATTTTGTCACGATTTTTGTCAAATTTTAATAAATATATTTGAAATCAACTTGGATAATTTTGGATTTTGTCGAGTATTTTTGGTGTAGGATGTATATTTGAGTAAATTTTGATGAAAATAACTTCAATTTTTTGAATTGTGAAAAAAATTTGAGTTGGAAGTGTCAAATTTTAATAAATTTATTTGAAACCAACTTCGATTTTTTGGATTTTCTTGAGTATTTTTGATGTAGGATCTACAATTGAGTAAATTTAGATGAAAATAACTTCAATTTTTTGGATTGTGAAAAAATTTTGAGTTGGAAGTGTCAAATTTTAATAAATTTATTTGAAGTCAACTTCGATTTTTTGGATTTTCTTGAGTATTTTTGTTGTAGGATCTACAATTGAGTAAATTTAGATGAAAATAACTTCAATTTTTTGGATTGTGAAAAAAATTTGAGTTGGAAGTGTCAAATTTTAATATATTTATTTGAAACCAACATCGATTTTTTTGATTTTCTTGAGTATTTTTGTTGTAGGATCTACAATTGAGTAAATTTAGATGAAAATAACTTCAATTTTTTGGATTGTGAAAAAAATTTGAGTTGGAAGTGTCAAATTTTAATAAATTTATTTGAAACCAACTTCGATTTTTTGGATTTTCTTAAGTATTTTTGTTGTAGGATCTTCAATTGAGTAAATTTAGATGAAAATAACTTCGATTTTTTGGATTTTGTCACGATTTTTGTCAAATTTTAATAAATATATTTGAAATCAACTTGGATAATTTTGGATTTTGTCGAGTATTTTTGGTGTAGGATGTATATTTGAGTAAATTTTGATGAAAATAACTTCAATTTTTTGAATTGTGAAAAAAATTTGAGTTGGAAGTGTCAAATTTTAATAAATTTATTTGAAACCAACTTCGATTTTTTGGATTTTCTTGAGTATTTTTGATGTAGGATCTACAATTGAGTAAATTTAGATGAAAATAACTTCAATTTTTTGGATTGTGAAAAAAATTTGAGTTGGAAGTGTCAAATTTTAATATATTTATTTGAAACCAACATCGATTTTTTGGATTTTCTTGAGTATTTTTGTTGTAGGATCTACAATTGAGTAAATTTAGATGAAAATAACTTCAATTTTTTGGATTTTGTCACGATTTTTGTCAAATTTTAATAAATTTATTTGAAATCAACACGGATAATTTTGGAATTTGTTGAGTATTTTTGTTGTAGGATCTATATTTGAGTAAATTTAGATGAAAATAACTTCAATTTTTAGGATTGTGAAAAAAATTTGAGTTGGAAGTGTCAAATTTTAATAAATTTATTTGAAACCAACTTCGATTTTTTGGATTTTCTTGAGTATTTTTGTTGTAGGATCTACAATTGAGTAAATTTAGATGAAAATAACTTCAATTTTTTGGATTTTGTCACGATATTTGTCAAATTTTAATAAATTTATTTGAAATCAACTTGGATAATTTTGGAATTTGTTGAGTATTTTTATTATAGGATCTATATTTGAGTAAATTTAGATGAAAATATCTTCAATTTTTTGGATTGTGAAAAAAATTTTAGTTGGAAGTGTCAAATTTTAATAAATTTATTTGAAATCAACTTCGATTATTTTGAATTTTGTTCAGTATTTTTGTTGTAGGATGTATTTATGAGTAAATTTAGATGAAAATAACGACAATTTTTTGGATTGTGAAAAAAATTTGAGTTGGAAATGTCAAATTTTAATAAATTTATTTGAAACCTACTTCGATTTTTCTCGACTATGTTGAGTTTTTTGATAGAGAAGCTTAATTTGAGTAATTTCAGTTGAAATTAACTTCGATTTTTTGGATTTTGTCACGATTTTTGTCAAATTTTAATAAATTTATTTGAAATCAACTTCGATTTTATTGGATTTTGTCGAGTATTTTTGGAGTAGGATGTATATTTGAGTAAATTTAGATGAAAATAACGACAATTTTTTGGATTGTGAAAAAAAATTTTAGTTGGAAGTGTCAAATTTTAATAAATTTATTTGAAATCAACTTCGATTTTATTGGAATTTGTTGAGTATTTTTGTTATAGGATCTATATTTGAGTAAATTTAGATGAAAATATCTTCAATTTTTTGGATTGTGAAAAAAATTTGAGTTGGAAGTGTCAAATTTTAATAAATTTATTTGAAATCAACTTCGATTATTTTGAATTTTGTTCAGTATTTTTGTTGTAGGATGTATTTATGAGTAAATTTAGATGAAAATAACGACAATTTTTTGGATTGTGAAAAAAATTTGAGTTGGAAATGTCAAATTTTAATAAATTTATTTGAAACCTACTTCGATTTTTCTCGACTATGTTGAGTTTTTTGATAGAGAAGCTTAATTTGAGTAATTTCAGTTGAAATTAACTTCGATTTTTTGGATTTTGTCACGATTTTTGTCAAATTTTAATAAATTTATTTGAAATCAACTTCGATTTTATTGGATTTTGTCGAGTATTTTTGGAGTAGGATGTATATTTGAGTAAATTTAGATGAAAATAACGACAATTTTTTGGATTGTGAAAAAAAATTTTAGTTGGAAGTGTCAAATTTTAATAAATTTATTTGAAATCAACTTCGATTATTTTGAATTTTGTTCAGTATTTTTGTTGTAGGATGTATTTATGAGTAAATTTAGATGAAAATAACGACAATTTTTTGGATTGTGAAAAAAATTTGAGTTGGAAATGTCGAATTTTAATAAATTTATTTGAAACCTACTTCGATTTTTCTCGACTATGTTGAGTTTTTTTGATAGAGAAGCTTAATTTGAGTTATTTCAGTTGAAATTAACTTCGATTTTTTGGATTTTGTCACGATTTTTGTCAAATTTTAATAAATTTACTTGAAATCAACTTCGATTTTATTGGATTTTGTTGAGAATTTTTGGTGTAGGATGTATATTTGAGTAAATTTAGATGAAAATAACAACAATTTTTTGGATTGTGAAAAAAAATTTTAGTTGGAAGTGTCAAATTTTAATAAATTTATTTGAAATCAACTTCGATTTTATTGGATTTTGTCGAGTACTTTTGGTGTTGGGTGTATATTTGAGTAAATTTAGATGAAAATAACTTGAATTTTTTGGATTGTGAAAAAAAGTTTAGTTGGAAGGGTCAAATTTTAATAAATTTATTTGAAACCAACTTCGATTTTTTGGATTTTCTTGAGTATATTTGTTGTAGGATCTACAATTGAGTAAATTTAGATGAAAATAAATTGAATTTTTTGGATTGTGAACAAAATTTGAGTTGGAAGTGTCAAATTTTAATAAATTTATTTGAAACCAACTTCGATTTTTTGGATTTTCTTGAGTATTTTTGTTGTAGGATCTTCAATTGAGTAAATTTAGATGAAAATAACTTCGATTTTTTGGATTTTGTCACGATTTTTGTCAAATTTTAATAAATATATTTGAAATCAACTTGGATAATTTTGGATTTTGTCGAGTATTTTTGGTGTAGGATGTATATTTGAGTAAATTTAGATGACAATAACTTCAATTTTTTGGGTTGTGAAAAAAATTTGAGTTGGAAGTGTCAAATTTTAAAAAATTTATTTGAAACCAACTTCGATTTTTTGGATTTTCTTGAGTATTTTTGTTTTAGGATCTACAATTGAGTAAATTTAGATGAAAATAACTTCGATTTTTTGGATTATGTCACGATTTTTGTCAAATTTTAATAAATATATTTGAAATCAACTTGGATAATTTTGGAATTTGTTGAGTATTTTTGTTGTAGGATCAATATTTGAGCAAATTTAGATGAAAATATCTTCAATTTTTAGGATTGTGAAAAAAATTTTAGTTGGAAGTGTCAAATTTTAATATATTTATTTGAAATCAACTGCGATTGTATTGGATTTTGTCGAGTATTTTTGTTGTAGGATCTATATTTGAGTAAATTTAGATGAAAATAGCTTCAATTTTTTGGATTGTGAAAAAAATTTTAGTTGGAAGTGTCAAATTTTAATAAATTTATTTGAAATCAATTTGGATTATTTTGGATTTTGTTGAGTATTTTTGTTGTAGGATCTATATTTGAGTAAATTTAGATGAAAATAACATAAATTTTTAGGATTGTGAAAAAAATTTTAGTTGGAAGTGCCAAATTTTAATAAATTTATTTGAAACCAACTTCGATTTTTTGGATTTTCTTGAGTATTTTTGTAGTAGGATCTACAATTGAGTAAATTTAGATGAAAATAACTACAATTTTTTGGATTTTGTCACGATTTTTTCAAATTTTAATAAATTTATTTGAAATCAACTTGGATAATTTTGGAATTTGTTGAGTATTTTTGTTGTAGGATCTATATTTGAGTAAATTTAGATGAAAATATCTTCAATTTTTTGGATTGTGAAAAAAATTTTAGTTGGAAGTGTCAAATTTTAATAAATTTATTTGAAATCAACTTCGATTATTTTGAATTTTGTTCAGTATTTTTGTTGTAGGATGTATTTATGAGTAAATTTAGATGAAAATAACGACAATTTTTTGGATTGTGAAAAAGTTTGAGTTGGAAATGTCAAATTTTAATAAATTTATTTGAAACCTACTTCGATTTTTCTCGACTATGTTGAGTTTTTTTTGATAGAGAAGCTTAATTTGAGTAATTTCAGTTGAAATTAACTTCGATTTTTTGGATTATGTCACGATTTTTGTCAAATTTTAATAAATTTATTTGAAATCAACTTCGATTTTATTGGATTTTGTTGAGTATTTTTGGTGTAGGATGTATATTTGAGTAAATTTAGATGAAAATAACGACAATTTTTTGGATTGTGAAAAAAAATTTTAGTTGGAAGTGTCAAATTTTAATAAATTTATTTGAAATCAACACGGATAATTTTGGAATTTGTTGAGTATTTTTGTTGTAGGATCTATATTTGAGTAAATTTAGATGAAAATAACTTCAATTTTTAGGATTGTGAAAAAAATTTGAGTTGGAAGTGTCAAATTTTAATAAATTTATTTGAAACCAACTTCGATTTTTTGGATTTTCTTGAGTATTTTTGTTGTAGGATCTACAATTGAGTAAATTTAGATGAAAATAACTTCAATTTTTTGGATTTTGTCACGATATTTGTCAAATTTTAATAAATTTATTTGAAATCAACTTGGATAATTTTGGAATTTGTTGAGTATTTTTGTTATAGGATCTATATTTGAGTAAATTTAGATGAAAATATCTTCAATTTTTTGGATTGTGAAAAAAATTTTAGTTGGAAGTGTCAAATTTTAATAAATTTATTTGAAATCAACTTCGATTATTTTGAATTTTGTTCAGTATTTTTGTTGTAGGATGTATTTATGAGTAAATTTAGATGAAAATAACGACAATTTTTTGGATTGTGAAAAAAATTTGAGTTGGAAATGTCAAATTTTAATAAATTTATTTGAAACCTACATCGATTTTTCTCGACTATGTTGAGTTTTTTGATAGAGAAGCTTAATTTGAGTAATTTCAGTTGAAATTAACTTCGATTTTTTGGATTTTGTCACGATTTTTGTCAAATTTTAATAAATTTATTTGAAATCAACTTCGATTTTATTGGATTTTGTCGAGTATTTTTGGAGTAGGATGTATATTTGAGTAAATTTAGATGAAAATAACGACAATTTTTTGGATTGTGAAAAAAAATTTTAGTTGGAAGTGTCAAATTTTAATAAATTTATTTGAAATCAACTTCGATTTTATTGGAATTTGTTGAGTATTTTTGTTATAGGATCTATATTTGAGTAAATTTAGATGAAAATATCTTCAATTTTTTGGATTGTGAAAAAAATTTGAGTTGGAAGTGTCAAATTTTAATAAATTTATTTGAAATCAACTTCGATTATTTTGAATTTTGTTCAGTATTTTTGTTGTAGGATGTATTTATGAGTAAATTTAGATGAAAATAACGACAATTTTTTGGATTGTGAAAAAAATTTGAGTTGGAAATGTCAAATTTTAATAAATTTATTTGAAACCTACTTCGATTTTTCTCGACTATGTTGAGTTTTTTGATACAGAAGCTTAATTTGAGTAATTTCAGTTGAAATTAACTTCGATTTTTTGGATTTTGTCACGATTTTTGTCAAATTTTAATAAATTTATTTGAAATCAACTTCGGTTTTATTGGATTTTGTCGAGTATTTTTGGAGTAGGATGTATATTTGAGTAAATTTAGATGAAAATAACGACAATTTTTTGGATTGTGAAAAAAAATTTTAGTTGGAAGTGTCAAATTTTAATAAATTTATTTGAAATCAACTTCGATTTTATTGGAATTTGTTGAGTATTTTTGTTATAGGATCTATATTTGAGTAAATTTAGATGAAAATATCTTCAATTTTTTGGATTGTGAAAAAAATTTGAGTTGGAAGTGTCAAATTTTAATAAATTTATTTGAAATCAACTTCGATTATTTTGAATTTTGTTCAGTATTTTTGTTGTAGGATGTATTTATGAGTAAATTTAGATGAAAATAACGACAATTTTTTGGATTGTGAAAAAAAATTTTAGTTGGAAGTGTCAAATTTTAATAAATTTATTTGAAATCAACTTCGATTATTTTGAATTTTGTTCAGTATTTTTGTTGTAGGATGTATTTATGAGTAAATTTAGATGAAAAGAACGACAATTTTTTGGATTGTGAAAAAAATTTGAGTTGGAAATGTCGAATTTTAATAAATTTATTTGAAACCTACTTCGATTTTTCTCGACTATGTTGAGTTTTTTTGATAGAGAAGCTTAATTTGAGTTATTTCAGTTGAAATTAACTTCGATTTTTTGGATTTTGTCACGATTTTTGTCAAATTTTAATAAATTTATTTGAAATCAACTTCGATTTTATTGGATTTTGTTGAGAATTTTTGGTGTAGGATGTATATTTGAGTAAATTTAGATGAAAATAACAACAATTTTTTGGATTGTGAAAAAAAATTTTAGTTGGAAGTGTCAAATTTTAATAAATTTATTTGAAATCAACTTCGATTTTATTGGATTTTGTCGAGTACTTTTGGTGTTGGGTGTATATTTGAGTAAATTTAGATGAAAATAACTTGAATTTTTTGGATTGTGAAAAAAAGTTTAGTTGGAAGTGTCAAATTTTAATAAATTTATTTGAAACCAACTTCGATTTTTTGGATTTTCTTGAGTATATTTGTTGTAGGATCTACAATTGAGTAAATTTAGATGAAAATAAATTGAATTTTTTGGATTGTGAACAAAATTTGAGTTGGAAGTGTCAAATTTTAATAAATTTATTTGAAACCAACTTCGATTTTTTGGATTTTCTTGAGTATTTTTGTTGTAGGATCTTCAATTGAGTAATTTCAGTTGAAATTAACTTCGATTTTTTGGATTTTGTCACGATTTTTGTCAAATTTTAATAAATTTATTTGAAATCAACTTCGATTTTATTGGATTTTGTCGAGTATTTTTGGAGTAGGATGTATATTTGAGTAAATTTAGATGAAAATAACGACAATTTTTTGGATTGTGAAAAAAAATTTTAGTTGGAAGTGTCAAATTTTAATAAATTTATTTGAAATCAACTTCGATTATTTTGAATTTTGTTCAGTATTTTTGTTGTAGGATGTATTTATGAGTAAATTTAGATGAAAATAACGACAATTTTTTGGATTGTGAAAAAAAATTTTAGTTGGAAGTGTCAAATTTTAATAAATTTATTTGAAATCAACTTCGATTTTATTGGATTTTGTCGAGTACATTTGGTGTTGGGTGTATATTTGAGTAAATTTAGATGAAAATAACTTCAATTTTTTGGATTGTGAAAAAAAGTTTAGTTGGAAGTGTCAAATTTTAATAAATTTATTTGAAACCAACTTCGATTTTTTGGATTTTCTTGAGTGTTTTTGTTTTAGGATCTACAATTGAGTAAATTTAGATGAAAATAAATTCAATTTTTTGGATTGTGAAAAAAATTTGATTTGGAAGTGTCAAATTTTAATAAATTTATTTGAAACCAGCTTCGATTTTTTGGATTTTCTTGAGTATTTTTGTTGTAGGATCTACAATTGAGTAAATTTAGATGAAAATAACTTCAATTTTTTGGATTGTGAATAAAATTTGAGTTGGAAGTGTCAAATTTTAATAAATTTATTTGAAACCAACTTCGATTTTTTGGATTTTCTTGAGTATGTTTTATGTAGGATCTACAATTGAGTAAATTTAGATGAAAATAACTTCAATTTTTTGGATTGTGAAAAAAATTTGAGTTGGAAGTGTCAAATTTTAATAAATTTATTTGAAACCAACTTCGATTTTTTGGATTTTCTTGAGTATTTTTGTTGTAGGATCTACAATTGAGTAAATTTAGATGAAAATAACATCAATTTTTTGGATTTTGTCACGATATTTGTCAAATTTTAATAAATTTATTTGAAATCAACTTGGATAATTTTGGAATTTGTTGAGTATTTTTGTTATAGGATCTATATTTGAGTAAATTTAGATGAAAATATCTTCAATTTTTTGGATTGTGAAAAAAATTTGAGTTGGAAGTGTCAAATTTTAATAAATTTATTTGAAACCAACTTCGATTTTTTGGATTTTCTTAAGTATTTTTGTTGTAGGATCTTCAATTGAGTAAATTTAGATGAAAATAACTTCGATTTTTTATATTTTTTCACGATTTTTGTCAAATTTTAATAAATATATTTGAAATCAACTTGGATAATTTTGGATTTTGTCGAGTATTTTTGGTGTAGGATGTATATTTGAGTAAATTTTGATGAAAATAACTTCAATTTTTTGGATTGTGAAAAAAATTTGAGTTGGAAGTGTCAAATTTTAATAAATTTATTTGAAACCAACTTCGATTTTTTGGATTTTCTTGAGTATTTTTGATGTAGGATCTACAATTGAGTAAATTTAGATGAAAATAACTTCAATTTTTTGGATTGTGAAAAAAATTTGAGTTGGAAGTGTCAAATTTTAATATATTTATTTGAAACCAACATCGATTTTTTGGATTTTCTTGAGTATTTTTGTTGTAGGATCTACAATTGAGTAAATTTAGATGAAAATAACTTCAATTTTTTGGATTGTGAAAAAAATTTGAGTTGGAAGTGTCAAATTTTAATAAATTTATTTGAAACCAACTTCGATTTTTTGGATTTTCTTAAGTATTTTTGTTGTAGGATCTTCAATTGAGTAAATTTAGATGAAAATAACTTCGATTTTTTGGATTTTGTCACGATATTTGTCAAATTTTAATAAATATATTTGAAATCAACTTGGATAATTTTGGATTTTGTCGAGTATTTTTGGTGTAGGATGTATATTTGAGTAAATTTTGATGAAAATAACTTCAATTTTTTGAATTGTGAAAAAAATTTGAGTTGGAAGTGTCAAATTTTAATAAATTTATTTGAAACCAACTTCGATTTTTTGGATTTTCTTGAGTATTTTTGATGTAGGATCTACAATTGAGTAAATTTAGATGAAAATAACTTCAATTTTTTGGATTGTGAAAAAAATTTGAGTTGGAAGTGTCAAATTTTAATATATTTATTTGAAACCAACATCGATTTTTTGGATTTTCTTGAGTATTTTTGTTGTAGGATCTACAATTGAGTAAATTTAGATGAAAATAACTTCAATTTTTTGGATTTTGTCACGATTTTTGTCAAATTTTAATAAATTTATTTGAAATCAACACGGATAATTTTGGAATTTGTTGAGTATTTTTGTTGTAGGATCTATATTTGAGTAAATTTAGATGAAAATAACTTCAATTTTTAGGATTGTGAAAAAAATTTGAGTTGGAAGTGTCAAATTTTAATAAATTTATTTGAAACCAACTTCGATTTTTTGGATTTTCTTGAGTATTTTTGTTGTAGGATCTACAATTGAGTAAATTTAGATGAAAATAACTTCAATTTTTTGGATTTTGTCACGATATTTGTCAAATTTTAATAAATTTATTTGAAATCAACTTGGATAATTTTGGAATTTGTTGAGTATTTTTGTTATAGGATCTATATTTGAGTAAATTTAGATGAAAATATCTTCAATTTTTTGGATTGTGAAAAAAATTTTAGTTGGAAGTGTCAAATTTTAATAAATTTATTTGAAATCAACTTCGATTATTTTGAATTTTGTTCAGTATTTTTGTTGTAGGATGTATTTATGAGTAAATTTAGATGAAAATAACGACAATTTTTTGGATTGTGAAAAAAATTTGAGTTGGAAATGTCAAATTTTAATAAATTTATTTGAAACCTACTTCGATTTTTCTCGACTATGTTGAGTTTTTTGATAGAGAAGCTTAATTTGAGTAATTTCAGTTGAAATTAACTTCGATTTTTTGGATTTTGTCACGATTTTTGTCAAATTTTAATAAATTTATTTGAAATCAACTTCGATTTTATTGGATTTTGTCGAGTATTTTTGGAGTAGGATGTATATTTGAGTAAATTTAGATGAAAATAACGACAATTTTTTGGATTGTGAAAAAAAATTTTAGTTGGAAGTGTCAAATTTTAATAAATTTATTTGAAATCAACTTCGATTTTATTGGAATTTGTTGAGTATTTTTGTTATAGGATCTATATTTGAGTAAATTTAGATGAAAATATCTTCAATTTTTTGGATTGTGAAAAAAATTTGAGTTGGAAGTGTCAAATTTTAATAAATTTATTTGAAATCAACTTCGATTATTTTGAATTTTGTTCAGTATTTTTGTTGTAGGATGTATTTATGAGTAAATTTAGATGAAAATAACGACAATTTTTTGGATTGTGAAAAAAATTTGAGTTGGAAATGTCAAATTTTAATAAATTTATTTGAAACCTACTTCGATTTTTCTCGACTATGTTGAGTTTTTTGATAGAGAAGCTTAATTTGAGTAATTTCAGTTGAAATTAACTTCGATTTTTTGGATTTTGTCACGATTTTTGTCAAATTTTAATAAATTTATTTGAAATCAACTTCGATTTTATTGGATTTTGTCGAGTATTTTTGGAGTAGGATGTATATTTGAGTAAATTTAGATGAAAATAACGACAATTTTTTGGATTGTGAAAAAAAATTTTAGTTGGAAGTGTCAAATTTTAATAAATTTATTTGAAATCAACTTCGATTATTTTGAATTTTGTTCAGTATTTTTGTTGTAGGATGTATTTATGAGTAAATTTAGATGAAAATAACGACAATTTTTTGGATTGTGAAAAAAATTTGAGTTGGAAATGTCGAATTTTAATAAATTTATTTGAAACCTACTTCGATTTTTCTCGACTATGTTGAGTTTTTTTGATAGAGAAGCTTAATTTGAGTTATTTCAGTTGAAATTAACTTCGATTTTTTGGATTTTGTCACGATTTTTGTCAAATTTTAATAAATTTACTTGAAATCAACTTCGATTTTATTGGATTTTGTTGAGAATTTTTGGTGTAGGATGTATATTTGAGTAAATTTAGATGAAAATAACAACAATTTTTTGGATTGTGAAAAAAAATTTTAGTTGGAAGTGTCAAATTTTAATAAATTTATTTGAAATCAACTTCGATTTTATTGGATTTTGTCGAGTACTTTTGGTGTTGGGTGTATATTTGAGTAAATTTAGATGAAAATAACTTGAATTTTTTGGATTGTGAAAAAAAGTTTAGTTGGAAGGGTCAAATTTTAATAAATTTATTTGAAACCAACTTCGATTTTTTGGATTTTCTTGAGTATATTTGTTGTAGGATCTACAATTGAGTAAATTTAGATGAAAATAAATTGAATTTTTTGGATTGTGAACAAAATTTGAGTTGGAAGTGTCAAATTTTAATAAATTTATTTGAAACCAACTTCGATTTTTTGGATTTTCTTGAGTATTTTTGTTGTAGGATCTTCAATTGAGTAAATTTAGATGAAAATAACTTCGATTTTTTGGATTTTGTCACGATTTTTGTCAAATTTTAATAAATATATTTGAAATCAACTTGGATAATTTTGGATTTTGTCGAGTATTTTTGGTGTAGGATGTATATTTGAGTAAATTTAGATGACAATAACTTCAATTTTTTGGGTTGTGAAAAAAATTTGAGTTGGAAGTGTCAAATTTTAAAAAATTTATTTGAAACCAACTTCGATTTTTTGGATTTTCTTGAGTATTTTTGTTTTAGGATCTACAATTGAGTAAATTTAGATGAAAATAACTTCGATTTTTTGGATTATGTCACGATTTTTGTCAAATTTTAATAAATATATTTGAAATCAACTTGGATAATTTTGGAATTTGTTGAGTATTTTTGTTGTAGGATCAATATTTGAGCAAATTTAGATGAAAATATCTTCAATTTTTAGGATTGTGAAAAAAATTTTAGTTGGAAGTGTCAAATTTTAATATATTTATTTGAAATCAACTTCGATTGTATTGGATTTTGTCGAGTATTTTTGTTGTAGGATCTATATTTGAGTAAATTTAGATGAAAATAGCTTCAATTTTTTGGATTGTGAAAAAAATTTTAGTTGGAAGTGTCAAATTTTAATAAATTTATTTGAAATCAATTTGGATTATTTTGGATTTTGTTGAGTATTTTTGTTGTAGGATCTATATTTGAGTAAATTTAGTTGAAAATAACATAAATTTTTAGGATTGTGAAAAAAATTTTAGTTGGAAGTGCCAAATTTTAATAAATTTATTTGAAACCAACTTCGATTTTTTGGATTTTCTTGAGTATTTTTGTAGTAGGATCTACAATTGAGTAAATTTAGATGAAAATAACTACAATTTTTTGGATTTTGTCACGATTTTTTCAAATTTTAATAAATTTATTTGAAATCAACTTGGATAATTTTGGAATTTGTTGAGTATTTTTGTTGTAGGATCTATATTTGAGTAAATTTAGATGAAAATATCTTCAATTTTTTGGATTGTGAAAAAAATTTTAGTTGGAAGTGTCAAATTTTAATAAATTTATTTGAAATCAACTTCGATTATTTTGAATTTTGTTCAGTATTTTTGTTGTAGGATGTATTTATGAGTAAATTTAGATGAAAATAACGACAATTTTTTGGATTGTGAAAAAGTTTGAGTTGGAAATGTCAAATTTTAATAAATTTATTTGAAACCTACTTCGATTTTTCTCGACTATGTTGAGTTTTTTTTGAAAGAGAAGCTTAATTTGAGTAATTTCAGTTGAAATTAACTTCGATTTTTTGGATTATGTCACGATTTTTGTCAAATTTTAATAAATTTATTTGAAATCAACTTCGATTTTATTGGATTTTGTTGAGTATTTTTGGTGTAGGATGTATATTTGAGTAAATTTAGATGAAAATAACGACAATTTTTTGGATTGTGAAAAAAAATTTTAGTTGGAAGTGTCAAATTTTAATAAATTTATTTGAAATCAACTTCGATTTTATTGGATTTTGTCGAGTACTTTTGGTGTTGGGTGTATATTTGAGTAAATTTAGATGAAAATAACTTCAATTTTTTGGATTGTGAAAAAAAGTTTAGTTGGAAGTGTCAAATTTTAATAAATTTATTTGAAACCAACTTCGATTTTTTGGATTTTCTTGAGTGTTTTTGTTTTAGGATCTACAATTGAGTAAATTTAGATGAAAATAAATTCAATTTTTTGGATTGTGAAAAAAATTTGATTTGGAAGTGTCAAATTTTAATAAATTTATTTGAAACCAGCTTCGATTTTTTGGATTTTTATGAGTATTTTTGTTGTAGGATCTACAATTGAGTAAATTTAGATGAAAATAACTTCAATTATTTGGATTGTGAAAAAAATTTGAGTTGGAAGTGTCAAATTTTAATAAATTTATTTGAAACCAACTTCGATTTTTTGGATTTTCTTGAGTATTTTTGTTGTAGGATCTACAATTGAGTAAATTTAGATGAAAATAACTTCAATTTTGTGGATTGTGAAAAAAATTTGAGTTGGAAGTGTCAAATTTTAATAAATTTATTTGAAACCAACATCGATTTTTTGGATTTTCTTGAGTATTTTTGTTGTAGGATCTACAATTGAGTAAATTTAGATGAAAATAACTTCAATTTTTTGGATTTTGTCACGATTTTTGTCAAATTTTAATAAATTTATTTGAAATCAACTTGGATAATTTTGGAATTCGTTGAGTATTTTTGTTGTAGGATCTATATTTGAGTAAATTTAGATGAAAATATCTTCAATTTTTTGGATTGTGAAAAAAAATTTAGTTGGAAGTGTCAAATTTTAATAAATTTATTTGAAACCAACTTCGATTTTTTGGATTTTCTTGAGTGTTTTTGTTTTAGGATCTAAAATTGAGTAAATTTAGATGAAAATAAATTCAATTTTTTGGATTGTGAAAAAAATTTGATTTGGAAGTGTCAAATTTTAATAAATTTATTTGAAACCAGCTTCGATTTTTTGGATTTTCTTGAGTATTTTTGTTGTAGGATCTACAATTGAGTAAATTTAGATGAAAATAACTTCGATTTTTTTGATTTTGTCACGATTTTTGTCAAATTTTAATAAATATATTTGAAATCAACTTGGATAATTTTGGATTTTGTCGAGTATTTTTGGTGTAGGATGTATATTTGAGTAAATTTAGATGACAATAACTTCAATTTTTTGGGTTGTGAAAAAAATTTGAGTTGGAAGTGTCAAATTTTAATAAATTTATTTGAAACCAACTTCGATTTTTTGGATTTTCTTGAGTATTTTTGTAGTAGGATCTACAATTGAGTAAATTTAGATGAAAATAACTTCAATTTTTTGGATTGTGAAAAAAATTTGAGTTGGAAGTGTCAAATTTTAATAAATTTATTTGAAACCAACTTCGATTTTTTGGATTTTCTTAAGTATTTTTGTTGTAGGATCTTCAATTGAGTAAATTTAGATGAAAATAACTTCGATTTTTTATATTTTTTCACGATTTTTGTCAAATTTTAATAAATATATTTGAAATCAACTTGGATAATTTTGGATTTTGTCGAGTATTTTTGGTGTAGGATGTATATTTGAGTAAATTTTGATGAAAATAACTTCAATTTTTTGGATTGTGAAAAAAATTTGAGTTGGAAGTGTCAAATTTTAATAAATTTATTTGAAACCAACTTCGATTTTTTGGATTTTTTTGAGTATTTTTGTTGTAGGATCTACAATTGAGTAAATTTAGATGAAAATAACTTCAATTTTTTGGATTTTGTCACGATTTTTGTCAAATTTTAATAAATTTATTTGAAATCAACTTGGATAATTTTGGAATTTGTTGAGTATTTTTGTTGTAGGATCTATATTTGAGTAAATTTAGATGAAAATATCTTCAATTTTTTGGATTGTGAAAAAAATTTTAGTTGGAAGTGTCAAATTTTAATAAATTTATTTGAAATCAACTTCGATTATTTTGAATTTTGTTCAGTATTTTTGTTGTAGGATGTATTTATGAGTAAATTTAGATGAAAATAACGACAATTTTTTGGATTGTGAAAAAAATTTGAGTTGGAAATGTCAAATTTTAATAAATTTATTTGAAACCTACTTCGATTTTTCTCGACTATGTTGAGTTTTTTGATAGAGAAGCTTAATTTGAGTAATTTCAGTTGAAATTAACTTCGATTTTTAGGATTATGTCACGATTTTTGTCAAATTTTAATAAATTTATTTGAAATCAACTTCGATTTTATTGGATTTAGTTGAGTATTTTTGGTGTAGGATGTATATTTGAGTAAATTTAGATTAAAATAACGACAATTTTGGATTGTGAAAAAAAATTTTAGTTGGAAGTGTCAAATTTTAATAAATTTATTTGAAATCAACTTCGATTTTATTGGATTTTGTCGAGTACTTTTGGTGTTGGGTGTATATTTGAGTAAATTTAGATGAAAATAACTTCAATTTTTTGGATTGTGAAAAAAATTTGAGTTGGAAGTGTCAAATTTTAATAAATTTATTTGAAACCAACTTCGATTTTTTGGATTTTCTTGAGTGTTTTTGTTTTAGGATCTACAATTGAGTAAATTTAGATGAAAATAAATTCAATTTTTTGGATTGTGAAAAAAATTTGATTTGGAAGTGTCAAATTTTAATAAATTTATATGAAACCAGCTTCGATTTTTTGGATTTTCTTAAGTATTTTTGTTGTAGGATCTTCAATTGAGTAAATTTAGATGAAAATAACTTCGATTTTTTATATTTTTTCACGATTTTTGTCAAATTTTAATAAATATATTTGAAATCAACTTGGATAATTTTGGATTTTGTCGAGTATTTTTGGTGTAGGATGTATATTTGAGTAAATTTTGATGAAAATAACTTCAATTTTTTGGATTGTGAAAAAAATTTGAGTTGGAAGTGTCAAATTTTAATAAATTTATTTGAAACCAACTTCGATTTTTTGGATTTTCTTGAGTATTTTTGATGTAGGATCTACAATTGAGTAAATTTAGATGAAAATAACTTCAATTTTTTGGATTGTGAAAAAAATTTGAGTTGGAAGTGTCAAATTTTAATAAATTTATTTGAAACCAACTTCGATTTTTTGGAATTTCTTGAGTATTTTTGTTGTAGGATCTACAATTGAGTAAATTTAGATGAAAATAACTTCAATTTTTTGGATTGTGAAAAAAATTTGAGTTGGAAGTGTCAAATTTTAATAAATTTATTTGAAACCAACATCGATTTTTTTTATTTTCTTGAGTATTTTTGTTGTAGGATCAACAATTGAGTAAATTTAGATGAAAATAACTTCAATTTTTTGGATTTTGTCACGATTTTTGTCAAATTTTAATAAATTTATTTGAAATCAACTTGGATAATTTTGGAATTTGTTGAGTATTTTTGTTGTAGGATCTATATTTGAGTAAATTTAGATGAAAATATCTTCAATTTTTTGGATTGTGAAAAAAAATTTAGTTGGAAGTGTCAAATTTTAATAAATTTATTTGAAATCAACTTCGATTATTTTGAATTTTGTTCAGTATTTTTGTTGTAGGATGTATTTATGAGTAAATTTAGATGAAAATAACGACAATTTTTTGGATTGTGAAAAAAATTTTAGTTGGAAGTGTCAAATTTTAATAAATTTATTTGAAATCAACTTCGATTATTTTGCATTTTGTTCAGTATTTTTGTTGTAGGATGTATTTATGAGTAAATTTAGATGAAAATAACGACAATTTTTTGGATTGTGAAAAAAATTTGAGTTGGAAATGTCAAATTTTAATAAATTTATTTGAAACCTACTTCGATTTTTCTCGACTATGTTGAGTTTTTTTGATAGAGAAGCTTAATTTGAGTAATTTCAGTTGAAATTAACTTCGATTTTTTGGATTTTGTCACGATTTTTGTCAAATTTTAATAAATTTATTTGAAATCAACTTCGATTTTATTGGATTTTGTCGAGTATTTTTGGAGTAGGATGTATATTTGAGTAAATTTAGATGAAAATAACGACAATTTTTTGGATTGTGAAAAAAAATTTTAGTTGGAAGTGTCAAATTTTACTAAATTTATTTGAAATCAACTTCGATTATTTTGAATTTTGTTCAGTATTTTTGTTGTAGGATGTATTTATGAGTAAATTTAGATGAAAATAACGACAATTTTTTGGATTGTGAAAAAAATTTGAGTTGGAAATGTCGAATTTTAATAAATTTATTTGAAACCTACTTCGATTTTTCTCGACTATGTTGAGTTTTTTTGATAGAGAAGCTTAATTTGAGTAATTTCAGTTGAAATTAACTTCGATTTTTTGGATTTTGTCACGATTTTTGTCAAATTTTAATAAATTTATTTGAAATCAACTTCGATTTTATTGGATTTTGTTGAGAATTTTTGGTGTAGGATGTATATTTGAGTAAATTTAGATGAAAATAACAACAATTTTTTGGATTGTGAAAAAAAATTTTAGTTGGAAGTGTCAAATTTTAATAAATTTATTTTAAATCAACTTCGATTTTATTGGATTTTGTCGAGTACTTTTGGTGTTGGGTGTATATTTGAGTAAATTTAGATGAAAATAACTTGAATTTTTTGGATTGTGAAAAAAAGTTTAGTTGGAAGTGTCAAATTTTAATAAATTTATTTGAAATCAACTTCGATTTTTTGGATTTTCTTGAGTATATTTGTTGTAGCATCTACAATTGAGTAAATTTAGATGAAAATAAATTGAATTTTTTGGATTGTGAACAAAATTTGAGTTGGAAGTGTCAAATTTTAATAAATTTATTTGAAACCAACTTCGATTTTTTGGATTTTCTTGAGTATTATTGTTGTAGGATCTTCAATTGATTAAATTTAGATGAAAATAACTTCGATTTTTTGGATTTTGTCACGATTTTTGTCAAATTTTAATAAATATATTTGAAATCAACTTGGATAATTTTGGAATTTGTTGAGTATTTTTGTTGTAGGATCAATATTTGAGTAAATTTAGATGAAAATATCTTCAATTTTTAGGATTGTGAAAAAAATTTTAGTTGGAAGTGTCAAATTTTAATATATTTATTTGAAATCAACTTCGATTGTATTGGATTTTGTCGAGTATTTTTGTTGTAGGATCTATATTTGAGTAAATTTACATGAAAATAGCTTCAATTTTTTGGATTGTGAAAAAAATTTTAGTTGGAAGTGTCAAATTTTAATAAATTTATTTGAAATCAATTTGGATTATTTTGGATTTTGTTGAGTATTTTTGTTGTAGGATCTATATTTGAGTAAATTTAGATGAAAATAACATAAATTTTTAGGATTGTGAAAAAAATTTTAGTTGGAAGTGCCAAATTTTAATAAATTTATTTGAAACCAACTTCGATTTTTTGGATTTTCTTGAGTATTTTTGTAGTAGGATCTACAATTGAGTAAATTTAGATGAAAATAATTTCGATTTTTTGGATTTTTGTCAAATTTTAATAAATTTATTTGAAATCAAATTGGATAATTTTGGAATTTGTTGAGTATTTTTGTTGTAGGATCTATATTTGAGTTAATTTAGATGAAAATATCTTCAATTTTTAGGATTGTGAAAAAAATTTTAGTTGGAAGTGCCAAATTTTAATAAATTTTTTGGAACCAACTTCCATTTTTTGGATTTTCTTGAGTATTTTTGTTGTAGGATCTACAATTGAGTAAATTTAGATGAAAATAACTTCGATTTTTTGGATTTTGTCACGATTTTTGTCAAATTTTAATAAATTTATTTGAAATCAACTTGGATAATTTTGGAATTTGTTGAGTATTTTTGTTGTAGGATCTATATTTGAGTAAATTTAGATGAAAATATCTTCAATTTTTTGGATTGTGAAAAAAAATTTTAGTTGGAAGTGTCAAATTTTAATAAATTTATTTGAATTCAACTTCGATTTTTTTGAATATTGTCGAGTATTTTTGGTGTAGGATGTATATTTGAGTAAATTTAGATGAAAATAACGACAATTTTTTGGATTGTGAAAAAAAATTTTAGTTGGAAGTGTCAAATTTTAATAAATTTATTTGAAATCAACTTCGATTTTATTGGATTTTGTCGAGTACTTTTGGTGTTGGGTGTATATTTGAGTAAATTTAGATGAAAATAACTTCAATTTTTTGGATTGTGAAAAAAAGTTTAGTTGGAAGTGTCAAATTTTAATAAATTTATTTGAAACCAACTTCGATTTTTTGGATTTTCTTGAGTGTTTTTGTTTTAGGATCTACAATTGAGTAAATTTAGATGAAAATAAATTCAATTTTTTGGATTGTGAAAAAAATTTGATTTGGAAGTGTCAAATTTTAATAAATTTATTTGAAACCAACATCGATTTTTTGGATTTTCTTGAGTATTTTTGTTGTAGGATCTACAATTGAGTAAATTTAGATGAAAATAACTTCAATTTTTTGGATTTTGTCACGATTTTTGTCAAATTTTAATAAATTTATTTGAAATCAACTTGGATAATTTTGGAATTTGTTGAGTATTTTTGTTGTAGGATCTATATTTGAGTAAATTTAGATGAAAATATCTTCAATTTTTTGGATTGTGAAAAAAAATTTAGTTGGAAGTGTCAAATTTTAATAAATTTATTTGAAATCAACTTCGATTATTTTGAATTTTGTTGAGTATTTTTGTTGTAGGATGTATTTATGAGTAAATTTAGATGAAAATAACGACAATTTTTTGGATTGTGAAAAAAATTTTAGTTGGAAGTGTCAAATTTTAATAAATTTATTTGAAATCAACTTCGATTATTTTGCATTTTGTTCAGTATTTTTGTTGTAGGATGTATTTATGAGTAAATTTAGATGAAAATAACGACAATTTTTTGGATTGTGAAAAAAATTTGAGTTGGAAATGTCAAATTTTAATAAATTTATTTGAAACCTACTTCGATTTTTCTTGACTATGTTGAGTTTTTTTGATGGAGAAGCTTAATTTGAGTAATTTCAGTTGAAATTAACTTCGATTTTTTGGATTTTCTCACGATTTTTGTCAAATTTTAATAAATTTATTTGAAATCAACTTCGATTTTATTGGATTTTGTCGAGTACTTTTGGTGTTGGGTGTATATTTGAGTAAATTTAGATGAAAATAACTTCAATTTTTTGGATTGTGAAAAAAAGTTTAGTTGGAAGTGTCAAATTTTAATAAATTTATTTGAAATCAACTTCGATTGTATTGGATTTTGTCGAGTATTTTTGTTGTAGGATCTATATTTGAGTAAATTTACATGAAAATAGCTTCAATTTTTTGGATTGTGAAAAAAATTTTAGTTGGAAGTGTCAAATTTTAATAAATTTATTTGAAATCAATTTGGATTATTTTGGATTTTGTTGAGTATTTTTGTTGTAGGATCTATATTTGAGTAAATTTAGATGAAAATAACATAAATTTTTAGGATTGTGAAAAAAATTTTAGTTGGAAGTGCCAAATTTTAATAAATTTATTTGAAACCAACTTCGATTTTTTGGATTTTCTTGAGTATTTTTGTAGTAGGATCTACAATTGAGTAAATTTAGATGAAAATAATTTCGATTTTTTGGATTTTTGTCAAATTTTAATAAATTTATTTGAAATCAAATTGGATAATTTTGGAATTTGTTGAGTATTTTTGTTGTAGGATCTATATTTGAGTTAATTTAGATGAAAATATCTTCAATTTTTAGGATTGTGAAAAAAATTTTAGTTGGAAGTGCCAAATTTTAATAAATTTTTTGGAACCAACTTCCATTTTTTGGATTTTCTTGAGTATTTTTGTTGTAGGATCTACAATTGAGTAAATTTAGATGAAAATAACTTCGATTTTTTGGATTTTGTCACGATTTTTGTCAAATTTTAATAAATTTATTTGAAATCAACTTGTATAATTTTGGAATTTGTTGAGTATTTTTGTTGTAGGATCTATATTTGAGTAAATTTAGATGAAAATATCTTCAATTTTTTGGATTGTGAAAAAAAATTTTAGATGGAAGTGTCAAATTTTAATAAATTTATTTGAATTCAACTTCGATTTTTTTGAATATTGTCGAGTATTTTTGGTGTAGGATGTATATTTGAGTAAATTTAGATGAAAATAACGACAATTTTTTGGATTGTGAAAAAAAATTTTAGTTGGAAGTGTCAAATTTTAATAAATTTATTTGAAATCAACTTCGATTTTCTTGAGTATATTTGTTGTAGGATCTACAATTGAGTAAATTTAGATGAAAATAACTTCAATTTTTTGGATTGTGAAAAAAATTTGAGTTGGAAGTGTCAAATTTTAATAAATTTATTTGAAACCAACTTCGATTTTTTGGATTTTCTTGAGTATTTTTGTTGTAGGATCTACAATTGAGTAAATTTAGATGAAAATAACTTCAATTTTTTGGATTGTGAAAAAAATTTGAGTTGGAAGTGTCAAATTTTAATAAATTTATTTGAAACCAACATCGATTTTTTGGATTTTCTTGAGTATTTTTGTTGTAGGATCAACAATTGAGTAAATTTAGATGAAAATAACTTCAATTTTTTGGATTTTGTCACGATTTTTGTCAAATTTTAATAAATTTATTTGAAATCAACTTGGATAATTTTGGAATTTGTTGAGTATTTTTGTTGTAGGATCTATATTTGAGTAAATTTAGATGAAAATATCTTCAATTTTTTGGATTGTGAAAAAAAATTTAGTTGGAAGTGTCAAATTTTAATAAATTTATTTGAAATCAACTTCGATTATTTTGAATTTTGTTCAGTATTTTTGTTGTAGGATGTATTTATGAGTAAATTTAGATGAAAATAACGACAATTTTTTGGATTGTGAAAAAAATTTTAGTTGGAAATGTCGAATTTTAATAAATTTATTTGAAACCTACTTCGATTTTTCTCGACTATGTTGAGTTTTTTTGATAGAGAAGCTTAATTTGAGTAATTTCAGTTGAAATTAACTTCGATTTTTTGGATTTTGTCACGATTTTTGTCAAATTTTAATAAATTTATTTGAAATCAACTTCGATTTTATTGGATTTTGTTGAGAATTTTTGGTGTAGGATGTATATTTGAGTAAATTTAGATGAAAATAACAACAATTTTTTGGATTGTGAAAAAAAATTTTAGTTGGAAGTGTCAAATTTTAATAAATTTATTTGAAATCAACTTCGATTTTATTGGATTTTGTCGAGTACTTTTGGTGTTGGGTGTATATTTGAGTAAATTTAGATGAAAATAACTTGAATTTTTTGGATTGTGAAAAAAAGTTTAGTTGGAAGTGTCAAATTTTAATAAATTTATTTGAAATCAACTTCGATTTTTTGGATTTTCTTGAGTATATTTGTTGTAGCATCTACAATTGAGTAAATTTAGATGAAAATAAATTGAATTTTTTGGATTGTGAACAAAATTTGAGTTGGAAGTGTCAAATTTTAATAAATTTATTTGAAACCAACTTCGATTTTTTGGATTTTCTTGAGTATTTTTGTTGTAGGATCTTCAATTGAGTAAATTTAGATGAAAATAACTTCGATTTTTTGGATTTTGTTGAGTATTTTTGTTGTAGGATCAATATTTGAGTAAATTTAGATGAAAATATCTTCAATTTTTAGGATTGTGAAAAAAATTTTAGTTGGAAGTGTCAAATTTTAATATATTTATTTGAAATCAACTTCGATTGTATTGGATTTTGTCGAGTATTTTTGTTGTAGGATCTATATTTGAGTAAATTTACATGAAAATAGCTTCAATTTTTTGGATTGTGAAAAAAATTTTAGTGGGAAGTGTCAAATTTTAATAAATTTATTTGAAATCAATTTGGATTATTTTGGATTTTGTTGAGTATTTTTGTTGTAGGATCTATATTGGAGTAAATTTAGATGAAAATAACATAAATTTTTAGGATTGTGAAAAAAATTTTAGTTGGAAGTGCCAAATTTTAATAAATTTATTTGAAACCAACTTCGATTTTTTGGATTTTCTTGAGTATTTTTGTAGTAGGATCTACAATTGAGTAAATTTAGATGAAAATAATTTCGATTTTTTGGATTTTTGTCAAATTTTAATAAATTTATTTGAAATCAACTTGGATAATTTTGGAATTTGTTGAGTATTTTTGTTGTAGGATCTATATTTGAGTTAATTTAGATGAAAATATCTTCAATTTTTAGGATTGTGAAAAAAATTTTAGTTGGAAGTGCCAAATTTTAATAAATTTTTTGAACCAACTTCCATTTTTTGGATTTTCTTGAGTATTTTTGTTGTAGGATCTACAATTGAGTAAATTTAGATGAAAATAACTTCGATTTTTTGGATTTTGTCACGATTTTTGTCAAATTTTAATAAATTTATTTGAAATCAACTTGGATAATTTTGGAATTTGTTGAGTATTTTTGTTATAGGATCTATATTTGAGTAAATTTAGATGAAAATATCTTCAATTTTTTGGATTGTGAAAAAAAATTTTAGTTGGAAGTGTCAAATTTTAATAAATTTATTTGAATTCAACTTCGATTTTTTTGAATATTGTCGAGTATTTTTGGTGTAGGATGTATATTTGAGTAAATTTAGATGAAAATAACGACAATTTTTTGGATTGTGAAAAAAAATTTTAGTTGGAAGTGTCAAATTTTAATAAATTTATTTGAAATCAACTTCGATTTTATTGGATTTTGTCGAGTACTTTTGGTGTTGGGTGTATATTTGAGTAAATTTAGATGAAAATAACTTCAATTTTTTGGATTGTGAAAAAAAGTTTAGTTGGAAGTGTCAAATTTTAATAAATTTATTTGAAACCAACTTCGATTTTTTGGATTTTCTTGAGTGTTTTTGTTTTAGGATCTACAATTGAGTAAATTTAGATGAAAATAAATTCAATTTTTTGGATTGTGAAAAAAATTTGATTTGGAAGTGTCAAATTTTAATAAATTTATTTGAAACCAACATCGATTTTTTGGATTTTCTTGAGTATTTTTGTTGTAGGATCTACAATTGAGTAAATTTAGATGAAAATAACTTCAATTTTTTGGATTTTGTCACGATTTTTGTCAAATTTTAATAAATTTATTTGAAATCAACTTGGATAATTTTGGAATTTGTTGAGTATTTTTGTTGTAGGATCTATATTTGAGTAAATTTAGATGAAAATATCTTCAATTTTTTGGATTGTGAAAAAAATTTGAGTTGGAAGTGTCAAATTTTAATAAATTTATTTGAAACCAACATCGATTTTTTGGATTTTCTTGAGTATTTTTGTTGTAGGATCAACAATTGAGTAAATTTAGATGAAAATAACTTCAATTTTTTGGATTTTGTCACGATTTTTGTCAAATTTTAATAAATTTATTTGAAATCAACTTGGATAATTTTGGAATTTGTTGAGTATTTTTGTTGTAGGATCTATATTTGAGTAAATTTAGATGAAAATATCTTCAATTTTTTGGATTGTGAAAAAAAATTTAGTTGGAAGTGTCAAATTTTAATAAATTTATTTGAAATCAACTTCGATTATTTTGAATTTTGTTCAGTATTTTTGTTGTAGGATGTATTTATGAGTAAATTTAGATGAAAATAACGACAATTTTTTGGATTGTGAAAAAAATTTTAGTTGGAAATGTCGAATTTTAATAAATTTATTTGAAACCTACTTCGATTTTTCTCGACTATGTTGAGTTTTTTTGATAGAGAAGCTTAATTTGAGTAATTTCAGTTGAAATTAACTTCGATTTTTTGGATTTTGTCACGATTTTTGTCAAATTTTAATAAATTTATTTGAAATCAACTTCGATTTTATTGGATTTTGTTGAGAATTTTTGGTGTAGGATGTATATTTGAGTAAATTTAGATGAAAATAACAACAATTTTTTGGATTGTGAAAAAAAATTTTAGTTGGAAGTGTCAAATTTTAATAAATTTATTTGAAATCAACTTCGATTTTATTGGATTTTGTCGAGTACTTTTGGTGTTGGGTGTATATTTGAGTAAATTTAGATGAAAATAACTTGAATTTTTTGGATTGTGAAAAAAAGTTTAGTTGGAAGTGTCAAATTTTAATAAATTTATTTGAAATCAACTTCGATTTTTTGGATTTTCTTGAGTATATTTGTTGTAGCATCTACAATTGAGTAAATTTAGATGAAAATAAATTGAATTTTTTGGATTGTGAACAAAATTTGAGTTGGAAGTGTCAAATTTTAATAAATTTATTTGAAACCAACTTCGATTTTTTGGATTTTCTTGAGTATTTTTGTTGTAGGATCTTCAATTGAGTAAATTTAGATGAAAATAAATTGAATTTTTTGGATTGTGAACAAAATTTGAGTTGGAAGTGTCAAATTTTAATAAATTTATTTGAATTCAACTTCGATTTTTTTGAATATTGTCGAGTATTTTTGGTGTAGGATGTATATTTGAGTAAATTTAGATGAAAATAACGACAATTTTTTGGATTGTGAAAAAAAATTTTAGTTGGAAGTGTCAAATTTTAATAAATTTATTTGAAATCAACTTCGATTTTCTTGAGTATATTTGTTGTAGGATCTACAATTGAGTAAATTTAGATGAAAATAACTTCAATTTTTTGGATTGTGAAAAAAATTTGAGTTGGAAGTGTCAAATTTTAATAAATTTATTTGAAACCAACTTCGATTTTTTGGATTTTCTTGAGTATTTTTGTTGTAGGATCTACAATTGAGTAAATTTAGATGAAAATAACTTCAATTTTTTGGATTGTGAAAAAAATTTGAGTTGGAAGTGTCAAATTTTAATAAATTTATTTGAAACCAACATCGATTTTTTGGATTTTCTTGAGTATTTTTGTTGTAGGATCAACAATTGAGTAAATTTAGATGAAAATAACTTCAATTTTTTGGATTTTGTCACGATTTTTGTCAAATTTTAATAAATTTATTTGAAATCAACTTGGATAATTTTGGAATTTGTTGAGTATTTTTGTTGTAGGATCTATATTTGAGTAAATTTAGATGAAAATATCTTCAATTTTTTGGATTGTGAAAAAAAATTTAGTTGGAAGTGTCAAATTTTAATAAATTTATTTGAAATCAACTTCGATTATTTTGAATTTTGTTCAGTATTTTTGTTGTAGGATGTATTTATGAGTAAATTTAGATGAAAATAACGACAATTTTTTGGATTGTGAAAAAAATTTTAGTTGGAAATGTCGAATTTTAATAAATTTATTTGAAACCTACTTCGATTTTTCTCGACTATGTTGAGTTTTTTTGATAGAGAAGCTTAATTTGAGTAATTTCAGTTGAAATTAACTTCGATTTTTTGGATTTTGTCACGATTTTTGTCAAATTTTAATAAATTTATTTGAAATCAACTTCGATTTTATTGGATTTTGTTGAGAATTTTTGGTGTAGGATGTATATTTGAGTAAATTTAGATGAAAATAACAACAATTTTTTGGATTGTGAAAAAAAATTTTAGTTGGAAGTGTCAAATTTTAATAAATTTATTTGAAATCAACTTCGATTTTATTGGATTTTGTCGAGTACTTTTGGTGTTGGGTGTATATTTGAGTAAATTTAGATGAAAATAACTTGAATTTTTTGGATTGTGAAAAAAAGTTTAGTTGGAAGTGTCAAATTTTAATAAATTTATTTGAAATCAACTTCGATTTTTTGGATTTTCTTGAGTATATTTGTTGTAGCATCTACAATTGAGTAAATTTAGATGAAAATAAATTGAATTTTTTGGATTGTGAACAAAATTTGAGTTGGAAGTGTCAAATTTTAATAAATTTATTTGAAACCAACTTCGATTTTTTGGATTTTCTTGAGTATTTTTGTTGTAGGATCTTCAATTGAGTAAATTTAGATGAAAATAACTTCGATTTTTTGGATTTTGTTGAGTATTTTTGTTGTAGGATCAATATTTGAGTAAATTTAGATGAAAATATCTTCAATTTTTAGGATTGTGAAAAAAATTTTAGTTGGAAGTGTCAAATTTTAATATATTTATTTGAAATCAACTTCGATTGTATTGGATTTTGTCGAGTATTTTTGTTGTAGGATCTATATTTGAGTAAATTTACATGAAAATAGCTTCAATTTTTTGGATTGTGAAAAAAATTTTAGTGGGAAGTGTCAAATTTTAATAAATTTATTTGAAATCAATTTGGATTATTTTGGATTTTGTTGAGTATTTTTGTTGTAGGATCTATATTGGAGTAAATTTAGATGAAAATAACATAAATTTTTAGGATTGTGAAAAAAATTTTAGTTGGAAGTGCCAAATTTTAATAAATTTATTTGAAACCAACTTCGATTTTTTGGATTTTCTTGAGTATTTTTGTAGTAGGATCTACAATTGAGTAAATTTAGATGAAAATAATTTCGATTTTTTGGATTTTTGTCAAATTTTAATAAATTTATTTGAAATCAACTTGGATAATTTTGGAATTTGTTGAGTATTTTTGTTGTAGGATCTATATTTGAGTTAATTTAGATGAAAATATCTTCAATTTTTAGGATTGTGAAAAAAATTTTAGTTGGAAGTGCCAAATTTTAATAAATTTTTTGAACCAACTTCCATTTTTTGGATTTTCTTGAGTATTTTTGTTGTAGGATCTACAATTGAGTAAATTTAGATGAAAATAACTTCGATTTTTTGGATTTTGTCACGATTTTTGTCAAATTTTAATAAATTTATTTGAAATCAACTTGGATAATTTTGGAATTTGTTGAGTATTTTTGTTATAGGATCTATATTTGAGTAAATTTAGATGAAAATATCTTCAATTTTTTGGATTGTGAAAAAAAATTTTAGTTGGAAGTGTCAAATTTTAATAAATTTATTTGAATTCAACTTCGATTTTTTTGAATATTGTCGAGTATTTTTGGTGTAGGATGTATATTTGAGTAAATTTAGATGAAAATAACGACAATTTTTTGGATTGTGAAAAAAAATTTTAGTTGGAAGTGTCAAATTTTAATAAATTTATTTGAAATCAACTTCGATTTTATTGGATTTTGTCGAGTACTTTTGGTGTTGGGTGTATATTTGAGTAAATTTAGATGAAAATAACTTCAATTTTTTGGATTGTGAAAAAAAGTTTAGTTGGAAGTGTCAAATTTTAATAAATTTATTTGAAACCAACTTCGATTTTTTGGATTTTCTTGAGTGTTTTTGTTTTAGGATCTACAATTGAGTAAATTTAGATGAAAATAAATTCAATTTTTTGGATTGTGAAAAAAATTTGATTTGGAAGTGTCAAATTTTAATAAATTTATTTGAAACCAACATCGATTTTTTGGATTTTCTTGAGTATTTTTGTTGTAGGATCTACAATTGAGTAAATTTAGATGAAAATAACTTCAATTTTTTGGATTTTGTCACGATTTTTGTCAAATTTTAATAAATTTATTTGAAATCAACTTGGATAATTTTGGAATTTGTTGAGTATTTTTGTTGTAGGATCTATATTTGAGTAAATTTAGATGAAAATATCTTCAATTTTTTGGATTGTGAAAAAAATTTGAGTTGGAAGTGTCAAATTTTAATAAATTTATTTGAAACCAACATCGATTTTTTGGATTTTCTTGAGTATTTTTGTTGTAGGATCAACAATTGAGTAAATTTAGATGAAAATAACTTCAATTTTTTGGATTTTGTCACGATTTTTGTCAAATTTTAATAAATTTATTTGAAATCAACTTGGATAATTTTGGAATTTGTTGAGTATTTTTGTTGTAGGATCTATATTTGAGTAAATTTAGATGAAAATATCTTCAATTTTTTGGATTGTGAAAAAAAATTTAGTTGGAAGTGTCAAATTTTAATAAATTTATTTGAAATCAACTTCGATTATTTTGAATTTTGTTCAGTATTTTTGTTGTAGGATGTATTTATGAGTAAATTTAGATGAAAATAACGACAATTTTTTGGATTGTGAAAAAAATTTTAGTTGGAAATGTCGAATTTTAATAAATTTATTTGAAACCTACTTCGATTTTTCTCGACTATGTTGAGTTTTTTTGATAGAGAAGCTTAATTTGAGTAATTTCAGTTGAAATTAACTTCGATTTTTTGGATTTTGTCACGATTTTTGTCAAATTTTAATAAATTTATTTGAAATCAACTTCGATTTTATTGGATTTTGTTGAGAATTTTTGGTGTAGGATGTATATTTGAGTAAATTTAGATGAAAATAACAACAATTTTTTGGATTGTGAAAAAAAATTTTAGTTGGAAGTGTCAAATTTTAATAAATTTATTTGAAATCAACTTCGATTTTATTGGATTTTGTCGAGTACTTTTGGTGTTGGGTGTATATTTGAGTAAATTTAGATGAAAATAACTTGAATTTTTTGGATTGTGAAAAAAAGTTTAGTTGGAAGTGTCAAATTTTAATAAATTTATTTGAAATCAACTTCGATTTTTTGGATTTTCTTGAGTATATTTGTTGTAGCATCTACAATTGAGTAAATTTAGATGAAAATAAATTGAATTTTTTGGATTGTGAACAAAATTTGAGTTGGAAGTGTCAAATTTTAATAAATTTATTTGAAACCAACTTCGATTTTTTGGATTTTCTTGAGTATTTTTGTTGTAGGATCTTCAATTGAGTAAATTTAGATGAAAATAACTTCGATTTTTTGGATTTTGTTGAGTATTTTTGTTGTAGGATCAATATTTGAGTAAATTTAGATGAAAATATCTTCAATTTTTAGGATTGTGAAAAAAATTTTAGTTGGAAGTGTCAAATTTTAATATATTTATTTGAAATCAACTTCGATTGTATTGGATTTTGTCGAGTATTTTTGTTGTAGGATCTATATTTGAGTAAATTTACATGAAAATAGCTTCAATTTTTTGGATTGTGAAAAAAATTTTAGTGGGAAGTGTCAAATTTTAATAAATTTATTTGAAATCAATTTGGATTATTTTGGATTTTGTTGAGTATTTTTGTTGTAGGATCTATATTGGAGTAAATTTAGATGAAAATAACATAAATTTTTAGGATTGTGAAAAAAATTTTAGTTGGAAGTGCCAAATTTTAATAAATTTATTTGAAACCAACTTCGATTTTTTGGATTTTCTTGAGTATTTTTGTAGTAGGATCTACAATTGAGTAAATTTAGATGAAAATAATTTCGATTTTTTGGATTTTTGTCAAATTTTAATAAATTTATTTGAAATCAACTTGGATAATTTTGGAATTTGTTGAGTATTTTTGTTGTAGGATCTATATTTGAGTTAATTTAGATGAAAATATCTTCAATTTTTAGGATTGTGAAAAAAATTTTAGTTGGAAGTGCCAAATTTTAATAAATTTTTTGGAACCAACTTCCATTTTTTGGATTTTCTTGAGTATTTTTGTTGTAGGATCTACAATTGAGTAAATTTAGATGAAAATAACTTCGATTTTTTGGATTTTGTCACGATTTTTGTCAAATTTTAATAAATTTATTTGAAATCAACTTGGATAATTTTGGAATTTGTTGAGTATTTTTGTTATAGGATCTATATTTGAGTAAATTTAGATGAAAATATCTTCAATTTTTTGGATTGTGAAAAAAAATTTTAGTTGGAAGTGTCAAATTTTAATAAATTTATTTGAATTCAACTTCGATTTTTTTGAATATTGTCGAGTATTTTTGGTGTAGGATGTATATTTGAGTAAATTTAGATGAAAATAACGACAATTTTTTGGATTGTGAAAAAAAATTTTAGTTGGAAGTGTCAAATTTTAATAAATTTATTTGAAATCAACTTCGATTTTATTGGATTTTGTCGAGTACTTTTGGTGTTGGGTGTATATTTGAGTAAATTTAGATGAAAATAACTTCAATTTTTTGGATTGTGAAAAAAAGTTTAGTTGGAAGTGTCAAATTTTAATAAATTTATTTGAAACCAACTTCGATTTTTTGGATTTTCTTGAGTGTTTTTGTTTTAGGATCTACAATTGAGTAAATTTAGATGAAAATAAATTCAATTTTTTGGATTGTGAAAAAAATTTGATTTGGAAGTGTCAAATTTTAATAAATTTATTTGAAACCAACATCGATTTTTTGGATTTTCTTGAGTATTTTTGTTGTAGGATCTACAATTGAGTAAATTTAGATGAAAATAACTTCAATTTTTTGGATTTTGTCACGATTTTTGTCAAATTTTAATAAATTTATTTGAAATCAACTTGGATAATTTTGGAATTTGTTGAGTATTTTTGTTGTAGGATCTATATTTGAGTAAATTTAGATGAAAATATCTTCAATTTTTTGGATTGTGAAAAAAAATTTAGTTGGAAGTGTCAAATTTTAATAAATTTATTTGAAATCAACTTCGATTATTTTGAATTTTGTTGAGTATTTTTGTTGTAGGATGTATTTATGAGTAAATTTAGATGAAAATAACGACAATTTTTTGGATTGTGAAAAAAATTTTAGTTGGAAGTGTCAAATTTGAATAAATTTATTTGAAATCAACTTCGATTATTTTGCATTTTGTTCAGTATTTTTGTTGTAGGATGTATTTATGAGTAAATTTAGATGAAAATAACGACAATTTTTTGGATTGTGAAAAAAATTTGAGTTGGAAATGTCAAATTTTAATAAATTTATTTGAAACCTACTTCGATTTTTCTCGACTATGTTGAGTTTTTTTTATGGAGAAGCTTAATTTGAGTAATTTCAGTTGAAATTAACTTCGATTTTTTGGATTTTCTCACGATTTTTGTCAAATTTTAATAAATTTATTTGAAATCAACTTCGATTTTATTGGATTTTGTCGAGTACTTTTGGTGTTGGGTGTATATTTGAGTAAATTTAGATGAAAATAACTTCAATTTTTTGGATTGTGAAAAAAAGTTTAGTTGGAAGTGTCAAATTTTAATAAATTTATTTGAAATCAACTTCGATTTTTTGGATTTTCTTGAGTATTTTTGTTGTAGGATCTACAATTGAGTAAATTTAGATGAAAATAACTTCAATTTTTTGGATTGTGAAAAAAATTTGAGTTGGAAGTGTCAAATTTTAATAAATTTATTTGAAACCAACTTCGATTTTTTGGATTTTCTTAAGTATTTTTGTTGTAGGATCTTCAATTGAGTAAATTTAGATGAAAATAACTTCGATTTTTTATATTTTTTCACGATTTTTGTCAAATTTTAATAAATATATTTGAAATCAACTTCGATTTTTTTGGATTTTGTCGAGTACTTTTGGTGTTGGGTGTATATTTGAGTAAATTTAGATGAAAATAACTTCAATTTTTTGGATTGTGAAAAAAAGTTTAGTTGGAAGTGTCAAATTTTAATAAATTTATTTGAAACCAACTTCGATTTTTTGGATTTTCTTGAGTGATTTTGTTTTAGGATCTACAATTGAGTAAATTTAGATGAAAATAAATTCAATTTTTTGGATTGTGAAAAAAATTTGATTTGGAAGTGTCAAATTTTAATAAATTTATTTGAAACCAGCTTCGATTTTTTGGATTTTCTTGAGTATTTTTGTTGTAGGATCTACAATTGAGTAAATTTAGATGAAAATAACTTCAATTTTTTGGATTGTAAAAAAAATTGGGTTGGAAGTGTCAAATTTTAATAAATTTATTTGAAACCAACTTCGATTTTTTGGATTTTCTTGAGTATTTTTGTTGTAGGATCTACAATTGAGTAAATTTAGATGAAAATAACTTCAATTTTTTGGATTGTGAAAAAAATTTGAGTTGGAAGTGTCAAATTTTAATAAATTTATTTGAAACCAACATCGATTTTTTGGATTTTCTTGAGTATTTTTGTTGTAGGATCAACAATTGAGTAAATTTAGATGAAAATAACTTCAATTTTTTGGATTTTGTCACGATTTTTGTCAAATTTTAATAAATTTATTTGAAATCAACTTGGATAATTTTGGAATTTGTTGAGTATTTTTGTTGTAGGATCTATATTTGAGTAAATTTAGATGAAAATATCTTCAATTTTTTGGATTGTGAAAAAAAATTTAGTTGGAAGTGTCAAATTTTAATAAATTTATTTGAAATCAACTTCGATTATTTTGAATTTTGTTCAGTATTTTTGTTGTAGGATGTATTTATGAGTAAATTTAGATGAAAATAACGACAATTTTTTGGATTGTGAAAAAAATTTTAGTTGGAAATGTCGAATTTTAATAAATTTATTTGAAACCTACTTCGATTTTCCTCGACTATGTTGAGTTTTTTTGATAGAGAAGCTTAATTTGAGTAATTTCAGTTGAAATTAACTTCGATTTTTTGGATTTTGTCACGATTTTTGTCAAATTTTAATAAATTTATTTGAAATCAACTTCGATTTTATTGGATTTTGTTGAGAATTTTTGGTGTAGGATGTATATTTGAGTAAATTTAGATGAAAATAACAACAATTTTTTGGATTGTGAAAAAAAATTTTAGTTGGAAGTGTCAAATTTTAATAAATTTATTTTAAATCAACTTCGATTTTATTGGATTTTGTCGAGTACTTTTGGTGTTGGGTGTATATTTGAGTAAATTTAGATGAAAATAACTTGAATTTTTTGGATTGTGAAAAAAAGTTTAGTTGGAAGTGTCAAATTTTAATAAATTTATTTGAAATCAACTTCGATTTTTTGGATTTTCTTGAGTATATTTGTTGTAGCATCTACAATTGAGTAAATTTAGATGAAAATAAATTGAATTTTTTGGATTGTGAACAAAATTTGAGTTGGAAGTGTCAAATTTTAATAAATTTATTTGAAACCAACTTCGATTTTTTGGATTTTCTTGAGTATTTTTGTTGTAGGATCTTCAATTGATTAAATTTAGATGAAAATAACTTCGATTTTTTGGATTTTGTCACGATTTTTGTCAAATTTTAATAAATATATTTGAAATCAACTTGGATAATTTTGGAATTTGTTGAGTATTTTTGTTGTAGGATCAATATTTGAGTAAATTTAGATGAAAATATCTTCAATTTTTAGGATTGTGAAAAAAATTTTAGTTGGAAGTGTCAAATTTTAATATATTTATTTGAAATCAACTTCGATTGTATTGGATTTTGTCGAGTATTTTTGTTGTAGGATCTATATTTGAGTAAATTTACATGAAAATAGCTTCAATTTTTTGGATTGTGAAAAAAATTTTAGTTGGAAGTGTCAAATTTTAATAAATTTATTTGAAATCAATTTGGATTATTTTGGATTTTGTTGAGTATTTTTGTTGTAGGATCTATATTTGAGTAAATTTAGATGAAAATAACATAAATTTTTAGGATTGTGAAAAAAATTTTAGTTGGAAGTGCCAAATTTTAATAAATTTATTTGAAACCAACTTCGATTTTTTGGATTTTCTTGAGTATTTTTGTAGTAGGATCTACAATTGAGTAAATTTAGATGAAAATAATTTCGATTTTTTGGATTTTTGTCAAATTTTAATAAATTTATTTGAAATCAAATTGGATAATTTTGGAATTTGTTGAGTATTTTTGTTGTAGGATCTATATTTGAGTTAATTTAGATGAAAATATCTTCAATTTTTAGGATTGTGAAAAAAATTTTAGTTGGAAGTGCCAAATTTTAATAAATTTTTTGGAACCAACTTCCATTTTTTGGATTTTCTTGAGTATTTTTGTTGTAGGATCTACAATTGAGTAAATTTAGATGAAAATAACTTCGATTTTTTGGATTTTGTCACGATTTTTGTCAAATTTTAATAAATTTATTTGAAATCAACTTGGATAATTTTGGAATTTGTTGAGTATTTTTGTTGTAGGATCTATATTTGAGTAAATTTAGATGAAAATATCTTCAATTTTTTGGATTGTGAAAAAAAATTTTAGTTGGAAGTGTCAAATTTTAATAAATTTATTTGAATTCAACTTCGATTTTTTTGAATATTATCGAGTATTTTTGGTGTAGGATGTATATTTGAGTAAATTTAGATGAAAATAACGACAATTTTTTGGATTGTGAAAAAAAATTTTAGTTGGAAGTGTCAAATTTTAATAAATTTATTTGAAATCAACTTCGATTTTATTGGATTTTGTCGAGTACTTTTGGTGTTGGGTGTATATTTGAGTAAATTTAGATGAAAATAACTTCAATTTTTTGGATTGTGAAAAAAAGTTTAGTTGGAAGTGTCAAATTTTAATAAATTTATTTGAAACCAACTTCGATTTTTTGGATTTTCTTGAGTGTTTTTGTTTTAGGATCTACAATTGAGTAAATTTAGATGAAAATAAATTCAATTTTTTGGATTGTGAAAAAAATTTGATTTGGAAGTGTCAAATTTTAATAAATTTATTTGAAACCAACATCGATTTTTTGGATTTTCTTGAGTATTTTTGTTGTAGGATCTACAATTGAGTAAATTTAGATGAAAATAACTTCAATTTTTTGGATTTTGTCACGATTTTTGTCAAATTTTAATAAATTTATTTGAAATCAACTTGGATAATTTTGGAATTTGTTGAGTATTTTTGTTGTAGGATCTATATTTGAGTAAATTTAGATGAAAATATCTTCAATTTTTTGGATTGTGAAAAAAAATTTAGTTGGAAGTGTCAAATTTTAATAAATTTATTTGAAATCAACTTCGATTATTTTGAATTTTGTTGAGTATTTTTGTTGTAGGATGTATTTATGAGTAAATTTAGATGAAAATAACGACAATTTTTTGGATTGTGAAAAAAATTTTAGTTGGAAGTGTCAAATTTTAATAAATTTATTTGAAATCAACTTCGATTATTTTGCATTTTGTTCAGTATTTTTGTTGTAGGATGTATTTATGAGTAAATTTAGATGAAAATAACGACAATTTTTTGGATTGTGAAAAAAAGTTTAGTTGGAAGTGTCAAATTTTAATAAATTTATTTGAAATCAACTTCGATTGTATTGGATTTTGTCGAGTATTTTTGTTGTAGGATCTATATTTGAGTAAATTTACATGAAAATAGCTTCAATTTTTTGGATTGTGAAAAAAATTTTAGTTGGAAGTGTCAAATTTTAATAAATTTATTTGAAATCAATTTGGATTATTTTGGATTTTGTTGAGTATTTTTGTTGTAGGATCTATATTTGAGTAAATTTAGATGAAAATAACATAAATTTTTAGGATTGTGAAAAAAATTTTAGTTGGAAGTGCCAAATTTTAATAAATTTATTTGAAACCAACTTCGATTTTTTGGATTTTCTTGAGTATTTTTGTAGTAGGATCTACAATTGAGTAAATTTAGATGAAAATAATTTGGATTTTTTGGATTTTTGTCAAATTTTAATAAATTTATTTGAAATCAAATTGGATAATTTTGGAATTTGTTGAGTATTTTTGTTGTAGGATCTATATTTGAGTTAATTTAGATGAAAATATCTTCAATTTTTAGGATTGTGAAAAAAATTTTAGTTGGAAGTGCCAAATTTTAATAAATTTTTTGGAACCAACTTCCATTTTTTGGATTTTCTTGAGTATTTTTGTTGTAGGATCTACAATTGAGTAAATTTAGATGAAAATAACTTCGATTTTTTGGATTTTGTCACGATTTTTGTCAAATTTTAATAAATTTATTTGAAATCAACTTGTATAATTTTGGAATTTGTTGAGTATTTTTGTTGTAGGATCTATATTTGAGTAAATTTAGATGAAAATATCTTCAATTTTTTGGATTGTGAAAAAAAATTTTAGTTGGAAGTGTCAAATTTTAATAAATTTATTTGAATTCAACTTCGATTTTTTTGAATATTGTCGAGTATTTTTGGTGTAGGATGTATATTTGAGTAAATTTAGATGAAAATAACGACAATTTTTTGGATTGTGAAAAAAAATTTTAGTTGGAAGTGTCAAATTTTAATAAATTTATTTGAAATCAACTTCGATTTTCTTGAGTATATTTGTTGTAGGATCTACAATTGAGTAAATTTAGATGAAAATAACTTCAATTTTTTGGATTGTGAAAAAAATTTGAGTTGGAAGTGTCAAATTTTAATAAATTTATTTGAAACCAACTTCGATTTTTTGGATTTTCTTGAGTATTTTTGTTGTAGGATCTACAATTGAGTAAATTTAGATGAAAATAACTTCAATTTTTTGGATTGTGAAAAAAATTTGAGTTGGAAGTGTCAAATTTTAATAAATTTATTTGAAACCAACATCGATTTTTTGGATTTTCTTGAGTATTTTTGTTGTAGGATCAACAATTGAGTAAATTTAGATGAAAATAACTTCAATTTTTTGGATTTTGTCACGATTTTTGTCAAATTTTAATAAATTTATTTGAAATCAACTTGGATAATTTTGGAATTTGTTGAGTATTTTTGTTGTAGGATCTATATTTGAGTAAATTTAGATGAAAATATCTTCAATTTTTTGGATTGTGAAAAAAAATTTAGTTGGAAGTGTCAAATTTTAATAAATTTATTTGAAATCAACTTCGATTATTTTGAATTTTGTTCAGTATTTTTGTTGTAGGATGTATTTATGAGTAAATTTAGATGAAAATAACGACAATTTTTTGGATTGTGAAAAAAATTTTAGTTGGAAATGTCGAATTTTAATAAATTTATTTGAAACCTACTTCGATTTTTCTCGACTATGTTGAGTTTTTTTGATAGAGAAGCTTAATTTGAGTAATTTCAGTTGAAATTAACTTCGATTTTTTGGATTTTGTCACGATTTTTGTCAAATTTTAATAAATTTATTTGAAATCAACTTCGATTTTATTGGATTTTGTTGAGAATTTTTGGTGTAGGATGTATATTTGAGTAAATTTAGATGAAAATAACAACAATTTTTTGGATTGTGAAAAAAAATTTTAGTTGGAAGTGTCAAATTTTAATAAATTTATTTGAAATCAACTTCGATTTTATTGGATTTTGTCGAGTACTTTTGGTGTTGGGTGTATATTTGAGTAAATTTAGATGAAAATAACTTGAATTTTTTGGATTGTGAAAAAAAGTTTAGTTGGAAGTGTCAAATTTTAATAAATTTATTTGAAATCAACTTCGATTTTTTGGATTTTCTTGAGTATATTTGTTGTAGCATCTACAATTGAGTAAATTTAGATGAAAATAAATTGAATTTTTTGGATTGTGAACAAAATTTGAGTTGGAAGTGTCAAATTTTAATAAATTTATTTGAAACCAACTTCGATTTTTTGGATTTTCTTGAGTATTTTTGTTGTAGGATCTTCAATTGAGTAAATTTAGATGAAAATAACTTCGATTTTTTGGATTTTGTTGAGTATTTTTGTTGTAGGATCAATATTTGAGTAAATTTAGATGAAAATATCTTCAATTTTTAGGATTGTGAAAAAAATTTTAGTTGGAAGTGTCAAATTTTAATATATTTATTTGAAATCAACTTCGATTGTATTGGATTTTGTCGAGTATTTTTGTTGTAGGATCTATATTTGAGTAAATTTACATGAAAATAGCTTCAATTTTTTGGATTGTGAAAAAAATTTTAGTGGGAAGTGTCAAATTTTAATAAATTTATTTGAAATCAATTTGGATTATTTTGGATTTTGTTGAGTATTTTTGTTGTAGGATCTATATTGGAGTAAATTTAGATGAAAATAACATAAATTTTTAGGATTGTGAAAAAAATTTTAGTTGGAAGTGCCAAATTTTAATAAATTTATTTGAAACCAACTTCGATTTTTTGGATTTTCTTGAGTATTTTTGTAGTAGGATCTACAATTGAGTAAATTTAGATGAAAATAATTTCGATTTTTTGGATTTTTGTCAAATTTTAATAAATTTATTTGAAATCAACTTGGATAATTTTGGAATTTGTTGAGTATTTTTGTTGTAGGATCTATATTTGAGTTAATTTAGATGAAAATATCTTCAATTTTTAGGATTGTGAAAAAAATTTTAGTTGGAAGTGCCAAATTTTAATAAATTTTTTGGAACCAACTTCCATTTTTTGGATTTTCTTGAGTATTTTTGTTGTAGGATCTACAATTGAGTAAATTTAAATGAAAATAACTTCGATTTTTTGGATTTTGTCACGATTTTTGTCAAATTTTAATAAATTTATTTGAAATCAACTTGGATAATTTTGGAATTTGTTGAGTATTTTTGTTATAGGATCTATATTTGAGTAAATTTAGATGAAAATATCTTCAATTTTTTGGATTGTGAAAAAAAATTTTAGTTGGAAGTGTCAAATTTTAATAAATTTATTTGAATTCAACTTCGATTTTTTTGAATATTGTCGAGTATTTTTGGTGTAGGATGTATATTTGAGTAAATTTAGATGAAAATAACGACAATTTTTTGGATTGTGAAAAAAAATTTTAGTTGGAAGTGTCAAATTTTAATAAATTTATTTGAAATCAACTTCGATTTTATTGGATTTTGTCGAGTACTTTTGGTGTTGGGTGTATATTTGAGTAAATTTAGATGAAAATAACTTCAATTTTTTGGATTGTGAAAAAAAGTTTAGTTGGAAGTGTCAAATTTTAATAAATTTATTTGAAACCAACTTCGATTTTTTGGATTTTCTTGAGTGTTTTTGTTTTAGGATCTACAATTGAGTAAATTTAGATGAAAATAAATTCAATTTTTTGGATTGTGAAAAAAATTTGATTTGGAAGTGTCAAATTTTAATAAATTTATTTGAAACCAACATCGATTTTTTGGATTTTCTTGAGTATTTTTGTTGTAGGATCTACAATTGAGTAAATTTAGATGAAAATAACTTCAATTTTTTGGATTTTGTCACGATTTTTGTCAAATTTTAATAAATTTATTTGAAATCAACTTGGATAATTTTGGAATTTGTTGAGTATTTTTGTTGTAGGATCTATATTTGAGTAAATTTAGATGAAAATATCTTCAATTTTTTGGATTGTGAAAAAAAATTTAGTTGGAAGTGTCAAATTTTAATAAATTTATTTGAAATCAACTTCGATTATTTTGAATTTTGTTGAGTATTTTTGTTGTAGGATGTATTTATGAGTAAATTTAGATGAAAATAACGACAATTTTTTGGATTGTGAAAAAAATTTTAGTTGGAAGTGTCAAATTTGAATAAATTTATTTGAAATCAACTTCGATTATTTTGCATTTTGTTCAGTATTTTTGTTGTAGGATGTATTTATGAGTAAATTTAGATGAAAATAACGACAATTTTTTGGATTGTGAAAAAAATTTGAGTTGGAAATGTCAAATTTTAATAAATTTATTTGAAACCTACTTCGATTTTTCTCGACTATGTTGAGTTTTTTTTATGGAGAAGCTTAATTTGAGTAATTTCAGTTGAAATTAACTTCGATTTTTTGGATTTTCTCACGATTTTTGTCAAATTTTAATAAATTTATTTGAAATCAACTTCGATTTTATTGGATTTTGTCGAGTACTTTTGGTGTTGGGTGTATATTTGAGTAAATTTAGATGAAAATAACTTCAATTTTTTGGATTGTGAAAAAAAGTTTAGTTGGAAGTGTCAAATTTTAATAAATTTATTTGAAATCAACTTCGATTTTTTGGATTTTCTTGAGTATTTTTGTTGTAGGATCTACAATTGAGTAAATTTAGATGAAAATAACTTCAATTTTTTGGATTGTGAAAAAATTTGAGTTGGAAGTGTCAAATTTTAATAAATTTATTTGAAACCAACTTCGATTTTTTGGATTTTCTTAAGTATTTTTGTTGTAGGATCTTCAATTGAGTAAATTTAGATGAAAATAACTTCGATTTTTTATATTTTTTCACGATTTTTGTCAAATTTTAATAAATATATTTGAAATCAACTTCGATTTTTTTGGATTTTGTCGAGTACTTTTGGTGTTGGGTGTATATTTGAGTAAATTTAGATGAAAATAACTTCAATTTTTTGGATTGTGAAAAAAAGTTTAGTTGGAAGTGTCAAATTTTAATAAATTTATTTGAAACCAACTTCGATTTTTTGGATTTTCTTGAGTGATTTTGTTTTAGGATCTACAATTGAGTAAATTTAGATGAAAATAAATTCAATTTTTTGGATTGTGAAAAAAATTTGATTTGGAAGTGTCAACTTTTAATAAATTTATTTGAAACCAGCTTCGATTTTTTGGATTTTCTTGAGTATTTTTGTTGTAGGATCTACAATTGAGTAAATTTAGATGAAAATAACTTCAATTTTTTGGATTGTAAAAAAAATTGGGTTGGAAGTGTCAAATTTTAATAAATTTATTTGAAACCAACTTCGATTTTTTGGATTTTCTTGAGTATTTTTGTTGTAGGATCTACAATTGAGTAAATTTAGATGAAAATAACTTCAATTTTTTGGATTGTGAAAAAAATTTGAGTTGGAAGTGTCAAATTTTAATAAATTTATTTGAAACCAACATCGATTTTTTGGATTTTCTTGAGTATTTTTGTTGTAGGATCAACAATTGAGTAAATTTAGATGAAAATAACTTCAATTTTTTGGATTTTGTCACGATTTTTGTCAAATTTTAATAAATTTATTTGAAATCAACTTGGATAATTTTGGAATTTGTTGAGTATTTTTGTTGTAGGATCTATATTTGAGTAAATTTAGATGAAAATATCTTCAATTTTTTGGATTGTGAAAAAAAATTTAGTTGGAAGTGTCAAATTTTAATAAATTTATTTGAAATCAACTTCGATTATTTTGAATTTTGTTCAGTATTTTTGTTGTAGGATGTATTTATGAGTAAATTTAGATGAAAATAACGACAATTTTTTGGATTGTGAAAAAAATTTTAGTTGGAAATGTCGAATTTTAATAAATTTATTTGAAACCTACTTCGATTTTCCTCGACTATGTTGAGTTTTTTTGATAGAGAAGCTTAATTTGAGTAATTTCAGTTGAAATTAACTTCGATTTTTTGGATTTTGTCACGATTTTTGTCAAATTTTAATAAATTTATTTGAAATCAACTTCGATTTTATTGGATTTTGTTGAGAATTTTTGGTGTAGGATGTATATTTGAGTAAATTTAGATGAAAATAACAACAATTTTTTGGATTGTGAAAAAAAATTTTAGTTGGAAGTGTCAAATTTTAATAAATTTATTTTAAATCAACTTCGATTTTATTGGATTTTGTCGAGTACTTTTGGTGTTGGGTGTATATTTGAGTAAATTTAGATGAAAATAACTTGAATTTTTTGGATTGTGAAAAAAAGTTTAGTTGGAAGTGTCAAATTTTAATAAATTTATTTGAAATCAACTTCGATTTTTTGGATTTTCTTGAGTATATTTGTTGTAGCATCTACAATTGAGTAAATTTAGATGAAAATAAATTGAATTTTTTGGATTGTGAACAAAATTTGAGTTGGAAGTGTCAAATTTTAATAAATTTATTTGAAACCAACTTCGATTTTTTGGATTTTCTTGAGTATTTTTGTTGTAGGATCTTCAATTGAGTAAATTTAGATGAAAATAACTTCGATTTTTTGGATTTTGTTGAGTATTTTTGTTGTAGGATCAATATTTGAGTAAATTTAGATAAAAATATCTTCAATTTTTAGGATTGTGAAAAAAATTTTAGTTGGAAGTGTCAAATTTTAATATATTTATTTGAAATCAACTTCGATTGTATTGGATTTTGTCGAGTATTTTTGTTGTAGGATCTATATTTGAGTAAATTTACATGAAAATAGCTTCAATTTTTTGGATTGTGAAAAAAATTTTAGTGGGAAGTGTCAAATTTTAATAAATTTATTTGAAATCAATTTGGATTATTTTGGATTTTGTTGAGTATTTTTGTTGTAGGATCTATATTGGAGTAAATTTAGATGAAAATAACATAAATTTTTAGGATTGTGAAAAAAATTTTAGTTGGAAGTGCCAAATTTTAATAAATTTATTTGAAACCAACTTCGATTTTTTGGATTTTCTTGAGTATTTTTGTAGTAGGATCTACAATTGAGTAAATTTAGATGAAAATAATTTCGATTTTTTGGATTTTTGTCAAATTTTAATAAATTTATTTGAAATCAACTTGGATAATTTTGGAATTTGTTGAGTATTTTTGTTGTAGGATCTATATTTGAGTTAATTTAGATGAAAATATCTTCAATTTTTAGGATTGTGAAAAAAATTTTAGTTGGAAGTGCCAAATTTTAATAAATTTTTTGGAACCAACTTCCATTTTTTGGATTTTCTTGAGTATTTTTGTTGTAGGATCTACAATTGAGTAAATTTAGATGAAAATAACTTCGATTTTTTGGATTTTGTCACGATTTTTGTCAAATTTTAATAAATTTATTTGAAATCAACTTGGATAATTTTGGAATTTGTTGAGTATTTTTGTTATAGGATCTATATTTGAGTAAATTTAGATGAAAATATCTTCAATTTTTTGGATTGTGAAAAAAAATTTTAGTTGGAAGTGTCAAATTTTAATAAATTTATTTGAATTCAACTTCGATTTTTTTGAATATTGTCGAGTATTTTTGGTGTAGGATGTATATTTGAGTAAATTTAGATGAAAATAACGACAATTTTTTGGATTGTGAAAAAAAATTTTAGTTGGAAGTGTCAAATTTTAATAAATTTATTTGAAATCAACTTCGATTTTATTGGATTTTGTCGAGTACTTTTGGTGTTGGGTGTATATTTGAGTAAATTTAGATGAAAATAACTTCAATTTTTTGGATTGTGAAAAAAAGTTTAGTTGGAAGTGTCAAATTTTAATAAATTTATTTGAAACCAACTTCGATTTTTTGGATTTTCTTGAGTGTTTTTGTTTTAGGATCTACAATTGAGTAAATTTAGATGAAAATAAATTCAATTTTTTGGATTGTGAAAAAAATTTGATTTGGAAGTGTCAAATTTTAATAAATTTATTTGAAACCAACATCGATTTTTTGGATTTTCTTGAGTATTTTTGTTGTAGGATCTACAATTGAGTAAATTTAGATGAAAATAACTTCAATTTTTTGGATTTTGTCACGATTTTTGTCAAATTTTATTAAATTTATTTGAAATCAACTTGGATAATTTTGGAATTTGTTGAGTATTTTTGTTGTAGGATCTATATTTGAGTAAATTTAGATGAAAATATCTTCAATTTTTTGGATTGTGAAAAAAAATTTAGTTGGAAGTGTCAAATTTTAATAAATTTATTTGAAATCAACTTCGATTATTTTGAATTTTGTTGAGTATTTTTGTTGTAGGATGTATTTATGAGTAAATTTAGATGAAAATAACGACAATTTTTTGGATTGTGAAAAAAATTTTAGTTGGAAGTGTCAAATTTGAATAAATTTATTTGAAATCAACTTCGATTATTTTGCATTTTGTTCAGTATTTTTGTTGTAGGATGTATTTATGAGTAAATTTAGATGAAAATAACGACAATTTTTTGGATTGTGAAAAAAATTTGAGTTGGAAATGTCAAATTTTAATAAATTTATTTGAAACCTACTTCGATTTTTCTCGACTATGTTGAGTTTTTTTTATGGAGAAGCTTAATTTGAGTAATTTCAGTTGAAATTAACTTCGATTTTTTGGATTTTCTCACGATTTTTGTCAAATTTTAATAAATTTATTTGAAATCAACTTCGATTTTATTGGATTTTGTCGAGTACTTTTGGTGTTGGGTGTATATTTGAGTAAATTTAGATGAAAATAACTTCAATTTTTTGGATTGTGAAAAAAAGTTTAGTTGGAAGTGTCAAATTTTAATAAATTTATTTGAAATCAACTTCGATTTTTTGGATTTTCTTGAGTATTTTTGTTGTAGGATCTACAATTGAGTAAATTTAGATGAAAATAACTTCAATTTTTTGGATTGTGAAAAAAATTTGAGTTGGAAGTGTCAAATTTTAATAAATTTATTTGAAACCAACTTCGATTTTTTGGATTTTCTTAAGTATTTTTGTTGTAGGATCTTCAATTGAGTAAATTTAGATGAAAATAACTTCGATTTTTTATATTTTTTCACGATTTTTGTCAAATTTTAATAAATATATTTGAAATCAACTTCGATTTTTTTGGATTTTGTCGAGTACTTTTGGTGTTGGGTGTATATTTGAGTAAATTTAGATGAAAATAACTTCAATTTTTTGGATTGTGAAAAAAAGTTTAGTTGGAAGTGTCAAATTTTAATAAATTTATTTGAAACCAACTTCGATTTTTTGGATTTTCTTGAGTGATTTTGTTTTAGGATCTACAATTGAGTAAATTTAGATGAAAATAAATTCAATTTTTTGGATTGTGAAAAAAATTTGATTTGGAAGTGTCAAATTTTAATAAATTTATTTGAAACCAGCTTCGATTTTTTGGATTTTCTTGAGTATTTTTGTTGTAGGATCTACAATTGAGTAAATTTAGATGAAAATAACTTCAATTTTTTGGATTGTAAAAAAAATTGGGTTGGAAGTGTCAAATTTTAATAAATTTATTTGAAACCAACTTCGATTTTTTGGATTTTCTTGAGTATTTTTGTTGTAGGATCTACAATTGAGTAAATTTAGATGAAAATAACTTCAATTTTTTGGATTGTGAAAAAAATTTGAGTTGGAAGTGTCAAATTTTAATAAATTTATTTGAAACCAACATCGATTTTTTGGATTTTCTTGAGTATTTTTGTTGTAGGATCAACAATTGAGTAAATTTAGATGAAAATAACTTCAATTTTTTGGATTTTGTCACGATTTTTGTCAAATTTTAATAAATTTATTTGAAATCAACTTGGATAATTTTGGAATTTGTTGAGTATTTTTGTTGTAGGATCTATATTTGAGTAAATTTAGATGAAAATATCTTCAATTTTTTGGATTGTGAAAAAAAATTTAGTTGGAAGTGTCAAATTTTAATAAATTTATTTGAAATCAACTTCGATTATTTTGAATTTTGTTCAGTATTTTTGTTGTAGGATGTATTTATGAGTAAATTTAGATGAAAATAACGACAATTTTTTGGATTGTGAAAAAAATTTTAGTTGGAAATGTCGAATTTTAATAAATTTATTTGAAACCTACTTCGATTTTCCTCGACTATGTTGAGTTTTTTTGATAGAGAAGCTTAATTTGAGTAATTTCAGTTGAAATTAACTTCGATTTTTTGGATTTTGTCACGATTTTTGTCAAATTTTAATAAATTTATTTGAAATCAACTTCGATTTTATTGGATTTTGTTGAGAATTTTTGGTGTAGGATGTATATTTGAGTAAATTTAGATGAAAATAACAACAATTTTTTGGATTGTGAAAAAAAATTTTAGTTGGAAGTGTCAAATTTTAATAAATTTATTTTAAATCAACTTCGATTTTATTGGATTTTGTCGAGTACTTTTGGTGTTGGGTGTATATTTGAGTAAATTTAGATGAAAATAACTTGAATTTTTTGGATTGTGAAAAAAAGTTTAGTTGGAAGTGTCAAATTTTAATAAATTTATTTGAAATCAACTTCGATTTTTTGGATTTTCTTGAGTATATTTGTTGTAGCATCTACAATTGAGTAAATTTAGATGAAAATAAATTGAATTTTTTGGATTGTGAACAAAATTTGAGTTGGAAGTGTCAAATTTTAATAAATTTATTTGAAACCAACTTCGATTTTTTGGATTTTCTTGAGTATTTTTGTTGTAGGATCTTCAATTGATTAAATTTAGATGAAAATAACTTCGATTTTTTGGATTTTGTCACGATTTTTGTCAAATTTTAATAAATATATTTGAAATCAACTTGGATAATTTTGGAATTTGTTGAGTATTTTTGTTGTAGGATCAATATTTGAGTAAATTTAGATGAAAATATCTTCAATTTTTAGGATTGTGAAAAAAATTTTAGTTGGAAGTGTCAAATTTTAATATATTTATTTGAAATCAACTTCGATTGTATTGGATTTTGTCGAGTATTTTTGTTGTAGGATCTATATTTGAGTAAATTTACATGAAAATAGCTTCAATTTTTTGGATTGTGAAAAAAATTTTAGTTGGAAGTGTCAAATTTTAATAAATTTATTTGAAATCAATTTGGATTATTTTGGATTTTCTTGAGTATTTTTGTTGTAGGATCTATATTTGAGTAAATTTAGATGAAAATAACATAAATTTTTAGGATTGTGAAAAAAATTTTAGTTGGAAGTGCCAAATTTTAATAAATTTATTTGAAACCAACTTCGATTTTTTGGATTTTCTTGAGTATTTTTGTAGTAGGATCTACAATTGAGTAAATTTAGATGAAAATAATTTCGATTTTTTGGATTTTTGTCAAATTTTAATAAATTTATTTGAAATCAAATTGGATAATTTTGGAATTTGTTGAGTATTTTTGTTGTAGGATCTATATTTGAGTTAATTTAGATGAAAATATCTTCAATTTTTAGGATTGTGAAAAAAATTTTAGTTGGAAGTGCCAAATTTTAATAAATTTTTTGGAACCAACTTCCATTTTTTGGATTTTCTTGAGTATTTTTGTTGTAGGATCTACAATTGAGTAAATTTAGATGAAAATAACTTCGATTTTTTGGATTTTGTCACGATTTTTGTCAAATTTTAATAAATTTATTTGAAATCAACTTGGATAATTTTGGAATTTGTTGAGTATTTTTGTTGTAGGATCTATATTTGAGTAAATTTAGATGAAAATATCTTCAATTTTTTGGATTGTGAAAAAAAATTTTAGTTGGAAGTGTCAAATTTTAATAAATTTATTTGAATTCAACTTCGATTTTTTTGAATATTGTCGAGTATTTTTGGTGTAGGATGTATATTTGAGTAAATTTAGATGAAAATAACGACAATTTTTTGGATTGTGAAAAAAAATTTTAGTTGGAAGTGTCAAATTTTAATAAATTTATTTGAAATCAACTTCGATTTTATTGGATTTTGTCGAGTACTTTTGGTGTTGGGTGTATATTTGAGTAAATTTAGATGAAAATAACTTCAATTTTTTGGATTGTGAAAAAAAGTTTAGTTGGAAGTGTCAAATTTTAATAAATTTATTTGAAACCAACTTCGATTTTTTGGATTTTCTTGAGTGTTTTTGTTTTAGGATCTACAATTGAGTAAATTTAGATGAAAATAAATTCAATTTTTTGGATTGTGAAAAAAATTTGATTTGGAAGTGTCAAATTTTAATAAATTTATTTGAAACCAACATCGATTTTTTGGATTTTCTTGAGTATTTTTGTTGTAGGATCTACAATTGAGTAAATTTAGATGAAAATAACTTCAATTTTTTGGATTTTGTCACGATTTTTGTCAAATTTTAATAAATTTATTTGAAATCAACTTGGATAATTTTGGAATTTGTTGAGTATTTTTGTTGTAGGATCTATATTTGAGTAAATTTAGATGAAAATATCTTCAATTTTTTGGATTGTGAAAAAAAATTTAGTTGGAAGTGTCAAATTTTAATAAATTTATTTGAAATCAACTTCGATTATTTTGAATTTTGTTGAGTATTTTTGTTGTAGGATGTATTTATGAGTAAATTTAGATGAAAATAACGACAATTTTTTGGATTGTGAAAAAAATTTTAGTTGGAAGTGTCAAATTTTAATAAATTTATTTGAAATCAACTTCGATTATTTTGCATTTTGTTCAGTATTTTTGTTGTAGGATGTATTTATGAGTAAATTTAGATGAAAATAACGACAATTTTTTGGATTGTGAAAAAAAGTTTAGTTGGAAGTGTCAAATTTTAATAAATTTATTTGAAATCAACTTCGATTGTATTGGATTTTGTCGAGTATTTTTGTTGTAGGATCTATATTTGAGTAAATTTACATGAAAATAGCTTCAATTTTTTGGATTGTGAAAAAAATTTTAGTTGGAAGTGTCAAATTTTAATAAATTTATTTGAAATCAATTTGGATTATTTTGGATTTTGTTGAGTATTTTTGTTGTAGGATCTATATTTGAGTAAATTTAGATGAAAATAACATAAATTTTTAGGATTGTGAAAAAAATTTTAGTTGGAAGTGCCAAATTTTAATAAATTTATTTGAAACCAACTTCGATTTTTTGGATTTTCTTGAGTATTTTTGTAGTAGGATCTACAATTGAGTAAATTTAGATGAAAATAATTTCGATTTTTTGGATTTTTGTCAAATTTTAATAAATTTATTTGAAATCAAATTGGATAATTTTGGAATTTGTTGAGTATTTTTGTTGTAGGATCTATATTTGAGTTAATTTAGATGAAAATATCTTCAATTTTTAGGATTGTGAAAAAAATTTTAGTTGGAAGTGCCAAATTTTAATAAATTTTTTGGAACCAACTTCCATTTTTTGGATTTTCTTGAGTATTTTTGTTGTAGGATCTACAATTGAGTAAATTTAGATGAAAATAACTTCGATTTTTTGGATTTTGTCACGATTTTTGTCAAATTTTAATAAATTTATTTGAAATCAACTTGTATAATTTTGGAATTTGTTGAGTATTTTTGTTGTAGGATCTATATTTGAGTAAATTTAGATGAAAATATCTTCAATTTTTTGGATTGTGAAAAAAAATTTTAGTTGGAAGTGTCAAATTTTAATAAATTTATTTGAATTCAACTTCGATTTTTTTGAATATTGTCGAGTATTTTTGGTGTAGGATGTATATTTGAGTAAATTTAGATGAAAATAACGACAATTTTTTGGATTGTGAAAAAAAATTTTAGTTGGAAGTGTCAAATTTTAATAAATTTATTTGAAATCAACTTCGATTTTCTTGAGTATATTTGTTGTAGGATCTACAATTGAGTAAATTTAGATGAAAATAACTTCAATTTTTTGGATTGTGAAAAAAATTTGAGTTGGAAGTGTCAAATTTTAATAAATTTATTTGAAACCAACTTCGATTTTTTGGATTTTCTTGAGTATTTTTGTTGTAGGATCTACAATTGAGTAAATTTAGATGAAAATAACTTCAATTTTTTGGATTGTGAAAAAAATTTGAGTTGGAAGTGTCAAATTTTAATAAATTTATTTGAAACCAACATCGATTTTTTGGATTTTCTTGAGTATTTTTGTTGTAGGATCAACAATTGAGTAAATTTAGATGAAAATAACTTCAATTTTTTGGATTTTGTCACGATTTTTGTCAAATTTTAATAAATTTATTTGAAATCAACTTGGATAATTTTGGAATTTGTTGAGTATTTTTGTTGTAGGATCTATATTTGAGTAAATTTAGATGAAAATATCTTCAATTTTTTGGATTGTGAAAAAAAATTTAGTTGGAAGTGTCAAATTTTAATAAATTTATTTGAAATCAACTTCGATTATTTTGAATTTTGTTCAGTATTTTTGTTGTAGGATGTATTTATGAGTAAATTTAGATGAAAATAACGACAATTTTTTGGATTGTGAAAAAAATTTTAGTTGGAAATGTCGAATTTTAATAAATTTATTTGAAACCTACTTCGATTTTTCTCGACTATGTTGAGTTTTTTTGATAGAGAAGCTTAATTTGAGTAATTTCAGTTGAAATTAACTTCGATTTTTTGGATTTTGTCACGATTTTTGTCAAATTTTAATAAATTTATTTGAAATCAACTTCGATTTTATTGGATTTTGTTGAGAATTTTTGGTGTAGGATGTATATTTGAGTAAATTTAGATGAAAATAACAACAATTTTTTGGATTGTGAAAAAAAATTTTAGTTGGAAGTGTCAAATTTTAATAAATTTATTTGAAATCAACTTCGATTTTATTGGATTTTGTCGAGTACTTTTGGTGTTGGGTGTATATTTGAGTAAATTTAGATGAAAATAACTTGAATTTTTTGGATTGTGAAAAAAAGTTTAGTTGGAAGTGTCAAATTTTAATAAATTTATTTGAAATCAACTTCGATTTTTTGGATTTTCTTGAGTATATTTGTTGTAGCATCTACAATTGAGTAAATTTAGATGAAAATAAATTGAATTTTTTGGATTGTGAACAAAATTTGAGTTGGAAGTGTCAAATTTTAATAAATTTATTTGAAACCAACTTCGATTTTTTGGATTTTCTTGAGTATTTTTGTTGTAGGATCTTCAATTGAGTAAATTTAGATGAAAATAACTTCGATTTTTTGGATTTTGTTGAGTATTTTTGTTGTAGGATCAATATTTGAGTAAATTTAGATGAAAATATCTTCAATTTTTAGGATTGTGAAAAAAATTTTAGTTGGAAGTGTCAAATTTTAATATATTTATTTGAAATCAACTTCGATTGTATTGGATTTTGTCGAGTATTTTTGTTGTAGGATCTATATTTGAGTAAATTTACATGAAAATAGCTTCAATTTTTTGGATTGTGAAAAAAATTTTAGTGGGAAATGTCAAATTTTAATAAATTTATTTGAAATCAATTTGGATTATTTTGGATTTTGTTGAGTATTTTTGTTGTAGGATCTATATTGGAGTAAATTTAGATGAAAATAACATAAATTTTTAGGATTGTGAAAAAAATTTTAGTTGGAAGTGCCAAATTTTAATAAATTTATTTGAAACCAACTTCGATTTTTTGGATTTTCTTGAGTATTTTTGTAGTAGGATCTACAATTGAGTAAATTTAGATGAAAATAATTTCGATTTTTTGGATTTTTGTCAAATTTTAATAAATTTATTTGAAATCAACTTGGATAATTTTGGAATTTGTTGAGTATTTTTGTTGTAGGATCTATATTTGAGTTAATTTAGATGAAAATATCTTCAATTTTTAGGATTGTGAAAAAAATTTTAGTTGGAAGTGCCAAATTTTAATAAATTTTTTGGAACCAACTTCCATTTTTTGGATTTTCTTGAGTATTTTTGTTGTAGGATCTACAATTGAGTAAATTTAAATGAAAATAACTTCGATTTTTTGGATTTTGTCACGATTTTTGTCAAATTTTAATAAATTTATTTGAAATCAACTTGGATAATTTTGGAATTTGTTGAGTATTTTTGTTATAGGATCTATATTTGAGTAAATTTAGATGAAAATATCTTCAATTTTTTGGATTGTGAAAAAAAATTTTAGTTGGAAGTGTCAAATTTTAATAAATTTATTTGAATTCAACTTCGATTTTTTTGAATATTGTCGAGTATTTTTGGTGTAGGATGTATATTTGAGTAAATTTAGATGAAAATAACGACAATTTTTTGGATTGTGAAAAAAAATTTTAGTTGGAAGTGTCAAATTTTAATAAATTTATTTGAAATCAACTTCGATTTTATTGGATTTTGTCGAGTACTTTTGGTGTTGGGTGTATATTTGAGTAAATTTAGATGAAAATAACTTCAATTTTTTGGATTGTGAAAAAAAGTTTAGTTGGAAGTGTCAAATTTTAATAAATTTATTTGAAACCAACTTCGATTTTTTGGATTTTCTTGAGTGATTTTGTTTTAGGATCTACAATTGAGTAAATTTAGATGAAAATAAATTCAATTTTTTGGATTGTGAAAAAAATTTGATTTGGAAGTGTCAACTTTTAATAAATTTATTTGAAACCAGCTTCGATTTTTTGGATTTTCTTGAGTATTTTTGTTGTAGGATCTACAATTGAGTAAATTTGGATGAAAATAACTTCAATTTTTTGGATTGTAAAAAAAATTGGGTTGGAAGTGTCAAATTTTAATAAATTTATTTGAAACCAACTTCGATTTTTTGGATTTTCTTGAGTATTTTTGTTGTAGGATCTACAATTGAGTAAATTTAGATGAAAATAACTTCAATTTTTTGGATTGTGAAAAAAATTTGAGTTGGAAGTGTCAAATTTTAATAAATTTATTTGAAACCAACATCGATTTTTTGGATTTTCTTGAGTATTTTTGTTGTAGGATCAACAATTGAGTAAATTTAGATGAAAATAACTTCAATTTTTTGGATTTTGTCACGATTTTTGTCAAATTTTAATAAATTTATTTGAAATCAACTTGGATAATTTTGGAATTTGTTGAGTATTTTTGTTGTAGGATCTATATTTGAGTAAATTTAGATGAAAATATCTTCAATTTTTTGGATTGTGAAAAAAAATTTAGTTGGAAGTGTCAAATTTTAATAAATTTATTTGAAATCAACTTCGATTATTTTGAATTTTGTTCAGTATTTTTGTTGTAGGATGTATTTATGAGTAAATTTAGATGAAAATAACGACAATTTTTTGGATTGTGAAAAAAAATTTTAGTTGGAAATGTCGAATTTTAATAAATTTATTTGAAACCTACTTCGATTTTCCTCGACTATGTTGAGTTTTTTTGATAGAGAAGCTTAATTTGAGTAATTTCAGTTGAAATTAACTTCGATTTTTTGGATTTTGTCACGATTTTTGTCAAATTTTAATAAATTTATTTGAAATCAACTTCGATTTTATTGGATTTTGTTGAGAATTTTTGGTGTAGGATGTATATTTGAGTAAATTTAGATGAAAATAACAACAATTTTTTGGATTGTGAAAAAAAATTTTAGTTGGAAGTGTCAAATTTTAATAAATTTATTTTAAATCAACTTCGATTTTATTGGATTTTGTCGAGTACTTTTGGTGTTGGGTGTATATTTGAGTAAATTTAGATGAAAATAACTTGAATTTTTTGGATTGTGAAAAAAAGTTTAGTTGGAAGTGTCAAATTTTAATAAATTTATTTGAAATCAACTTCGATTTTTTGGATTTTCTTGAGTATATTTGTTGTAGCATCTACAATTGAGTAAATTTAGATGAAAATAAATTGAATTTTTTGGATTGTGAACAAAATTTGAGTTGGAAGTGTCAAATTTTAATAAATTTATTTGAAACCAACTTCGATTTTTTGGATTTTCTTGAGTATTTTTGTTGTAGGATCTTCAATTGATTAAATTTAGATGAAAATAACTTCGATTTTTTGGATTTTGTCACGATTTTTGTCAAATTTTAATAAATATATTTGAAATCAACTTGGATAATTTTGGAATTTGTTGAGTATTTTTGTTGTAGGATCAATATTTGAGTAAATTTAGATGAAAATATCTTCAATTTTTAGGATTGTGAAAAAAATTTTAGTTGGAAGTGTCAAATTTTAATATATTTATTTGAAATCAACTTCGATTGTATTGGATTTTGTCGAGTATTTTTGTTGTAGGATCTATATTTGAGTAAATTTACATGAAAATAGCTTCAATTTTTTGGATTGTGAAAAAAATTTTAGTTGGAAGTGTCAAATTTTAATAAATTTATTTGAAATCAATTTGGATTATTTTGGATTTTGTTGAGTATTTTTGTTGTAGGATCTATATTTGAGTAAATTTAGATGAAAATAACATAAATTTTTAGGATTGTGAAAAAAATTTTAGTTGGAAGTGCCAAATTTTAATAAATTTATTTGAAACCAACTTCGATTTTTTGGATTTTCTTGAGTATTTTTGTAGTAGGATCTACAATTGAGTAAATTTAGATGAAAATAATTTCGATTTTTTGGATTTTTGTCAAATTTTAATAAATTTATTTGAAATCAAATTGGATAATTTTGGAATTTGTTGAGTATTTTTGTTGTAGGATCTATATTTGAGTTAATTTAGATGAAAATAACTTCGATTTTTTGGATTTTGTCACGATTTTTGTCAAATTTTAATAAATTTATTTGAAATCAACTTGGATAATTTTGGAATTTGTTGAGTATTTTTGTTGTAGGATCTATATTTGAGTAAATTTAGATGAAAATATCTTCAATTTTTTGGATTGTGAAAAAAAATTTTAGTTGGAAGTGTCAAATTTTAATAAATTTATTTGAATTCAACTTCGATTTTTTTGAATATTGTCGAGTATTTTTGGTGTAGGATGTATATTTGAGTAAATTTAGATGAAAATAACGACAATTTTTTGGATTGTGAAAAAAAATTTTAGTTGGAAGTGTCAAATTTTAATAAATTTATTTGAAATCAACTTCGATTTTATTGGATTTTGTCGAGTACTTTTGGTGTTGGGTGTATATTTGAGTAAATTTAGATGAAAATAACTTCAATTTTTTGGATTGTGAAAAAAAGTTTAGTTGGAAGTGTCAAATTTTAATAAATTTATTTGAAACCAACTTCGATTTTTTGGATTTTCTTGAGTGTTTTTGTTTTAGGATCTACAATTGAGTAAATTTAGATGAAAATAAATTCAATTTTTTGGATTGTGAAAAAAATTTGATTTGGAAGTGTCAAATTTTAATAAATTTATTTGAAACCAACATCGATTTTTTGGATTTTCTTGAGTATTTTTGTTGTAGGATCTACAATTGAGTAAATTTAGATGAAAATAACTTCAATTTTTTGGATTTTGTCACGATTTTTGTCAAATTTTAATAAATTTATTTGAAATCAACTTGGATAATTTTGGAATTTGTTGAGTATTTTTGTTGTAGGATCTATATTTGAGTAAATTTAGATGAAAATATCTTCAATTTTTTGGATTGTGAAAAAAAATTTAGTTGGAAGTGTCAAATTTTAATAAATTTATTTGAAATCAACTTCGATTATTTTGAATTTTGTTGAGTATTTTTGTTGTAGGATGTATTTATGAGTAAATTTAGATGAAAATAACGACAATTTTTTGGATTGTGAAAAAAATTTTAGTTGGAAGTGTCAAATTTTAATAAATTTATTTGAAATCAACTTCGATTATTTTGCATTTTGTTCAGTATTTTTGTTGTAGGATGTATTTATGAGTAAATTTAGATGAAAATAACGACAATTTTTTGGATTGTGAAAAAAATTTGAGTTGGAAATGTCAAATTTTAATAAATTTATTTGAAACCTACTTCGATTTTTCTTGACTATGTTGAGTTTTTTTGATGGAGAAGCTTAATTTGAGTAATTTCAGTTGAAATTAACTTCGATTTTTTGGATTTTCTCACGATTTTTGTCAAATTTTAATAAATTTATTTGAAATCAACTTCGATTTTATTGGATTTTGTCGAGTACTTTTGGTGTTGGGTGTATATTTGAGTAAATTTAGATGAAAATAACTTCAATTTTTTGGATTGTGAAAAAAAGTTTAGTTGGAAGTGTCAAATTTTAATAAATTTATTTGAAATCAACTTCGATTGTATTGGATTTTGTCGAGTATTTTTGTTGTAGGATCTATATTTGAGTAAATTTACATGAAAATAGCTTCAATTTTTTGGATTGTGAAAAAAATTTTAGTTGGAAGTGTCAAATTTTAATAAATTTATTTGAAATCAATTTGGATTATTTTGGATTTTGTTGAGTATTTTTGTTGTAGGATCTATATTTGAGTAAATTTAGATGAAAATAACATAAATTTTTAGGATTGTGAAAAAAATTTTAGTTGGAAGTGCCAAATTTTAATAAATTTATTTGAAACCAACTTCGATTTTTTGGATTTTCTTGAGTATTTTTGTAGTAGGATCTACAATTGAGTAAATTTAGATGAAAATAATTTCGATTTTTTGGATTTTTGTCAAATTTTAATAAATTTATTTGAAATCAAATTGGATAATTTTGGAATTTGTTGAGTATTTTTGTTGTAGGATCTATATTTGAGTTAATTTAGATGAAAATATCTTCAATTTTTAGGATTGTGAAAAAAATTTTAGTTGGAAGTGCCAAATTTTAATAAATTTTTTGGAACCAACTTCCATTTTTTGGATTTTCTTGAGTATTTTTGTTGTAGGATCTACAATTGAGTAAATTTAGATGAAAATAACTTCGATTTTTTGGATTTTGTCACGATTTTTGTCAAATTTTAATAAATTTATTTGAAATCAACTTGGATAATTTTGGAATTTGTTGAGTATTTTTGTTGTAGGATCTATATTTGAGTAAATTTAGATGAAAATATCTTCAATTTTTTGGATTGTGAAAAAAAATTTTAGTTGGAAGTGTCAAATTTTAATAAATTTATTTGAATTCAACTTCGATTTTTTTGAATATTGTCGAGTATTTTTGGTGTAGGATGTATATTTGAGTAAATTTAGATGAAAATAACGACAATTTTTTGGATTGTGAAAAAAAATTTTAGTTGGAAGTGTCAAATTTTAATAAATTTATTTGAAATCAACTTCGATTTTATTGGATTTTGTCGAGTACTTTTGGTGTTGGGTGTATATTTGAGTAAATTTAGATGAAAATAACTTCAATTTTTTGGATTGTGAAAAAAAGTTTAGTTGGAAGTGTCAAATTTTAATAAATTTATTTGAAATCAACTTCGATTGTATTGGATTTTGTCGAGTATTTTTGTTGTAGGATCTATATTTGAGTAAATTTACATGAAAATAGCTTCAATTTTTTGGATTGTGAAAAAAATTTTAGTTGGAAGTGTCAAATTTTAATAAATTTATTTGAAATCAATTTGGATTATTTTGGATTTTGTTGAGTATTTTTGTTGTAGGATCTATATTTGAGTAAATTTAGATGAAAATAACATAAATTTTTAGGATTGTGAAAAAAATTTTAGTTGGAAGTGCCAAATTTTAATAAATTTATTTGAAACCAACTTCGATTTTTTGGATTTTCTTGAGTATTTTTGTAGTAGGATCTACAATTGAGTAAATTTAGATGAAAATAATTTCGATTTTTTGGATTTTTGTCAAATTTTAATAAATTTATTTGAAATCAAATTGGATAATTTTGGAATTTGTTGAGTATTTTTGTTGTAGGATCTATATTTGAGTTAATTTAGATGAAAATATCTTCAATTTTTAGGATTGTGAAAAAAATTTTAGTTGGAAGTGCCAAATTTTAATAAATTTTTTGGAACCAACTTCCATTTTTTGGATTTTCTTGAGTATTTTTGTTGTAGGATCTACAATTGAGTAAATTTAGATGAAAATAACTTCGATTTTTTGGATTTTGTCACGATTTTTGTCAAATTTTAATAAATTTATTTGAAATCAACTTGGATAATTTTGGAATTTGTTGAGTATTTTTGTTGTAGGATCTATATTTGAGTAAATTTAGATGAAAATATCTTCAATTTTTTGGATTGTGAAAAAAAATTTTAGTTGGAAGTGTCAAATTTTAATAAATTTATTTGAATTCAACTTCGATTTTTTTGAATATTGTCGAGTATTTTTGGTGTAGGATGTATATTTGAGTAAATTTAGATGAAAATAACGACAATTTTTTGGATTGTGAAAAAAAATTTTAGTTGGAAGTGTCAAATTTTAATAAATTTATTTGAAATCAACTTCGATTTTATTGGATTTTGTCGAGTACTTTTGGTGTTGGGTGTATATTTGAGTAAATTTAGATGAAAATAACTTCAATTTTTTGGATTGTGAAAAAAAGTTTAGTTGGAAGTGTCAAATTTTAATAAATTTATTTGAAACCAACTTCGATTTTTTGGATTTTCTTGAGTGTTTTTGTTTTAGGATCTACAATTGAGTAAATTTAGATGAAAATAAATTCAATTTTTTGGATTGTGAAAAAAATTTGATTTGGAAGTGTCAAATTTTAATAAATTTATTTGAAACCAACATCGATTTTTTGGATTTTCTTGAGTATTTTTGTTGTAGGATCTACAATTGAGTAAATTTAGATGAAAATAACTTCAATTTTTTGGATTTTGTCACGATTTTTGTCAAATTTTAATAAATTTATTTGAAATCAACTTGGATAATTTTGGAATTTGTTGAGTATTTTTGTTGTAGGATCTATATTTGAGTAAATTTAGATGAAAATATCTTCAATTTTTTGGATTGTGAAAAAAAATTTAGTTGGAAGTGTCAAATTTTAATAAATTTATTTGAAATCAACTTCGATTATTTTGAATTTTGTTGAGTATTTTTGTTGTAGGATGTATTTATGAGTAAATTTAGATGAAAATAACGACAATTTTTTGGATTGTGAAAAAAATTTTAGTTGGAAGTGTCAAATTTTAATAAATTTATTTGAAATCAACTTCGATTATTTTGCATTTTGTTCAGTATTTTTGTTGTAGGATGTATTTATGAGTAAATTTAGATGAAAATAACGACAATTTTTTGGATTGTGAAAAAAATTTGAGTTGGAAATGTCAAATTTTAATAAATTTATTTGAAACCTACTTCGATTTTTCTTGACTATGTTGAGTTTTTTTGATGGAGAAGCTTAATTTGAGTAATTTCAGTTGAAATTAACTTCGATTTTTTGGATTTTCTCACGATTTTTGTCAAATTTTAATAAATTTATTTGAAATCAACTTCGATTTTATTGGATTTTGTCGAGTACTTTTGGTGTTGGGTGTATATTTGAGTAAATTTAGATGAAAATAACTTCAATTTTTTGGATTGTGAAAAAAAGTTTAGTTGGAAGTGTCAAATTTTAATAAATTTATTTGAAATCAACTTCGATTGTATTGGATTTTGTCGAGTATTTTTGTTGTAGGATCTATATTTGAGTAAATTTACATGAAAATAGCTTCAATTTTTTGGATTGTGAAAAAAATTTTAGTTGGAAGTGTCAAATTTTAATAAATTTATTTGAAATCAATTTGGATTATTTTGGATTTTGTTGAGTATTTTTGTTGTAGGATCTATATTTGAGTAAATTTAGATGAAAATAACATAAATTTTTAGGATTGTGAAAAAAATTTTAGTTGGAAGTGCCAAATTTTAATAAATTTATTTGAAACCAACTTCGATTTTTTGGATTTTCTTGAGTATTTTTGTAGTAGGATCTACAATTGAGTAAATTTAGATGAAAATAATTTCGATTTTTTGGATTTTTGTCAAATTTTAATAAATTTATTTGAAATCAAATTGGATAATTTTGGAATTTGTTGAGTATTTTTGTTGTAGGATCTATATTTGAGTTAATTTAGATGAAAATATCTTCAATTTTTAGGATTGTGAAAAAAATTTTAGTTGGAAGTGCCAAATTTTAATAAATTTTTTGGAACCAACTTCCATTTTTTGGATTTTCTTGAGTATTTTTGTTGTAGGATCTACAATTGAGTAAATTTAGATGAAAATAACTTCGATTTTTTGGATTTTGTCACGATTTTTGTCAAATTTTAATAAATTTATTTGAAATCAACTTGGATAATTTTGGAATTTGTTGAGTATTTTTGTTGTAGGATCTATATTTGAGTAAATTTAGATGAAAATATCTTCAATTTTTTGGATTGTGAAAAAAAATTTTAGTTGGAAGTGTCAAATTTTAATAAATTTATTTGAATTCAACTTCGATTTTTTTGAATATTGTCGAGTATTTTTGGTGTAGGATGTATATTTGAGTAAATTTAGATGAAAATAACGACAATTTTTTGGATTGTGAAAAAAAATTTTAGTTGGAAGTGTCAAATTTTAATAAATTTATTTGAAATCAACTTCGATTTTATTGGATTTTGTCGAGTACTTTTGGTGTTGGGTGTATATTTGAGTAAATTTAGATGAAAATAACTTCAATTTTTTGGATTGTGAAAAAAAGTTTAGTTGGAAGTGTCAAATTTTAATAAATTTATTTGAAACCAACTTCGATTTTTTGGATTTTCTTGAGTGTTTTTGTTTTAGGATCTACAATTGAGTAAATTTAGATGAAAATAAATTCAATTTTTTGGATTGTGAAAAAAATTTGATTTGGAAGTGTCAAATTTTAATAAATTTATTTGAAACCAACATCGATTTTTTGGATTTTCTTGAGTATTTTTGTTGTAGGATCTACAATTGAGTAAATTTAGATGAAAATAACTTCAATTTTTTGGATTTTGTCACGATTTTTGTCAAATTTTAATAAATTTATTTGAAATCAACTTGGATAATTTTGGAATTTGTTGAGTATTTTTGTTGTAGGATCTATATTTGAGTAAATTTAGATGAAAATATCTTCAATTTTTTGGATTGTGAAAAAAAATTTAGTTGGAAGTGTCAAATTTTAATAAATTTATTTGAAATCAACTTCGATTATTTTGAATTTTGTTGAGTATTTTTGTTGTAGGATGTATTTATGAGTAAATTTAGATGAAAATAACGACAATTTTTTGGATTGTGAAAAAAATTTTAGTTGGAAGTGTCAAATTTTAATAAATTTATTTGAAATCAACTTCGATTATTTTGCATTTTGTTCAGTATTTTTGTTGTAGGATGTATTTATGAGTAAATTTAGATGAAAATAACGACAATTTTTTGGATTGTGAAATAAATTTGAGTTGGAAATGTCAAATTTTAATAAATTTATTTGAAACCTACTTCGATTTTTCTTGACTATGTTGAGTTTTTTTGATGGAGAAGCTTAATTTGAGTAATTTCAGTTGAAATTAACTTCGATTTTTTGGATTTTCTCACGATTTTTGTCAAATTTTAATAAATTTATTTGAAATCAACTTCGATTTTATTGGATTTTGTCGAGTACTTTTGGTGTTGGGTGTATATTTGAGTAAATTTAGATGAAAATAACTTCAATTTTTTGGATTGTGAAAAAAAGTTTAGTTGGAAGTGTCAAATTTTAATAAATTTATTTGAAATCAACTTCGATTGTATTGGATTTTGTCGAGTATTTTTGTTGTAGGATCTATATTTGAGTAAATTTACATGAAAATAGCTTCAATTTTTTGGATTGTGAAAAAAATTTTAGTTGGAAGTGTCAAATTTTAATAAATTTATTTGAAATCAATTTGGATTATTTTGGATTTTGTTGAGTATTTTTGTTGTAGGATCTATATTTGAGTAAATTTAGATGAAAATAACATAAATTTTTAGGATTGTGAAAAAAATTTTAGTTGGAAGTGCCAAATTTTAATAAATTTATTTGAAACCAACTTCGATTTTTTGGATTTTCTTGAGTATTTTTGTAGTAGGATCTACAATTGAGTAAATTTAGATGAAAATAATTTCGATTTTTTGGATTTTTGTCAAATTTTAATAAATTTATTTGAAATCAAATTGGATAATTTTGGAATTTGTTGAGTATTTTTGTTGTAGGATCTATATTTGAGTTAATTTAGATGAAAATATCTTCAATTTTTTGGATTGTGAAAAAAAGTTTAGTTGGAAGTGTCAAATTTTAATAAATTTATTTGAAACCAACTTCGATTTTTTGGATTTTCTTGAGTGTTTTTGTTTTAGGATCTACAATTGAGTAAATTTAGATGAAAATAAATTCAATTTTTTGGATTGTGAAAAAAATTTGATTTGGAAGTGTCAAATTTTAATAAATTTATTTGAAACCAACATCGATTTTTTGGATTTTCTTGAGTATTTTTGTTGTAGGATCTACAATTGAGTAAATTTAGATGAAAATAACTTCAATTTTTTGGATTTTGTCACGATTTTTGTCAAATTTTAATAAATTTATTTGAAATCAACTTGGATAATTTTGGAATTTGTTGAGTATTTTTGTTGTAGGATCTATATTTGAGTAAATTTAGATGAAAATATCTTCAATTTTTTGGATTGTGAAAAAAAATTTAGTTGGAAGTGTCAAATTTTAATAAATTTATTTGAAATCAACTTCGATTTTTTGGATTTTCTTGAGTATTTTTGTTGTAGGATCTTCAATTGAGTAAATTTAGATGAAAATAACTTCGATTTTTTATATTTTTTCACGATTTTTGTCAAATTTTAATAAATATATTTGAAATCAACTTGGATAATTTTGGATTTTGTCGAGTATTTTTGGTGTAGGATGTATATTTGAGTAAATTTTGATGAAAATAACTTCAATTTTTTGGATTGTGAAAAAAATTTGAGTTGGAAGTGTCAAATTTTAATAAATTTATTTGAAACCAACTTTGGATTTTTTGGATTTTCTTAAGTATTTTTGTTGTAGGATCTTCAATTGAGTAAATTTAGATGAAAATAACTTCGATTTTTTGGATTTTGTCACGATTTTTGTCAAATTTTAATAAATATATTTGAAATCAACTTGGATAATTTTGGATTTTGTCGAGTATTTTTGGTGTAGGATGTATATTTGAGTAAATTGTGATGAAAATAACATAAATTTTTAGGATTGTGAAAAAAATTTTAGTTGGAAGTGCCAAATTTTAATAAATTTATTTGAAACCAACTTCGATTTTTTGGATTTTCTTGAGTATTTTTGTAGTAGGATCTACAATTGAGTAAATTTAGATGAAAATAATTTCGATTTTTTGGATTTTTGTCAAATTTTAATAAATTTATTTGAAATCAAATTGGATAATTTTGGAATTTGTTGAGTATTTTTGTTGTAGGATCTATATTTGAGTTAATTTAGATGAAAATATCTTCAATTTTTAGGATTGTGAAAAAAATTTTAGTTGGAAGTGCCAAATTTTAATAAATTTTTTGGAACCAACTTCCATTTTTTGGATTTTCTTGAGTATTTTTGTTGTAGGATCTACAATTGAGTAAATTTAGATGAAAATAACTTCGATTTTTTGGATTTTGTCACGATTTTTGTCAAATTTTAATAAATTTATTTGAAATCAACTTGGATAATTTTGGAATTTGTTGAGTATTTTTGTTGTAGGATCTATATTTGAGTAAATTTAGATGAAAATATCTTCAATTTTTTGGATTGTGAAAAAAAATTTTAGTTGGAAGTGTCAAATTTTAATAAATTTATTTGAATTCAACTTCGATTTTTTTGAATATTGTCGAGTATTTTTGGTGTAGGATGTATATTTGAGTAAATTTAGATGAAAATAACGACAATTTTTTGGATTGTGAAAAAAAATTTTAGTTGGAAGTGTCAAATTTTAATAAATTTATTTGAAATCAACTTCGATTTTATTGGATTTTGTCGAGTACTTTTGGTGTTGGGTGTATATTTGAGTAAATTTAGATGAAAATAACTTCAATTTTTTGGATTGTGAAAAAAAGTTTAGTTGGAAGTGTCAAATTTTAATAAATTTATTTGAAACCAACTTCGATTTTTTGGATTTTCTTGAGTGTTTTTGTTTTAGGATCTACAATTGAGTAAATTTAGATGAAAATAAATTCAATTTTTTGGATTGTGAAAAAAATTTGATTTGGAAGTGTCAAATTTTAATAAATTTATTTGAAACCAACATCGATTTTTTGGATTTTCTTGAGTATTTTTGTTGTAGGATCTACAATTGAGTAAATTTAGATGAAAATAACTTCAATTTTTTGGATTTTGTCACGATTTTTGTCAAATTTTAATAAATTTATTTGAAATCAACTTGGATAATTTTGGAATTTGTTGAGTATTTTTGTTGTAGGATCTATATTTGAGTAAATTTAGATGAAAATATCTTCAATTTTTTGGATTGTGAAAAAAAATTTAGTTGGAAGTGTCAAATTTTAATAAATTTATTTGAAATCAACTTCGATTATTTTGAATTTTGTTGAGTATTTTTGTTGTAGGATGTATTTATGAGTAAATTTAGATGAAAATAACGACAATTTTTTGGATTGTGAAAAAAATTTTAGTTGGAAGTGTCAAATTTTAATAAATTTATTTGAAATCAACTTCGATTATTTTGCATTTTGTTCAGTATTTTTGTTGTAGGATGTATTTATGAGTAAATTTAGATGAAAATAACGACAATTTTTTGGATTGTGAAAAAAATTTGAGTTGGAAATGTCAAATTTTAATAAATTTATTTGAAACCTACTTCGATTTTTCTTGACTATGTTGAGTTTTTTTGATGGAGAAGCTTAATTTGAGTAATTTCAGTTGAAATTAACTTCGATTTTTTGGATTTTCTCACGATTTTTGTCAAATTTTAATAAATTTATTTGAAATCAACTTCGATTTTATTGGATTTTGTCGAGTACTTTTGGTGTTGGGTGTATATTTGAGTAAATTTAGATGAAAATAACTTCAATTTTTTGGATTGTGAAAAAAAGTTTAGTTGGAAGTGTCAAATTTTAATAAATTTATTTGAAATCAACTTCGATTGTATTGGATTTTGTCGAGTATTTTTGTTGTAGGATCTATATTTGAGTAAATTCACATGAAAATAGCTTCAATTTTTTGGATTGTGAAAAAAATTTTAGTTGGAAGTGTCAAATTTTAATAAATTTATTTGAAATCAATTTGGATTATTTTGGATTTTGTTGAGTATTTTTGTTGTAGGATCTATATTTGAGTAAATTTAGATGAAAATAACATAAATTTTTAGGATTGTGAAAAAAATTTTAGTTGGAAGTGCCAAATTTTAATAAATTTATTTGAAACCAACTTCGATTTTTTGGATTTTCTTGAGTATTTTTGTAGTAGGATCTACAATTGAGTAAATTTAGATGAAAATAATTTCGATTTTTTGGATTTTTGTCAAATTTTAATAAATTTATTTGAAATCAAATTGGATAATTTTGGAATTTGTTGAGTATTTTTGTTGTAGGATCTATATTTGAGTTAATTTAGATGAAAATATCTTCAATTTTTAGGATTGTGAAAAAAATTTTAGTTGGAAGTGCCAAATTTTAATAAATTTTTTGGAACCAACTTCCATTTTTTGGATTTTCTTGAGTATTTTTGTTGTAGGATCTACAATTGAGTAAATTTAGATGAAAATAACTTCGATTTTTTGGATTTTGTCACGATTTTTGTCAAATTTTAATAAATTTATTTGAAATCAACTTGGATAATTTTGGAATTTGTTGAGTATTTTTGTTGTAGGATCTATATTTGAGTAAATTTAGATGAAAATATCTTCAATTTTTTGGATTGTGAAAAAAAATTTTAGTTGGAAGTGTCAAATTTTAATAAATTTATTTGAATTCAACTTCGATTTTTTTGAATATTGTCGAGTATTTTTGGTGTAGGATGTATATTTGAGTAAATTTAGATGAAAATAACGACAATTTTTTGGATTGTGAAAAAAAATTTTAGTTGGAAGTGTCAAATTTTAATAAATTTATTTGAAATCAACTTCGATTTTTCTTGACTATGTTGAGTTTTTTTGATGGAGAAGCTTAATTTGAGTAATTTCAGTTGAAATTAACTTCGATTTTTTGGATTTTCTCACGATTTTTGTCAAATTTTAATAAATTTATTTGAAATCAACTTCGATTTTATTGGATTTTGTCGAGTACTTTTGGTGTTGGGTGTATATTTGAGTAAATTTAGATGAAAATAACTTCAATTTTTTGGATTGTGAAAAAAAGTTTAGTTGGAAGTGTCAAATTTTAATAAATTTATTTGAAATCAACTTCGATTGTATTGGATTTTGTCGAGTATTTTTGTTGTAGGATCTATATTTGAGTAAATTTACATGAAAATAGCTTCAATTTTTTGGATTGTGAAAAAAATTTTAGTTGGAAGTGTCAAATTTTAATAAATTTATTTGAAATCAACTTGGATAATTTTGGAATTTGTTGAGTATTTTTGTTGTAGGATCTATATTTGAGTAAATTTAGATGAAAATAACATAAATTTTTAGGATTGTGAAAAAAATTTTAGTTGGAAGTGCCAAATTTTAATAAATTTATTTGAAACCAACTTCGATTTTTTGGATTTTCTTGAGTATTTTTGTAGTAGGATCTACAATTGAGTAAATTTAGATGAAAATAATTTCGATTGTTTGGATTTTTGTCAAATTTTAATAAATTTATTTGAAATCAAATTGGATAATTTTGGAATTTGTTGAGTATTTTTGTTGTAGGATCTATATTTGAGTTAATTTAGATGAAAATATCTTCAATTTTTTGGATTGTGAAAAAAAGTTTAGTTGGAAGTGTCAAATTTTAATAAATTTATTTGAAACCAACTTCGATTTTTTGGATTTTCTTGAGTGTTTTTGTTTTAGGATCTACAATTGAGTAAATTTAGATGAAAATAAATTCAATTTTTTGGATTGTGAAAAAAATTTGATTTGGAAGTGTCAAATTTTAATAAATTTATTTGAAACCAACATCGATTTTTTGGATTTTCTTGAGTATTTTTGTTGTAGGATCTACAATTGAGTAAATTTAGATGAAAATAACTTCAATTTTTTGGTTTTTGTCACGATTTTTGTCAAATTTTAATAAATTTATTTGAAATCAACTTGGATAATTTTGGAATTTGTTGAGTATTTTTGTTGTAGGATCTATATTTGAGTAAATTTAGATGAAAATATCTTCAATTTTTTGGATTGTGAAAAAAAATTTAGTTGGAAGTGTCAAATTTTAATAAATTTATTTGAAATCAACTTCGATTATTTTGAATTTTGTTGAGTATTTTTGTTGTAGGATGTATTTATGAGTAAATTTAGATGAAAATAACGACAATTTTTGGATTGTGAAAAAAATTTTAGTTGGAAGTGTCAAATTTTAATAAATTTATTTGAAATCAACTTCGATTATTTTGCATTTTGTTCAGTATTTTTGTTGTAGGATGTATTTATGAGTAAATTTAGATGAAAATAACGACAATTTTTTGGATTGTGAAAAAAATTTGAGTTGGAAATGTCAAATTTTAATAAATTTATTTGAAACCTACTTCGATTTTTCTTGACTATGTTGAGTTTTTTTTATGGAGAAGCTTAATTTGAGTAATTTCAGTTGAAATTAACTTCGATTTTTTGGATTTTCTCACGATTTTTGTCAAATTTTAATAAATTTATTTGAAATCAACTTCGATTTTATTGGATTTTGTCGAGTACTTTTGGTGTTGGGTGTATATTTGAGTAAATTTAGATGAAAATAAATTCAATTTTTTGGATTGTGAAAAAAAGTTTAGTTGGAAGTGTCAAATTTTAATAAATTTATTTGAAATCAACTTCGATTTTTTGGATTTTCTTGAGTATTTTTGTTGTAGGATCTACAATTGAGTATCTTTCGATAGTTCAGAGAATCACTGACAATAAACTCAACAGCAACCGAGGCTAAGTAGTTACCCACGGTCGACAAGGTAGAAATCGCGCAAATATAGGGATTCACGTGCTGTTAGCAACTAAAGCGCTTTAGTCGAGCCCCCAGACCTCGACAAGGTAGCACTACCTGGGGGGTACGACCCCCGAAGGGGAAGGGACGCTCAACTAAGAGTTCAAGAATCGGAATTTTGTCAGGACTTACGAGTTATTCCGCAACAAGTAAATTTAGATGAAAATAACTTCAATTTTTTGGATTGTGAAAAAAATTTGAGTTGGAAGTGTCAAATTTTAATAAATTTATTTGAAACCAACTTCGATTTTTTGGATTTTCTTAAGTATTTTTGTTGTAGGATCTTCAATTGAGTAAATTTAGATGAAAATAACTTCGATTTTTTATATTTTTTCACGATTTTTGTCAAATTTTAATAAATATATTTGAAATCAACTTGGATAATTTTGGATTTTGTCGAGTATTTTTGGTGTAGGATGTATATTTGAGTAAATTTTGATGAAAATAACTTCAATTTTTTGGATTGTGAAAAAAATTTGAGTTGGAAGTGTCAAATTTTAATAAATTTATTTGAAACCAACTTCGATTTTTTGGATTTTCTTAAGTATTTTTGTTGTAGGATCTTCAATTGAGTAAATTTAGATGAAAATAACTTCGATTTTTTGGATTTTGTCACGATTTTTGTCAAATTTTAATAAATATATTTGAAATCAACTTGGATAATTTTGGATTTTGTCGAGTATTTTTGGTGTAGGATGTATATTTGAGTAAATTGTGATGAAAATAACTTCAATTTTTTGGATTGTGAAAAAAATTTGAGTTGGAAGTGTCAAATTTTAATAAATTTATTTGAAACCTACTTCGATTTTTTGGATTTTCTTGAGTATTTTTGATGTAGGATCTACAATTGAGTTAATTTAGATGAAAATATCTTCAATTTTTAGGATTGTGAAAAAAATTTTAGTTGGAAGTGCCAAATTTTAATAAATTTTTTGGAACCAACTTCCATTTTTTGGATTTTCTTGAGTATTTTTGTTGTAGGATCTACAATTGAGTAAATTTAGATGAAAATAACTTCGATTTTTTGGATTTTGTCACGATTTTTGTCAAATTTTAATAAATTTATTTGAAATCAACTTGGATAATTTTGGAATTTGTTGAGTATTTTTGTTATAGGATCTATATTTGAGTAAATTTAGATGAAAATATCTTCAATTTTTTGGATTGTGAAAAAAAATTTTAGTTGGAAGTGTCAAATTTTAATAAATTTATTTGAATTCAACTTCGATTTTTTTGAATATTGTCGAGTATTTTTGGTGTAGGATGTATATTTGAGTAAATTTAGATGAAAATAACGACAATTTTTTGGATTGTGAAAAAAAATTTTAGTTGGAAGTGTCAAATTTTAATAAATTTATTTGAAATCAACTTCGATTTTATTGGATTTTGTCGAGTACTTTTGGTGTTGGGTGTATATTTGAGTAAATTTAGATGAAAATAACTTCAATTTTTTGGATTGTGAAAAAAAGTTTAGTTGGAAGTGTCAAATTTTAATAAATTTATTTGAAACCAACTTCGATTTTTTGGATTTTCTTGAGTGTTTTTGTTTTAGGATCTACAATTGAGTAAATTTAGATGAAAATAAATTCAATTTTTTGGATTGTGAAAAAAATTTGATTTGGAAGTGTCAAATTTTAATAAATTTATTTGAAACCAACATCGATTTTTTGGATTTTCTTGAGTATTTTTGTTGTAGGATCTACAATTGAGTAAATTTAGATGAAAATAACTTCAATTTTTTGGATTTTGTCACGATTTTTGTCAAATTTTAATAAATTTATTTGAAATCAACTTGGATAATTTTGGAATTTGTTGAGTATTTTTGTTGTAGGATCTATATTTGAGTAAATTTAGATGATAATATCTTCAATTTTTTGGATTGTGAAAAAAAATTTAGTTGGAAGTGTCAAATTTTAATAACATTATTTGAAATCAACTTCGATTATTTTGAATTTTGTTGAGTATTTTTGTTGTAGGATGTATTTATGAGTAAATTTAGATGAAAATAACGACAATTTTTTGGATTGTGAAAAAAATTTTAGTTGGAAGTGTCAAATTTTAATAAATTTATTTCAAAATCAACTTCGATTATTTTGCATTTTGTTCAGTATTTTTGTTGTAGGATGTATTTATGAGTAAATTTAGATGAAAATAACGACAATTTTTTGGATTGTGAAAAAAATTTGAGTTGGAAATGTCAAAATTTAATAAATTTATTTGAAAGCTACTTCGATTTTTCTCGACTATGTTGAGTTTTTTTGATGGAGAAGCTTAATTTGAGTAATTTCAGTTGAAATTAACTTCGATTTTTTGGATTTTCTCACGATTTTTGTCAAATTTTAATAAATTTATTTGAAATCAACTTCGATTTTATTGGATTTTGTCGAGTACTTTTGGTGTTGGGTGTATATTTGAGTAAATTTAGATGAAAATAACTTCAATTTTTTGGATTGTGAAAAAAAGTTTAGTTGGAAGTGTCAAATTTTAATAAATTTATTTGAAATCAACTTCGATTTTTTGGATTTTCTTGAGTATTTTTGTTGTAGGATCTACAAGTGAGTAAATTTAGATGAAAATAACTTCAATTATTTGGATTGTGAAAAAAATTTGAGTTGGAAGTGTCAAATTTTAATAAATTTATTTGAAACCAACTTCGATTTTTTGGATTTTCTTAAGTATTTTTGTTGTAGGATCTTCAATTGAGTAAATTTAGATGAAAATAACTTCGATTTTTTGGATTTTGTCACGATTTTTGTCAAATTTTAATAAATATATTTGAAATCAACTTGGATAATTTTGGATTTTGTCGAGTATTTTTGGTGTAGGATGTATATTTGAGTAAATTGTGATGAAAATAACATAAATTTTTAGGATTGTGAAAAAAATTTTAGTTGGAAGTGCCAAATTTTAATAAATTTATTTGAAACCAACTTCGATTTTTTGGATTTTCTTGAGTATTTTTGTAGTAGGATCTACAATTGAGTAAATTTAGATGAAAATAATTTCGATTTTTTGGATTTTTGTCAAATTTTAATAAATTTATTTGAAATCAAATTGGATAATTTTGGAATTTGTTGAGTATTTTTGTTGTAGGATCTATATTTGAGTTAATTTAGATGAAAATATCTTCAATTTTTAGGATTGTGAAAAAAATTTTAGTTGGAAGTGCCAAATTTTAATAAATTTTTTGGAACCAACTTCCATTTTTTGGATTTTCTTGAGTATTTTTGTTGTAGGATCTACAATTGAGTAAATTTAGATGAAAATAACTTCGATTTTTTGGATTTTGTCACGATTTTTGTCAAATTTTAATAAATTTATTTGAAATCAACTTGGATAATTTTGGAATTTGTTGAGTATTTTTGTTGTAGGATCTATATTTGAGTAAATTTAGATGAAAATATCTTCAATTTTTTGGATTGTGAAAAAAAATTTTAGTTGGAAGTGTCAAATTTTAATAAATTTATTTGAATTCAACTTCGATTTTTTTGAATATTGTCGAGTATTTTTGGTGTAGGATGTATATTTGAGTAAATTTAGATGAAAATAACGACAATTTTTTGGATTGTGAAAAAAAATTTTAGTTGGAAGTGTCAAATTTTAATAAATTTATTTGAAATCAACTTCGATTTTATTGGATTTTGTCGAGTACTTTTGGTGTTGGGTGTATATTTGAGTAAATTTAGATGAAAATAACTTCAATTTTTTGGATTGTGAAAAAAAGTTTAGTTGGAAGTGTCAAATTTTAATAAATTTATTTGAAACCAACTTCGATTTTTTGGATTTTCTTGAGTGTTTTTGTTTTAGGATCTACAATTGAGTAAATTTAGATGAAAATAAATTCAATTTTTAGGATTGTGAAAAAAATTTTAGTTGGAAGTGCCAAATTTTAATAAATTTATTTGAAACCAACTTCGATTTTTTGGATTTTCTTGAGTATTTTTGTAGTAGGATCTACAATTGAGTAAATTTAGATGAAAATATCTTCAATTTTTTGGATTGTGAAAAAAAATTTAGTTGGAAGTGTCAAATTTTAATAAATTTATTTGAAATCAACTTCGATTATTTTGAATTTTGTTGAGTATTTTTGTTGTAGGATGTATTTATGAGTAAATTTAGATGAAAATAACGACAATTTTTTGGATTGTGAAAAAAATTTTAGTTGGAAGTGTCAAATTTTAATAAATTTATTTGAAATCAACTTCGATTATTTTGCATTTTGTTCAGTATTTTTGTTGTAGGATGTATTTATGAGTAAATTTAGATGAAAATAACGACAATTTTTTGGATTGTGAAAAAAATTTGAGTTGGAAATGTCAAATTTTAATAAATTTATTTGAAACCTACTTCGATTTTTCTTGACTATGTTGAGTTTTTTTGATGGAGAAGCTTAATTTGAGTAATTTCAGTTGAAATTAACTTCGATTTTTTGGATTTTCTCACGATTTTTGTCAAATTTTAATAAATTTATTTGAAATCAACTTCGATTTTATTGGATTTTGTCGAGTACTTTTGGTGTTGGGTGTATATTTGAGTAAATTTAGATGAAAATAACTTCAATTTTTTGGATTGTGAAAAAAAGTTTAGTTGGAAGTGTCAAATTTTAATAAATTTATTTGAAATCAACTTCGATTGTATTGGATTTTGTCGAGTATTTTTGTTGTAGGATCTATATTTGAGTAAATTTACATGAAAATAGCTTCAATTTTTTGGATTGTGAAAAAAATTTTAGTTGGAAGTGTCAAATTTTAATAAATTTATTTGAAATCAATTTGGATTATTTTGGATTTTGTTGAGTATTTTTGTTGTAGGATCTATATTTGAGTAAATTTAGATGAAAATAACATAAATTTTTAGGATTGTGAAAAAAATTTTAGTTGGAAGTGCCAAATTTTAATAAATTTATTTGAAACCAACTTCGATTTTTTGGATTTTCTTGAGTATTTTTGTAGTAGGATCTACAATTGAGTAAATTTAGATGAAAATAATTTCGATTTTTTGGATTTTTGTCAAATTTTAATAAATTTATTTGAAATCAAATTGGATAATTTTGGAATTTGTTGAGTATTTTTGTTGTAGGATCTATATTTGAGTTAATTTAGATGAAAATATCTTCAATTTTTAGGATTGTGAAAAAAATTTTAGTTGGAAGTGCCAAATTTTAATAAATTTTTTGGAACCAACTTCCATTTTTTGGATTTTCTTGAGTATTTTTGTTGTAGGATCTACAATTGAGTAAATTTAGATGAAAATAACTTCGATTTTTTGGATTTTGTCACGATTTTTGTCAAATTTTAATAAATTTATTTGAAATCAACTTGGATAATTTTGGAATTTGTTGAGTATTTTTGTTGTAGGATCTATATTTGAGTAAATTTAGATGAAAATATCTTCAATTTTTTGGATTGTGAAAAAAAATTTTAGTTGGAAGTGTCAAATTTTAATAAATTTATTTGAATTCAACTTCGATTTTTTTGAATATTGTCGAGTATTTTTGGTGTAGGATGTATATTTGAGTAAATTTAGATGAAAATAACGACAATTTTTTGGATTGTGAAAAAAAATTTTAGTTGGAAGTGTCAAATTTTAATAAATTTATTTGAAATCAACTTCGATTTTTCTTGACTATGTTGAGTTTTTTTGATGGAGAAGCTTAATTTGAGTAATTTCAGTTGAAATTAACTTCGATTTTTTGGATTTTCTCACGATTTTTGTCAAATTTTAATAAATTTATTTGAAATCAACTTCGATTTTATTGGATTTTGTCGAGTACTTTTGGTGTTGGGTGTATATTTGAGTAAATTTAGATGAAAATAACTTCAATTTTTTGGATTGTGAAAAAAAGTTTAGTTGGAAGTGTCAAATTTTAATAAATTTATTTGAAATCAACTTCGATTGTATTGGATTTTGTCGAGTATTTTTGTTGTAGGATCTATATTTGAGTAAATTTACATGAAAATAGCTTCAATTTTTTGGATTGTGAAAAAAATTTTAGTTGGAAGTGTCAAATTTTAATAAATTTATTTGAAATCAACTTGGATAATTTTGGAATTTGTTGAGTATTTTTGTTGTAGGATCTATATTTGAGTAAATTTAGATGAAAATAACATAAATTTTTAGGATTGTGAAAAAAATTTTAGTTGGAAGTGCCAAATTTTAATAAATTTATTTGAAACCAACTTCGATTTTTTGGATTTTCTTGAGTATTTTTGTAGTAGGATCTACAATTGAGTAAATTTAGATGAAAATAATTTCGATTGTTTGGATTTTTGTCAAATTTTAATAAATTTATTTGAAATCAAATTGGATAATTTTGGAATTTGTTGAGTATTTTTGTTGTAGGATCTATATTTGAGTTAATTTAGATGAAAATATCTTCAATTTTTTGGATTGTGAAAAAAAGTTTAGTTGGAAGTGTCAAATTTTAATAAATTTATTTGAAACCAACTTCGATTTTTTGGATTTTCTTGAGTGTTTTTGTTTTAGGATCTACAATTGAGTAAATTTAGATGAAAATAAATTCAATTTTTTGGATTGTGAAAAAAATTTGATTTGGAAGTGTCAAATTTTAATAAATTTATTTGAAACCAACATCGATTTTTTGGATTTTCTTGAGTATTTTTGTTGTAGGATCTACAATTGAGTAAATTTAGATGAAAATAACTTCAATTTTTTGGTTTTTGTCACGATTTTTGTCAAATTTTAATAAATTTATTTGAAATCAACTTGGATAATTTTGGAATTTGTTGAGTATTTTTGTTGTAGGATCTATATTTGAGTAAATTTAGATGAAAATATCTTCAATTTTTTGGATTGTGAAAAAAAATTTAGTTGGAAGTGTCAAATTTTAATAAATTTATTTGAAATCAACTTCGATTATTTTGAATTTTGTTGAGTATTTTTGTTGTAGGATGTATTTATGAGTAAATTTAGATGAAAATAACGACAATTTTTGGATTGTGAAAAAAATTTTAGTTGGAAGTGTCAAATTTTAATAAATTTATTTGAAATCAACTTCGATTATTTTGCATTTTGTTCAGTATTTTTGTTGTAGGATGTATTTATGAGTAAATTTAGATGAAAATAACGACAATTTTTTGGATTGTGAAAAAAATTTGAGTTGGAAATGTCAAATTTTAATAAATTTATTTGAAACCTACTTCGATTTTTCTTGACTATGTTGAGTTTTTTTTATGGAGAAGCTTAATTTGAGTAATTTCAGTTGAAATTAACTTCGATTTTTTGGATTTTCTCACGATTTTTGTCAAATTTTAATAAATTTATTTGAAATCAACTTCGATTTTATTGGATTTTGTCGAGTACTTTTGGTGTTGGGTGTATATTTGAGTAAATTTAGATGAAAATAAATTCAATTTTTTGGATTGTGAAAAAAAGTTTAGTTGGAAGTGTCAAATTTTAATAAATTTATTTGAAATCAACTTCGATTTTTTGGATTTTCTTGAGTATTTTTGTTGTAGGATCTACAATTGAGTATCTTTCGATAGTTCAGAGAATCACTGACAATAAACTCAACAGCAACCGAGGCTAAGTAGTTACCCACGGTCGACAAGGTAGAAATCGCGCAAATATAGGGATTCACGTGCTGTTAGCAACTAAAGCGCTTTAGTCGAGCCCCCAGACCTCGACAAGGTAGCACTACCTGGGGGGTACGACCCCCGAAGGGGAAGGGACGCTCAACTAACAGTTCAAGAATCGGAATTTTGTCAGGACTTACGAGTTATTCCGCAACAAGTAAATTTAGATGAAAATAACTTCAATTTTTTGGATTGTGAAAAAAATTTGAGTTGGAAGTGTCAAATTTTAATAAATTTATTTGAAACCAACTTCGATTTTTTGGATTTTCTTAAGTATTTTTGTTGTAGGATCTTCAATTGAGTAAATTTAGATGAAAATAACTTCGATTTTTTATATTTTTTCACGATTTTTGTCAAATTTTAATAAATATATTTGAAATCAACTTGGATAATTTTGGATTTTGTCGAGTATTTTTGGTGTAGGATGTATATTTGAGTAAATTTTGATGAAAATAACTTCAATTTTTTGGATTGTGAAAAAAATTTGAGTTGGAAGTGTCAAATTTTAATAAATTTATTTGAAACCAACTTCGATTTTTTGGATTTTCTTAAGTATTTTTGTTGTAGGATCTTCAATTGAGTAAATTTAGATGAAAATAACTTCGATTTTTTGGATTTTGTCACGATTTTTGTCAAATTTTAATAAATATATTTGAAATCAACTTGGATAATTTTGGATTTTGTCGAGTATTTTTGGTGTAGGATGTATATTTGAGTAAATTGTGATGAAAATAACTTCAATTTTTTGGATTGTGAAAAAAATTTGAGTTGGAAGTGTCAAATTTTAATAAATTTATTTGAAACCTACTTCGATTTTTTGGATTTTCTTGAGTATTTTTGATGTAGGATCTACAATTGAGTTAATTTAGATGAAAATATCTTCAATTTTTAGGATTGTGAAAAAAATTTTAGTTGGAAGTGCCAAATTTTAATAAATTTTTTGGAACCAACTTCCATTTTTTGGATTTTCTTGAGTATTTTTGTTGTAGGATCTACAATTGAGTAAATTTAGATGAAAATAACTTCGATTTTTTGGATTTTGTCACGATTTTTGTCAAATTTTAATAAATTTATTTGAAATCAACTTGGATAATTTTGGAATTTGTTGAGTATTTTTGTTATAGGATCTATATTTGAGTAAATTTAGATGAAAATATCTTCAATTTTTTGGATTGTGAAAAAAAATTTTAGTTGGAAGTGTCAAATTTTAATAAATTTATTTGAATTCAACTTCGATTTTTTTGAATATTGTCGAGTATTTTTGGTGTAGGATGTATATTTGAGTAAATTTAGATGAAAATAACGACAATTTTTTGGATTGTGAAAAAAAATTTTAGTTGGAAGTGTCAAATTTTAATAAATTTATTTGAAATCAACTTCGATTTTATTGGATTTTGTCGAGTACTTTTGGTGTTGGGTGTATATTTGAGTAAATTTAGATGAAAATAACTTCAATTTTTTGGATTGTGAAAAAAAGTTTAGTTGGAAGTGTCAAATTTTAATAAATTTATTTGAAACCAACTTCGATTTTTTGGATTTTCTTGAGTGTTTTTGTTTTAGGATCTACAATTGAGTAAATTTAGATGAAAATAAATTCAATTTTTTGGATTGTGAAAAAAATTTGATTTGGAAGTGTCAAATTTTAATAAATTTATTTGAAACCAACATCGATTTTTTGGATTTTCTTGAGTATTTTTGTTGTAGGATCTACAATTGAGTAAATTTAGATGAAAATAACTTCAATTTTTTGGATTTTGTCACGATTTTTGTCAAATTTTAATAAATTTATTTGAAATCAACTTGGATAATTTTGGAATTTGTTGAGTATTTTTGTTGTAGGATCTATATTTGAGTAAATTTAGATGATAATATCTTCAATTTTTTGGATTGTGAAAAAAAATTTAGTTGGAAGTGTCAAATTTTAATAACATTATTTGAAATCAACTTCGATTATTTTGAATTTTGTTGAGTATTTTTGTTGTAGGATGTATTTATGAGTAAATTTAGATGAAAATAACGACAATTTTTTGGATTGTGAAAAAAATTTTAGTTGGAAGTGTCAAATTTTAATAAATTTATTTCAAAATCAACTTCGATTATTTTGCATTTTGTTCAGTATTTTTGTTGTAGGATGTATTTATGAGTAAATTTAGATGAAAATAACGACAATTTTTTGGATTGTGAAAAAAATTTGAGTTGGAAATGTCAAAATTTAATAAATTTATTTGAAAGCTACTTCGATTTTTCTCGACTATGTTGAGTTTTTTTGATGGAGAAGCTTAATTTGAGTAATTTCAGTTGAAATTAACTTCGATTTTTTGGATTTTCTCACGATTTTTGTCAAATTTTAATAAATTTATTTGAAATCAACTTCGATTTTATTGGATTTTGTCGAGTACTTTTGGTGTTGGGTGTATATTTGAGTAAATTTAGATGAAAATAACTTCAATTTTTTGGATTGTGAAAAAAAGTTTAGTTGGAAGTGTCAAATTTTAATAAATTTATTTGAAATCAACTTCGATTTTTTGGATTTTCTTGAGTATTTTTGTTGTAGGATCTACAAGTGAGTAAATTTAGATGAAAATAACTTCAATTATTTGGATTGTGAAAAAAATTTGAGTTGGAAGTGTCAAATTTTAATAAATTTATTTGAAACCAACTTCGATTTTTTGGATTTTCTTAAGTATTTTTGTTGTAGGATCTTCAATTGAGTAAATTTAGATGAAAATAACTTCGATTTTTTATATTTTTTCACGATTTTTGTCAAATTTTAATAAATATATTTGAAATCAACTTGGATAATTTTGGATTTTGTCGAGTATTTTTGGTGTAGGATGTATATTTGAGTAAATTTTGATGAAAATAACTTCAATTTTTTGGATTGTGAAAAAAATTTGAGTTGGAAGTGTCAAATTTTAATAAATTTATTTGAAACCAACTTCGATTTTTTGGATTTTCTTAAGTATTTTTGTTGTAGGATCTTCAATTGAGTAAATTTAGATGAAAATAACTTCGATTTTTTGGATTTTGTCACGATTTTTGTCAAATTTTAATAAATATATTTGAAATCAACTTGGATAATTTTGGATTTTGTCGAGTATTTTTGGTGTAGGATGTATATTTGAGTAAATTTAGATGAAAATATCTTCAATTTTTTGGATTGTGAAAAAAATTTTAGTTGGAAGTGTCAAATTTTAATAAATTTATTTGAAATCAACTTCGATTATTTTGAATTTTGTTCAGTATTTTTTTTGTAGGATGTATTTATGAGTAAATTTAGATGAAAATAACGACAATTTTTTGGATTGTGAAAAAAATTTGAGTTGGAAATGTCTAATTTTAATAAATTTATTTGAAACCTACTTCGATTTTTCTCGACTATGTTGAGTTTTTTGATAGAGAAGCTTAATTTGAGTAATTTCAGTTGAAATTAACTTCGATTTTTTGGATTTTGTCACGATTTTTGTCAAATTTTAATAATTTTATTTGAAATCAACTTCGATTTTATTGGATTTTGTCGAGTATTTTTGGAGTAGGATGTATATTTGAGTAAATTTAGATGAAAATAACGACAATTTTTTGGAATGTGAAAAAAAATATTAGTTGGAAGTGTCAAATTTTAATAAATTTATTTGAAATCAACTTCGATTATTTTGAATTTTGTTCAGTATTTTTGTTGTAGGATGTATTTATGAGTAAATTTAGATGAAAATAACGACAATTTTTTGGATTGTGAAAAAAATTTGAGTTGGAAATGTCGAATTTTAATAAATTTATTTGAAACCTACTTCGATTTTTCTCGACTATGTTGAGTTTTTTTGATAGAGAAGCTTAATTTGAGTAATTTCAGTTGAAATTAACTTCGATTTTTTGGATTTTGTCACGATTTTTGTCAAATTTTAATAAATTTATTTGAAATCAACTTCGATTTTATTGGATTTTGTTGAGAATTTTTGGTGTAGGATGTATATTTGAGTAAATTTAGATGAAAATAACAACAATTTTTTGGATTGTGAAAAAAAATTTTAGTTGGAAGTGTCAAATTTTAATAAATTTATTTGAAATCAACTTCGATTTTATTGGATTTTGTCGAGTACTTTTGGTGTTGGGTGTATATTTGAGTAAATTTAGATGAAAATAACTTCAATTTTTTGGATGGTGAAAAAAATTTGAGTTGAATGTGTCAAATTTTAATAAATTTATTTGAAACCAACTTCGTTTTTTTGTATTTTCTTGAGTATTTTTGTTATAGGATCTATATTTGAGTAAATTTAGATGAAAATATCTTCAATTTTTTGGATTGTGAAAAAAATTTGAGTTGGAAGTGTCAAATTTTAATAAATTTATTTGAAACCAACTTCGATTTTTTGGATTTTCTTAAGTATTTTTGTTGTAGGATCTATATTTGAGTAAATTTAGATGAAAATATCTTCAATTTTTTGGGTTGTGAAAAAAATTTGAGTTGGAAGTGTCAAATTTTAATAAATTTATTTGAAATCAACTTCGATTGTATTGGATTTTGTCGAGTATTTTTGTTGTAGGATCTACAATTGAGTAAATTTAGATGAAAATAACTTCAATTTTTTGGATTTTGTCACGATTTTTGTCAAATTTTAATCAATTTATTTGATATCAACTTGGATAATTTTGGATTTTGTCGAGTATTTTTGGTGTAGGATGTATATTTGAGTAAATTTAGATGAAAATAACTTCAATTTTTTGGATTGTGAAAAAAATTTGAGTTGGAAGTGTCAAATTTTAATAAATTTATTTGAAACCAACTTCGATTTTTTGGATTTTCTTGAGTATTTTTGTTGTAGGATCTACAATTGAGTAAATTTAGTTGAAAATAACTTCAATTTTTTGGATTGTGAAAAAAATTTGAGTTGGAAGTGTCAAATTTTAATAAATTTATTTGAAACCAACTTCGATTTTTTGGATTTTCGTGAGTATTTTTGTTGTAGGATCTACAATTGAGTAAATTTAGATGAAAATAACTTCAATTTTTTGGATTGTGAAAAAAATTTGAGTTGGAAGTGTCAAATTTTAATAAATTTATTTGAAACCAACTTCGATTTTTTGGATTTTCTTGAGTATTTTTGTTGTAGGATCTACAATTGAGTAAATTTAGATGAAAATAACTTCAATTTTTTGGATTGTGATAAAAATTATTAATTGGAAGTGTCAAATTTTAATAAATTTATTTGAAACCAACTTCGATTTTTTTGGATTTTGTCGAGTGTTTTTGTTGTAGGATGTATATTTGAGTAAATTTAGATGAAAATAACTTCAATTTTTTGGATTGTGAAAAAAATTTTAGTTGGAAGTGTCAAAGTTTCATAAATTTATTTGAGACCAACATTGATTTTTTTTTATTTTGTTGAGTATTTTTGTTGTAGGATCTATATTTGAGTAAATTTAGATGAAAATAAATTCAATTTTTAGGATTGCGAAAAAAAATTTAGTTGGAAGTGTCAAATTTTAATAAATTTATTTGAAACCAACTTCGATTTTTTTGGATTTTGTTGAGTATCTTTGTTGTAGGATCTATATTTGAGTAAATTTAGATGAAAATAACGACAATTTTTTGGATTGTGAAAAATAATTTACATGGAAGTGTAAAATTTTAATAAATTTATTTGAGACCTACTTCGATTTTTGTGGATTTTGTTGAGTATTTTTGTTGTAGGATGCATATTTGAGTAAATTTAGATGAAATTATCTTCAATTTTTTGGATTGTGAAAAAAATTTAGTTGGAAGTGTCAAATTTTAATAAATTTATTTGAAACCAACTTCGATTATTTTGGATTTTGTTGAGTATTTGTGTTGTAGGATGCATATTTGAGTAAATTTAGATGAAAATATCTCCAATTTTTTGGATTGTGAAAAAAAATTTAGTTGGAAGTGTTAAATTTTAATAAATTTATTTGAAATCAACTACGATATTTTTGGATTTTGTCGAGTATTTTTGTTGTAGGATGTATATTTGAGTAAATTTAGATGAAAATAACGACAATTTTTTGGATTGTGAAAAAAAAATTTACATGGAAGTGTAAGATTTTAATAAATTTATTTGAAACCAACTTCGATTTTTTTGGATTTTGTTGTGTATTTTTGTTGTAGGATCTATATTTGAGTAAATTTAGATGAAAATAAATTCAATTTTTAGGATTGCGAAAAAAAATTTTGTTGGAAGTGTCAAATTTTAATAAATTTATTTGAAACCAACTTCGATTTTTTTGGATTTTGTCGAGTAGTTTTTTGTAGGATGTATATTTGAGTAAATTTTGATAAAAATAACTTCAATTTTTTGGATTGTGATAAAAATATTAGTTGGAAGAGTCAAATTTTAATAAATTTATTTGAAACAAACTTCGATTTTTTTGGATTTTGTCGAGTATTTTTGTTGTAGGATGTATATTTGAGTAAATTTAGATGAAAATAACTTAAATTTTTAGGATTGTGAAAAAAATTTTAGTAGGTAGTGTCAAAGTTTCATAAATTTATTTGAGACCAACACTGATTTTTTTTTATTTTGTTGAGTATTTTTGTTGTAGGATGTATATTTGAGTAAATTTAGATGAAAATAAATTCAATTTTTAGGATTGCGAAAAAATTTTTAGTTGGAAGTGTCAAATTTTAATAAATTTATTTGAAATCAACTGCGATTATTTTGGAATTTGTTGAGTATTTTTGTTGTAGGATCTATATTTGAGTAAATTTAGATGAAAATAACTTCAATTTTTAGGATTGCGAAAAAAAATTAGTTGGAAGTGTCAAATTTTAATAAATTTATTTGCACCAACTTCGATTTTTTTTGGATTTTGTTGAGTATTTTTTTGTAGGATGTATATTTGAGTAAATTTTGATTAAAATAACTTCAATTTTTTGGATTGTGATAAAAATTTTTAATTGGAAGTGTCAAATTTTAATAAATTTATTTGAAACCAACTTCGATTTTTTTGGATTTTGTCGAGTATTTTTGTTGTAGGATGTATATTTGAGTAAATTTAGATGAAAATAACTTCAATTTTTTGGATTGTGAAAAAAATTTTAGTTGGAAGTGTCAAAGTTTCATAAATTTATTTGAGACCAACATTGATTTTTTTTTATTTTGTTGAGTATTTTTGTTGTAGGATCTATATTTGAGTAAATTTAGATGAAAATAAATTCAATTTTTAGGATTGCGAAAAAAAATTTAGTTGGAAGTGTCAAATTTTAATAAATTTATTTGAAACCAACTTCGATTTTTTTGGATTTTGTTGAGTATTTTTGTTGTAGGATGCATATTTGAGTAAATTTAGATGAAAATATCTCCAATTTTTTGGATTGTGAAAAAAAATTTAGTTGGAAGTGTCAAATTTTAATAAATTTATTAGAAATCAACTTCGATATTTTTGGATTTTGTCGAGTATCTTTGTTGTAGGATGTATATTTGAGTAAATTTAGATGAAAATAACGACAATTTTTTGGATTGTGAAAAATAATTTACATGGAAGTGTAAAATTTTAATAAATTTATTTGAGACCGACTTCGATTTTTGTGGATTTTGTTGAGAATTTTTGTTGTAGGATGCATATTTGAGTAAATTTAGATGAAATTATCTTCAATTTTTTGGATTGTGAAAAAAATTTAGTTGGAAGTGTCAAATTTTAATCAATTTATTTGAAACCAACTTCGATTATTTTGGATTTTGTTGAGTATTTGTGTTGTAGGATGCATATTTGAGTAAATTTAGATGAAAATATCTCCAATTTTTTGGATTGTGAAAAATAATTTAGTTGGAAGTGTTAAATTTTAATAAATTTATTTGAAATCAACTACGATATTTTTGGATTTTGTCGAGTATTTTTGTTGTAGGATGTATATTTGAGTAAATTTAGATGAAAATAACGACAATTTTTTGGATTAAGAAAAAAAAATTTACATGGAAGTGTAAGAGTTTAATAAATTTATTTGAAACCAACTTCGATTTTTTTGGATTTTGTTGTGTATTTTTGTTGTAGGATCTATATTTGAGTAAATTTAGATGAAAATAAATTCAATTTTTAGGATTGCGAAAAAAAATTTTGTTGGAAGTGTCAAATTTTAATAAATTTATTTGAAACCAACTTCGATTTTTTTGGATTTTGTCGAGTAGTTTTGTTGTAGGATCTACAATTGAGTAAATTTAGATGAAAATAACTTCAATTTTTTGGATTTTGTCACGATATTTGTCAAATTTTAATAAATTTATTTGAAATCAACTTGGATAATTTTGGAATTTGTTGAGTATTTTTGTTATAGGATCTATATTTGAGTAAATTTAGATGAAAATATCTTCAATTTTTTGGATTGTGAAAAAAATTTTAGTTGGAAGTGTCAAATTTTAATAAATTTATTGGAAATCAACTTCGATTATTTTGAGTTTTGTTCAGTATTTTTTTTGTAGGATGTATTTATGAGTAAATTTAGATGAAAATAACGACAATTTTTTGGATTGTGAAAAAAATTTGAGTTGGAAATGTCAAATTTTAATAAATTTATTTGAAACCTACTTCGATTTTTCTCGACTATGTTGAGTTTTTTGATAGAGAAGCTTAATTTGAGTAATTTCAGTTGAAATTAACTTCGATTTTTTGGATTTTGTCACGATTTTTGTCAAATTTTAATAATTTTATTTGAAATCAACTTCGATTTTATTGGATTTTGTCGAGTATTTTTGGAGTAGGATGTATATTTGAGTAAATTTAGATGAAAATAACGACAATTTTTTGGAATGTGAAAAAAAATATTAGTTGGAAGTGTCAAATTTTAATAAATTTATTTGAAATCAACTTCGATTATTTTGAATTTTGTTCAGTATTTTTGTTGTAGGATGTATTTATGAGTAAATTTAGATGAAAATAACGACAATTTTTTGGATTGTGAAAAAAATTTGAGTTGGAAATGTCGAATTTTAATAAATTTATTTGAAACCTACTTCGATTTTTCTCGACTATGTTGAGTTTTTTTGATAGAGAAGCTTAATTTGAGTAATTTCAGTTGAAATTAACTTCGATTTTTTGGATTTTGTCACGATTTTTGTCAAATTTTAATAAATTTATTTGAAATCAACTTCGATTTTATTGGATTTTGTTGAGAATTTTTGGTGTAGGATGTATATTTGAGTAAATTTAGATGAAAATAACAACAATTTTTTGGATTGTGAAAAAAAATTTTAGTTGGAAGTGTCAAATTTTAATAAATTTATTTGAAATCAACTTCGATTTTATTGGATTTTGTCGAGTACTTTTGGTGTTGGGTGTATATTTGAGTAAATTTAGATGAAAATAACTTGAATTTTTTGGATTGTGAAAAAAAGTTTAGTTGGAAGTGTCAAATTTTAATAAATTTATTTGAAATCAACTTCGATTTTTTGGATTTTCTTGAGTATATTTGTTGTAGGATCTACAATTGAGTAAATTTAGATGAAAATAAATTGAATTTTTTGGATTGTGAACAAAATTTGAGTTGGAAGTGTCAAATTTTAATAAATTTATTTGAAACCAACTTCGATTTTTTGGATTTTCTTGAGTATTTTTGTTGTAGGATCTTCAATTGATTAAATTTAGATGAAAATAACTTCGATTTTTTGGATTTTGTCACGATTTTTGTCAAATTTTAATAAATATATTTGAAATCAACTTGGATAATTTTGGAATTTGTTGAGTATTTTTGTTGTAGGATCAATATTTGAGTAAATTTAGATGAAAATATCTTCAATTTTTAGGATTGTGAAAAAAATTTTAGTTGGAAGTGTCAAATTTTAATATATTTATTTGAAATCAACTTCGATTGTATTGGATTTTGTCGAGTATTTTTGTTGTAGGATCTATATTTGAGTAAATTTACATGAAAATAGCTTCAATTTTTTGGATTGTGAAAAATAATTTTGTTGGAAGTGTCAAATTTTAATAAATTTATTTGAAACCAACTTCGATTTTTTTGGATTTTGTCGAGTAGTTTTTTGTAGGATGTATATTTGAGTAAATTTTGATAAAAATAACTTCAATTTTTTGGATTGTGATAAAAATATTAGTTGGAAGAGTCAAATTTTAATAAATTTATTTGAAACAAACTTCGATTTTTTTGGATTTTGTCGAGTATTTTTGTTGTAGGATGTATATTTGAGTAAATTTAGATGAAAATAAATTCAATTTTTAGGATTGCGAAAAAATTTTTAGTTGGAAGTGTCAAATTTTAATAAATTTATTTGAAACCAACTTCGATTATTTTGGATTTTGTTGAGTATTTTTGTTGTAGGATGTATATTTGAGTAAATTTAGATGAAAATAACGACAATTTTTTGGATTGTGAAAAAATTTTGTTGGAAGTGTCAAATTTTAATAAATTTATTTGAAACCAACTTCGATTATTTTGGATTTTGTTGTAGGATCTATATTTGTGTAAATTTAGATGAAAATAACTTCAATTTTTTAGATTGTGAAAAAAATTATAGTTGGAAGTGTCAAATTTTAATAAATTTAGTTGAAATCAACTTCGATTATTTTGGATTTTGTTGAGTATTTTTGTTGTAGGATCTATATTTGAGTAAATTTAGATGAAAATAAATTCAATTTTTAGGATTGCGAAAAAATTTTTAGTTGGAAGTGTCAAATTTTAATAAATTTATTTGAAATCAACTTCGATTATTTTGGATTTTGTTGAGTATTTTTGTTGTAGGATCTATATTTGAGTAAATTTAGATGAAAATAACTTCAATTTTTTGGATTGTGAAAAAAATTTAGTTGGAAGTGTCAAATTTTATTAAATTTATTTGAAACCAACTTCGATTATTTTGGATTTTGTTGAGTATTTTTGTTGTAGGATGTATATTTGTGTAAATTTAGATGAAAATAACTTCAATTTTTAGGATTGCGAAAAAAAATTAGTTGGAAGTGTCAAATTTGAATAAATTTATTTGAAACCAACTTCGATTTTTTTGGATTTTGTTGAGTATCTTTGTTTTAGGATCTATATTTGAGTAAATTTAGATGGAAATAACTTCAATTTTTAGGATTGCGAAAAAAAATTTAGTTGGAAGGGTCAAATTTTAATAAATTTATTTGAAATCAACTTCGATTATTTTGGAATTTGTTGAGTATTTTTGTTGTAGGATCTATATTTGAGTAAATTTAGATGAAAATAACTTCAATTTTTAGGATTGCGAAAAAAAAATTAGTTGGAAGTGTCAAATTTTAATAAATTTATTTGCACCAACTTCGATTTTTTTTGGATTTTGTTGAGTATTTTTTTGTAGGATGTATATTTGAGTAAATTTTGATTAAAATAACTTCAATTTTTTGGATTGTGATAAAAATTTTTAATTGGAAGTGTCAAATTTTAATAAATTTATTTGAAACCAACTTCGATTTTTTTGGATTTTGTCGAGTATTTTTGTTGTAGGATGTATATTTGAGTAAATTTAGATGAAAATAACTTCAATTTTTTGGATTGTGAAAAAAATTTTAGTTGGAAGTGTCAAAGTTTCATAAATTTATTTGAGACCAACATTGATTTTTTTTTATTTTGTTGAGTATTTTTGTTGTAGGATCTATATTTGAGTAAATTTAGATGAAAATAAATTCAATTTTTAGGATTGCGAAAAAAAATTTAGTTGGAAGTGTCAAATTTTAATAAATTTATTTGAAACCAACTTCGATTTTTTTGGATTTTGTTGAGTATTTTTGTTGTAGGATCTATATTTGAGTAAATTTAGATGAAAATAACTTCAATTTTTAGGATTGCGAAAAAAAAATTAGTTGGAAGTGTCAAATTTTAATAAATTTATTTGCACCAACTTCGATTTTTTTTGGATTTTGTTGAGTATTTTTTTGTAGGATGTATATTTGAGTAAATTTTGATTAAAATAACTTCAATTTTTTGGATTGTGATAAAAATTTTTAATTGGAAGTGTCAAATTTTAATAAATTTATTTGAAACCAACTTCGATTTTTTTGGATTTTGTCGAGTATTTTTGTTGTAGGATGTATATTTGAGTAAATTTAGATGAAAATAACTTCAATTTTTTGGATTGTGAAAAAAATTTTAGTTGGAAGTGTCAAATTTTAATAAATTTATTTGAAATCAACTTCGATTTTATTGGATTTTGTCGAGTACTTTTGGTGTTGGGTGTATATTTGAGTAAATTTAGATGAAAATAACTTCAATTTTTTGGATTGTGAAAAAAATTTTAGTTGGAAGTGTCAAAGTTTCATAAATTTATTTGAGACCAACATTGATTTTTTTTTATTTTGTTGAGTATTTTTGTTGTAGGATCTATATTTGAGTAAATTTAGATGAAAATAAATTCAATTTTTAGGATTGCGAAAAAAAATTTAGTTGGAAGTGTCAAATTTTAATAAATTTATTTGAAACCAACTTCGATTTTTTTGGATTTTGTTGAGTATTTTTGTTGTAGGATCTATATTTGAGTAAATTTAGATGAAAATAACTTCAATTTGTAGGATTGCGAAAAAAAAATTAGTTGGAAGTGTCAAATTTTAATAAATTTATTTGCACCAACTTCGATTTTTTTTGGATTTTGTTGAGTATTTTTTTGTAGGATGTATATTTGGGTAAATTTTGATTAAAATAACTTCAATTTTTTGGATTGTGATAAAAATTTTTAATTGGAAGTGTCAAATTTTAATAAATTTATTTGAAACCAACTTCGATTTTTTTGGATTTTGTCGAGTATTTTTGTTGTAGGATGTATATTTGAGTAAATTTAGATGAAAATAACTTCAATTTTTTGGATTGTGAAAAAAATTTTAGTTGGAAGTGTCAAATTTTAATAAATTTATTTGAAATCAACTTCGATTTTATTGGATTTTGTCGAGTACTTTTGGTGTTGGGTGTATATTTGAGTAAATTTAGATGAAAATAACTTCAATTTTTTGGATTGTGAAAAAAAGTTTAGTTGGAAGTGTCAAATTTTAATAAATTTATTTGAAACCAACTTCGATTTTTTGGATTTTCTTGAGTGTTTTTGTTTTAGGATCTACAATTGAGTAAATTTAGATGAAAATAAATTCAATTTTTTGGATTGTGAAAAAAATTTGATTTGGAAGTGTCAAATTTTAATAAATTTATTTGAAACCAACATCGATTTTTTGGATTTTCTTGAGTATTTTTGTTGTAGGATCTACAATTGAGTAAATTTAGATGAAAATAACTTCAATTTTTTGGATTTTGTCACGATTTTTGTCAAATTTTAATAAATTTATTTGAAATCAACTTGGATAATTTTGGAATTTGTTGAGTATTTTTGTTGTAGGATCTATATTTGAGTAAATTTAGATGATAATATCTTCAATTTTTTGGATTGTGAAAAAAAATTTAGTTGGAAGTGTCAAATTTTAATAAATTTATTTGAAATCAACTTCGATTATTTTGAATTTTGTTGAGTATTTTTGTTGTAGGATGTATTTATGAGTAAATTTAGATGAAAATAACGACAATTTTTTGGATTGTGAAAAAAATTTTAGTTGGAAGTGTCAAATTTTAATAAATTTATTTCAAAATCAACTTCGATTATTTTGCATTTTGTTCAGTATTTTTGTTGTAGGATGTATTTATGAGTAAATTTAGATGAAAATAACGACAATTTTTTGGATTGTGAAAAAAATTTGAGTTGGAAATGTCAAATTTTAATAAATTTATTTGAAACCTACTTCGATTTTTCTCGACTATGTTGAGTTTTTTTGATGGAGAAGCTTAATTTGAGTAATTTCAGTTGAAATTAACTTCGATTTTTTGGATTTTCTCACGATTTTTGTCAAATTTTAATAAATTTATTTGAAATCAACTTCGATTTTATTGGATTTTGTCGAGTACTTTTGGTGTTGGGTGTATATTTGAGTAAATTTAGATGAAAATAACTTCAATTTTTTGGATTGTGAAAAAAAGTTTAGTTGGAAGTGTCAAATTTTAATAAATTTATTTGAAATCAACTTCGATTTTTTGGATTTTCTTGAGTATTTTTGTTGTAGGATCTACAATTGAGTAAATTTAGATGAAAATAACTTCAATTATTTGGATTGTGAAAAAAATTTGAGTTGGAAGTGTCAAATTTTAATAAATTTATTTGAAACCAACTTCGATTTTTTGGATTTTCTTAAGTATTTTTGTTGTAGGATCTTCAATTGAGTAAATTTAGATGAAAATAACTTCGATTTTTTATATTTTTTCACGATTTTTGTCAAATTTTAATAAATATATTTGAAATCAACTTGGATAATTTTGGATTTTGTCGAGTATTTTTGGTGTAGGATGTATATTTGAGTAAATTTTGATGAAAATAACTTCAATTTTTTGGATTGTGAAAAAAATTTGAGTTGGAAGTGTCAAATTTTAATAAATTTATTTGAAACCATCTTCGATTTTTTGGATTTTCTTAAGTATTTTTGTTGTAGGATCTTCAATTGAGTAAATTTAGATGAAAATAACTTCGATTTTTTGGATTTTGTCACGATTTTTGTCAAATTTTAATAAATATATTTGAAATCAACTTGGATAATTTTGGATTTTGTCGAGTATTTTTGGTGTAGGATGTATATTTGAGTAAATTGTGATGAAAATATCTCCAATTTTTTGGATTGTGAAAAAAAATTTAGTTGGAAGTGTTAAATTTTAATAAATTTATTTGAAATCAACTACGATATTTTTGGATTTTGTCGAGTATTTTTGTTGTAGGATGTATATTTGAGTAAATTTAGATGAAAATAACGACAATTTTTTGGATTGTGAAAAAAAAATTTACATGGAAGTGTAAGATTTTAATAAATTTATTTGAAACCAACTTCGATTTTTTTGGATTTTGTTGTGTATTTTTGTTGTAGGATCTATATTTGAGTAAATTTAGATGAAAATAAATTCAATTTTTAGGATTGCGAAAAAAAATTTTGTTGGAAGTGTCAAATTTTAATAAATTTATTTGAAACCAACTTCGATTTTTTTGGATTTTGTCGAGTAGTTTTTTGTAGGATGTATATTTGAGTAAATTTTGATAAAAATAACTTCAATTTTTTGGATTGTGATAAAAATATTAGTTGGAAGAGTCAAATTTTAATAAATTTATTTGAAACAAACTTCGATTTTTTTGGATTTTGTCGAGTATTTTTGTTGTAGGATGTATATTTGAGTAAATTTAGATGAAAATAACTTAAATTTTTAGGATTGTGAAAAAAATTTTAGTAGGTAGTGTCAAAGTTTCATAAATTTATTTGAGACCAACACTGATTTTTTTTTATTTTGTTGAGTATTTTTGTTGTAGGATGTATATTTGAGTAAATTTAGATGAAAATAAATTCAATTTTTAGGATTGCGAAAAAATTTTTAGTTGGAAGTGTCAAATTTTAATAAATTTATTTGAAATCAACTGCGATTATTTTGGAATTTGTTGAGTATTTTTGTTGTAGGATCTATATTTGAGTAAATTTAGATGAAAATAACTTCAATTTTTAGGATTGCGAAAAAAAATTAGTTGGAAGTGTCAAATTTTAATAAATTTATTTGCACCAACTTCGATTTTTTTTGGATTTTGTTGAGTATTTTTTTGTAGGATGTATATTTGAGTAAATTTTGATTAAAATAACTTCAATTTTTTGGATTGTGATAAAAATTTTTAATTGGAAGTGTCAAATTTTAATAAATTTATTTGAAACCAACTTCGATTTTTTTGGATTTTGTCGAGTATTTTTGTTGTAGGATGTATATTTGAGTAAATTTAGATGAAAATAACTTCAATTTTTTGGATTGTGAAAAAAATTTTAGTTGGAAGTGTCAAAGTTTCATAAATTTATTTGAGACCAACATTGATTTTTTTTTATTTTGTTGAGTATTTTTGTTGTAGGATCTATATTTGAGTAAATTTAGATGAAAATAAATTCAATTTTTAGGATTGCGAAAAAAAATTTAGTTGGAAGTGTCAAATTTTAATAAATTTATTTGAAACCAACTTCGATTTTTTTGGATTTTGTTGAGTATTTTTGTTGTAGGATGCATATTTGAGTAAATTTAGATGAAAATATCTCCAATTTTTTGGATTGTGAAAAAAAATTTAGTTGGAAGTGTCAAATTTTAATAAATTTATTAGAAATCAACTTCGATATTTTTGGATTTTGTCGAGTATCTTTGTTGTAGGATGTATATTTGAGTAAATTTAGATGAAAATAACGACAATTTTTTGGATTGTGAAAAATAATTTACATGGAAGTGTAAAATTTTAATAAATTTATTTGAGACCGACTTCGATTTTTGTGGATTTTGTTGAGAATTTTTGTTGTAGGATGCATATTTGAGTAAATTTAGATGAAATTATCTTCAATTTTTTGGATTGTGAAAAAAATTTAGTTGGAAGTGTCAAATTTTAATCAATTTATTTGAAACCAACTTCGATTATTTTGGATTTTGTTGAGTATTTGTGTTGTAGGATGCATATTTGAGTAAATTTAGATGAAAATATCTCCAATTTTTTGGATTGTGAAAAATAATTTAGTTGGAAGTGTTAAATTTTAATAAATTTATTTGAAATCAACTACGATATTTTTGGATTTTGTCGAGTATTTTTGTTGTAGGATGTATATTTGAGTAAATTTAGATGAAAATAACGACAATTTTTTGGATTAAGAAAAAAAAATTTACATGGAAGTGTAAGAGTTTAATAAATTTATTTGAAACCAACTTCGATTTTTTTGGATTTTGTTGTGTATTTTTGTTGTAGGATCTATATTTGAGTAAATTTAGATGAAAATAAATTCAATTTTTAGGATTGCGAAAAAAAATTTTGTTGGAAGTGTCAAATTTTAATAAATTTATTTGAAACCAACTTCGATTTTTTTGGATTTTGTCGAGTAGTTTTGTTGTAGGATCTACAATTGAGTAAATTTAGATGAAAATAACTTCAATTTTTTGGATTTTGTCACGATATTTGTCAAATTTTAATAAATTTATTTGAAATCAACTTGGATAATTTTGGAATTTGTAGAGTATTTTTGTTATAGGATCTATATTTGAGTAAATTTAGATGAAAATATCTTCAATTTTTTGGATTGTGAAAAAAATTTTAGTTGGAAGTGTCAAATTTTAATAAATTTATTGGAAATCAACTTCGATTATTTTGAGTTTTGTTCAGTATTTTTTTTGTAGGATGTATTTATGAGTAAATTTAGATGAAAATAACGACAATTTTTTGGATTGTGAAAAAAATTTGAGTTGGAAATGTCAAATTTTAATAAATTTATTTGAAACCTACTTCGATTTTTCTCGACTATGTTGAGTTTTTTGATAGAGAAGCTTAATTTGAGTAATTTCAGTTGAAATTAACTTCGATTTTTTGGATTTTGTCACGATTTTTGTCAAATTTTAATAATTTTATTTGAAATCAACTTCGATTTTATTGGATTTTGTCGAGTATTTTTGGAGTAGGATGTATATTTGAGTAAATTTAGATGAAAATAACGACAATTTTTTGGAATGTGAAAAAAAATATTAGTTGGAAGTGTCAAATTTTAATAAATTTATTTGAAATCAACTTCGATTATTTTGAATTTTGTTCAGTATTTTTGTTGTAGGATGTATTTATGAGTAAATTTAGATGAAAATAACGACAATTTTTTGGATTGTGAAAAAAATTTGAGTTGGAAATGTCGAATTTTAATAAATTTATTTGAAACCTACTTCGATTTTTCTCGACTATGTTGAGTTTTTTTGATAGAGAAGCTTAATTTGAGTAATTTCAGTTGAAATTAACTTCGATTTTTTGGATTTTGTCACGATTTTTGTCAAATTTTAATAAATTTATTTGAAATCAACTTCGATTTTATTGGATTTTGTTGAGAATTTTTGGTGTAGGATGTATATTTGAGTAAATTTAGATGAAAATAACAACAATTTTTTGGATTGTGAAAAAAAATTTTAGTTGGAAGTGTCAAATTTTAATAAATTTATTTGAAATCAACTTCGATTTTATTGGATTTTGTCGAGTACTTTTGGTGTTGGGTGTATATTTGAGTAAATTTAGATGAAAATAACTTGAATTTTTTGGATTGTGAAAAAAAGTTTAGTTGGAAGTGTCAAATTTTAATAAATTTATTTGAAATCAACTTCGATTTTTTGGATTTTCTTGAGTATATTTGTTGTAGGATCTACAATTGAGTAAATTTAGATGAAAATAAATTGAATTTTTTGGATTGTGAACAAAATTTGAGTTGGAAGTGTCAAATTTTAATAAATTTATTTGAAACCAACTTCGATTTTTTGGATTTTCTTGAGTATTTTTGTTGTAGGATCTTCAATTGATTAAATTTAGATGAAAATAACTTCGATTTTTTGGATTTTGTCACGATTTTTGTCAAATTTTAATAAATATATTTGAAATCAACTTGGATAATTTTGGAATTTGTTGAGTATTTTTGTTGTAGGATCAATATTTGAGTAAATTTAGATGAAAATATCTTCAATTTTTAGGATTGTGAAAAAAATTTTAGTTGGAAGTGTCAAATTTTAATATATTTATTTGAAATCAACTTCGATTGTATTGGATTTTGTCGAGTATTTTTGTTGTAGGATCTATATTTGAGTAAATTTACATGAAAATAGCTTCAATTTTTTGGATTGTGAAAAATAATTTTGTTGGAAGTGTCAAATTTTAATAAATTTATTTGAAACCAACTTCGATTTTTTTGGATTTTGTCGAGTAGTTTTTTGTAGGATGTATATTTGAGTAAATTTTGATAAAAATAACTTCAATTTTTTGGATTGTGATAAAAATATTAGTTGGAAGAGTCAAATTTTAATAAATTTATTTGAAACAAACTTCGATTTTTTTGGATTTTGTCGAGTATTTTTGTTGTAGGATGTATATTTGAGTAAATTTAGATGAAAATAAATTCAATTTTTAGGATTGCGAAAAAATTTTTAGTTGGAAGTGTCAAATTTTAATAAATTTATTTGAAACCAACTTCGATTATTTTGGATTTTGTTGAGTATTTTTGTTGTAGGATGTATATTTGAGTAAATTTAGATGAAAATAACGACAATTTTTTGGATTGTGAAAAAATTTTGTTGGAAGTGTCAAATTTTAATAAATTTATTTGAAACCAACTTCGATTATTTTGGATTTTGTTGTAGGATCTATATTTGTGTAAATTTAGATGAAAATAACTTCAATTTTTTAGATTGTGAAAAAAATTATAGTTGGAAGTGTCAAATTTTAATAAATTTAGTTGAAATCAACTTCGATTATTTTGGATTTTGTTGAGTATTTTTGTTGTAGGATCTATATTTGAGTAAATTTAGATGAAAATAAATTCAATTTTTAGGATTGCGAAAAAATTTTTAGTTGGAAGTGTCAAATTTTAATAAATTTATTTGAAATCAACTTCGATTATTTTGGATTTTGTTGAGTATTTTTGTTGTAGGATCTATATTTGAGTAAATTTAGATGAAAATAACTTCAATTTTTAGGATTGCGAAAAAAAATTAGTTGGAAGTGTCAAATTTGAATAAATTTATTTGAAACCAACTTCGATTTTTTTGGATTTTGTTGAGTATCTTTGTTTTAGGATCTATATTTGAGTAAATTTAGATGGAAATAACTTCAATTTTTAGGATTGCGAAAAAAAATTTAGTTGGAAGGGTCAAATTTTAATAAATTTATTTGAAATCAACTTCGATTATTTTGGAATTTGTTGAGTATTTTTGTTGTAGGATCTATATTTGAGTAAATTTAGATGAAAATAACTTCAATTTTTAGGATTGCGAAAAAAAAATTAGTTGGAAGTGTCAAATTTTAATAAATTTATTTGCACCAACTTCGATTTTTTTTGGATTTTGTTGAGTATTTTTTTGTAGGATGTATATTTGAGTAAATTTTGATTAAAATAACTTCAATTTTTTGGATTGTGATAAAAATTTTTAATTGGAAGTGTCAAATTTTAATAAATTTATTTGAAACCAACTTCGATTTTTTTGGATTTTGTCGAGTATTTTTGTTGTAGGATGTATATTTGAGTAAATTTAGATGAAAATAACTTCAATTTTTTGGATTGTGAAAAAAATTTTAGTTGGAAGTGTCAAAGTTTCATAAATTTATTTGAGACCAACATTGATTTTTTTTTATTTTGTTGAGTATTTTTGTTGTAGGATCTATATTTGAGTAAATTTAGATGAAAATAAATTCAATTTTTAGGATTGCGAAAAAAAATTTAGTTGGAAGTGTCAAATTTTAATAAATTTATTTGAAACCAACTTCGATTTTTTTGGATTTTGTTGAGTATTTTTGTTGTAGGATCTATATTTGAGTAAATTTAGATGAAAATAACTTCAATTTTTAGGATTGCGAAAAAAAAATTAGTTGGAAGTGTCAAATTTTAATAAATTTATTTGCACCAACTTCGATTTTTTTTGGATTTTGTTGAGTATTTTTTTGTAGGATGTATATTTGAGTAAATTTTGATTAAAATAACTTCAATTTTTTGGATTGTGATAAAAATTTTTAATTGGAAGTGTCAAATTTTAATAAATTTATTTGAAACCAACTTCGATTTTTTTGGATTTTGTCGAGTATTTTTGTTGTAGGATGTATATTTGAGTAAATTTAGATGAAAATAACTTCAATTTTTTGGATTGTGAAAAAAATTTTAGTTGGAAGTGTCAAATTTTAATAAATTTATTTGAAATCAACTTCGATTTTATTGGATTTTGTCGAGTACTTTTGGTGTTGGGTGTATATTTGAGTAAATTTAGATGAAAATAACTTCAATTTTTTGGATTGTGAAAAAAATTTTAGTTGGAAGTGTCAAAGTTTCATAAATTTATTTGAGACCAACATTGATTTTTTTTTATTTTGTTGAGTATTTTTGTTGTAGGATCTATATTTGAGTAAATTTAGATGAAAATAAATTCAATTTTTAGGATTGCGAAAAAAAATTTAGTTGGAAGTGTCAAATTTTAATAAATTTATTTGAAACAAACTTCGATTTTTTTGGATTTTGTTGAGTATTTTTGTTGTAGGATCTATATTTGAGTAAATTTAGATGAAAATAACTTCAATTTGTAGGATTGCGAAAAAAAAATTAGTTGGAAGTGTCAAATTTTAATAAATTTATTTGCACCAACTTCGATTTTTTTTGGATTTTGTTGAGTATTTTTTTGTAGGATGTATATTTGAGTAAATTTTGATTAAAATAACTTCAATTTTTTGGATTGTGATAAAAATTTTTAATTGGAAGTGTCAAATTTTAATAAATTTATTTGAAACCAACTTCGATTTTTTTGGATTTTGTCGAGTATTTTTGTTGTAGGATGTATATTTGAGTAAATTTAGATGAAAATAACTTCAATTTTTTGGATTGTGAAAAAAATTTTAGTTGGAAGTGTCAAAGTTTCATAAATTTATTTGAGACCAACATTGATTTTTTTTTATTTTGTTGAGTATTTTTGTTGTAGGATCTATATTTGAGTAAATTTAGATGAAAATAAATTCAATTTTTAGGATTGCGAAAAAAAATTTAGTTGGAAGTGTCAAATTTTAATAAATTTATTTGAAACCAACTTCGATTTTTTTGGATTTTGTTGAGTATTTTTGTTGTAGGATCTATATTTGAGTAAATTTAGATGAAAATAACTTCAATTTTTAGGATTGCGAAAAAAAAATTAGTTGGAAGTGTCAAATTTTAATAAATTTATTTGCACCAACTTCGATTTTTTTTGGATTTTGTTGAGTATTTTTTTGTAGGATGTATATTTGAGTAAATTTTGATTAAAATAACTTCAATTTTTTGGATTGTGATAAAAATTTTTAATTGGAAGTGTCAAATTTTAATAAATTTATTTGAAACCAACTTCGATTTTTTTGGATTTTGTCGAGTATTTTTGTTGTAGGATGTATATTTGAGTAAATTTAGATGAAAATAACTTCAATTTTTTGGATTGTGAAAAAAATTTTAGTTGGAAGTGTCAAATTTTAATAAATTTATTTGAAATCAACTTCGATTTTATTGGATTTTGTCGAGTACTTTTGGTGTTGGGTGTATATTTGAGTAAATTTAGATGAAAATAACTTCAATTTTTTGGATTGTGAAAAAAATTTTAGTTGGAAGTGTCAAAGTTTCATAAATTTATTTGAGACCAACATTGATTTTTTTTTATTTTGTTGAGTATTTTTGTTGTAGGATCTATATTTGAGTAAATTTAGATGAAAATAAATTCAATTTTTAGGATTGCGAAAAAAAATTTAGTTGGAAGTGTCAAATTTTAATAAATTTATTTGAAACAAACTTCGATTTTTTTGGATTTTGTTGAGTATTTTTGTTGTAGGATCTATATTTGAGTAAATTTAGATGAAAATAACTTCAATTTGTAGGATTGCGAAAAAAAAATTAGTTGGAAGTGTCAAATTTTAATAAATTTATTTGCACCAACTTCGATTTTTTTTGGATTTTGTTGAGTATTTTTTTGTAGGATGTATATTTGAGTAAATTTTGATTAAAATAACTTCAATTTTTTGGATTGTGATAAAAATTTTTAATTGGAAGTGTCAAATTTTAATAAATTTATTTGAAACCAACTTCGATTTTTTTGGATTTTGTCGAGTATTTTTGTTGTAGGATGTATATTTGAGTAAATTTAGATGAAAATAACTTCAATTTTTTGGATTGTGAAAAAAATTTTAGTTGGAAGTGTCAAATTTTAATAAATTTATTTGAAATCAACTTCGATTTTATTGGATTTTGTCGAGTACTTTTGGTGTTGGGTGTATATTTGAGTAAATTTAGATGAAAATAACTTCAATTTTTTGGATTGTGAAAAAAAGTTTAGTTGGAAGTGTCAAATTTTAATAAATTTATTTGAAACCAACTTCGATTTTTTGGATTTTCTTGAGTGTTTTTGTTTTAGGATCTACAATTGAGTAAATTTAGATGAAAATAAATTCAATTTTTTGGATTGTGAAAAAAATTTGATTTGGAAGTGTCAAATTTTAATAAATTTATTTGAAACCAACATCGATTTTTTGGATTTTCTTGAGTATTTTTGTTGTAGGATCTACAATTGAGTAAATTTAGATGAAAATAACTTCAATTTTTTGGATTTTGTCACGATTTTTGTCAAATTTTAATAAATTTATTTGAAATCAACTTGGATAATTTTGGAATTTGTTGAGTATTTTTGTTGTAGGATCTATATTTGAGTAAATTTAGATGATAATATCTTCAATTTTTTGGATTGTGAAAAAAAATTTAGTTGGAAGTGTCAAATTTTAATAAATTTATTTGAAATCAACTTCGATTATTTTGAATTTTGTTGAGTATTTTTGTTGTAGGATGTATTTATGAGTAAATTTAGATGAAAATAACGACAATTTTTTGGATTGTGAAAAAAATTTTAGTTGGAAGTGTCAAATTTTAATAAATTTATTTCAAAATCAACTTCGATTATTTTGCATTTTGTTCAGTATTTTTGTTGTAGGATGTATTTATGAGTAAATTTAGATGAAAATAACGACAATTTTTTGGATTGTGAAAAAAATTTGAGTTGGAAATGTCAAATTTTAATAAATTTATTTGAAACCTACTTCGATTTTTCTCGACTATGTTGAGTTTTTTTGATGGAGAAGCTTAATTTGAGTAATTTCAGTTGAAATTAACTTCGATTTTTTGGATTTTCTCACGATTTTTGTCAAATTTTAATAAATTTATTTGAAATCAACTTCGATTTTATTGGATTTTGTCGAGTACTTTTGGTGTTGGGTGTATATTTGAGTAAATTTAGATGAAAATAACTTCAATTTTTTGGATTGTGAAAAAAAGTTTAGTTGGAAGTGTCAAATTTTAATAAATTTATTTGAAATCAACTTCGATTTTTTGGATTTTCTTGAGTATTTTTGTTGTAGGATCTACAATTGAGTAAATTTAGATGAAAATAACTTCAATTATTTGGATTGTGAAAAAAATTTGAGTTGGAAGTGTCAAATTTTAATAAATTTATTTGAAACCAACTTCGATTTTTTGGATTTTCTTAAGTATTTTTGTTGTAGGATCTTCAATTGAGTAAATTTAGATGAAAATAACTTCGATTTTTTATATTTTTTCACGATTTTTGTCAAATTTTAATAAATATATTTGAAATCAACTTGGATAATTTTGGATTTTGTCGAGTATTTTTGGTGTAGGATGTATATTTGAGTAAATTTTGATGAAAATAACTTCAATTTTTTGGATTGTGAAAAAAATTTGAGTTGGAAGTGTCAAATTTTAATAAATTTATTTGAAACCATCTTCGATTTTTTGGATTTTCTTAAGTATTTTTGTTGTAGGATCTTCAATTGAGTAAATTTAGATGAAAATAACTTCGATTTTTTGGATTTTGTCACGATTTTTGTCAAATTTTAATAAATATATTTGAAATCAACTTGGATAATTTTGGATTTTGTCGAGTATTTTTGGTGTAGGATGTATATTTGAGTAAATTGTGATGAAAATAACTTCAATTTTTTGGATTGTGAAAAAAATTTGAGTTGGAAGTGTCAAATTTTAATAAATTTATTTGAAACCAACCTCGATTTTTTGGATTTTCTTGAGTATTTTTGATGTAGGATCTACAATTGAGTAAATTTAGATGAAAATAACTTCAATTTTTTGGATTGTGAAAAAAATTAGAGTTGGAAGTGTCAAATTTTAATATATTTATTTGAAACCAACATCGATTTTTTGGATTTTCTTGAGTATTTTTGTTGTAGGATCTACAATTGAGTAAATTTAGATGAAAATAACTTCAATTTTTTGGATTTTGTCACGATATTTGTCAAATTTTAATAAATTTATTTGAAATCAACTTGGATAATTTTGGAATTTGTTGAGTATTTTTGTTATAGGATCTATATTTGAGTAAATTTAGATGAAAATATCTTCAATTTTTTGGATTGTGAAAAAAATTTTAGTTGGAAGTGTCAAATTTTAATAAATTTATTTGAAATCAACTTCGATTATTTTGAATTTTGTTCAGTATTTTTTTTGTAGGATGTATTTATGAGTAAATTTAGATGAAAATAACGACTATTTTTTGGATTGTGAAAAAAATTTGAGTTGGAAATGTCAAATTTTAATAAATTTATTTGAAACCTACTTCGATTTTTCTCGACTATGTTGAGTTTTTTGATAGAGAAGCTTAATTTGAGTAATTTCAGTTGAAATTAACTTCGATTTTTTGGATTTTGTCACGATTTTTGTCAAATTTTAATAATTTTATTTGAAATCAACTTCGATTTTATTGGATTTTGTCGAGTATTTTTGGAGTAGGATGTATATTTGAGTAAATTTAGATGAAAATAACGACAATTTTTTGGAATGTGAAAAAAAATATTAGTTGGAAGTGTCAAATTTTAATAAATTTATTTGAAATCAACTTCGATTATTTTGAATTTTGTTCAGTATTTTTGTTGTAGGATGTATTTATGAGTAAATTTAGATGAAAATAACGACAATTTTTTGGATTGTGAAAAAAATTTGAGTTGGAAATGTCGAATTTTAATAAATTTATTTGAAACCTACTTCGATTTTTCTCGACTATGTTGAGTTTTTTTGATAGAGAAGCTTAATTTGAGTAATTTCAGTTGAAATTAACTTCGATTTTTTGGATTTTGTCACGATTTTTGTCAAATTTTAATAAATTTATTTGAAATCAACTTCGATTTTATTGGATTTTGTTGAGAATTTTTGGTGTAGGATGTATATTTGAGTAAATTTAGATGAAAATAACAACAATTTTTTGGATTGTGAAAAAAAATTTTAGTTGGAAGTGTCAAATTTTAATAAATTTATTTGAAATCAACTTCGATTTTATTGGATTTTGTCGAGTACTTTTGGTGTTGGGTGTATATTTGAGTAAATTTAGATGAAAATAACTTCAATTTTTTGGATGGTGAAAAAAATTTGAGTTGAATGTGTCAAATTTTAATAAATTTATTTGAAACCAACTTCGTTTTTTTGTATTTTCTTGAGTATTTTTGTTATAGGATCTATATTTGAGTAAATTTAGATGCAAATATCTTCAATTTTTTGGATTGTGAAAAAAATTTGAGTTGGAAGTGTCAAATTTTAATAAATTTATTTGAAACCAACTTCGATTTTTTGAATTTTCTTGAGTATTTTTGTTGTAGGATCTACAATTGAGTAAATTTAGATGAAAATAACTTCAATTTTTTGGATTGTGAAAAAAATTTGAGTTGGAAGTGTCAAATTTTAATAAATTTATTTGAAATCAACTTCGATTTTATTGGATTTTGTTGAGAATTTTTGGTGTAGGATGTATATTTGAGTAAATTTAGATGAAAATAACAACAATTTTTTGGATTGTGAAAAAAAATTTTAGTTGGAAGTGTCAAATTTTAATAAATTTATTTGAAATCAACTTCGATTTTATTGGATTTTGTCGAGTACTTTTGGTGTTGGGTGTATATTTGAGTAAATTTAGATGAAAATAACTTCAATTTTTTGGATGGTGAAAAAAATTTGAGTTGAATGTGTCAAATTTTAATAAATTTATTTGAAACCAACTTCGTTTTTTTGTATTTTCTTGAGTATTTTTGTTATAGGATCTATATTTGAGTAAATTTAGATGAAAATATCTTCAATTTTTTGGATTGTGAAAAAAATTTGAGTTGGAAGTGTCAAATTTTAATAAATTTATTTGAAACCAACTTCGATTTTTTGAATTTTCTTGAGTATTATTGTTGTAGGATCTATATTTGAGTAAATTTAGATGAAAATATCTTCAATTTTTTGGGTTGTGAAAAAAATTTGAGTTGGAAGTGTCAAATTTTAATAAATTTATTTGAAATCAACTTCGATTGTATTGGATTTTGTCGAGTATTTTTGTTGTAGGATCTACAATTGAGTAAATTTAGATGAAAATAACTTCAATTTTTTGGATTTTGTCACGATTTTTGTCAAATTTTAATCAATTTATTTGATATCAACTTGGATAATTTTGGATTTTGTCGAGTATTTTTGGTGTAGGATGTATATTTGAGTAAATTTAGATGAAAATAACTTCAATTTTTTGGATTGTGAAAAAAATTTGAGTTGGAAGTGTCAAATTTTAATAAATTTATTTGAAACCAACTTCGATTTTTTGGATTTTCTTGAGTATTTTTGTTGTAGGATCTACAATTGAGTAAATTTAGATGAAAATAACTTCAATTTTTTGGATTGTGAAAAAAATTTGAGTTGGAAGTGTCAAATTTTAATAAATTTATTTGAAACCAACTTCGATTTTTTGGATTTTCGTGAGTATTTTTGTTGTAGGATCTACAATTGAGTAAATTTAGATGAAAATAACTTCAATTTTTTGGATTGTGAAAAAAATTTGAGTTGGAAGTGTCAAATTTTAATAAATTTATTTGAAACCAACTTCGATTTTTTGGATTTTCTTGAGTATTTTTGTTGTAGGATCTACAATTGAGTAAATTTAGATGAAATCAACTTCAATTTTTTGGATTGTGAAAAAAATTTGAGTTGGAAGTGTCAAATTTTAATAAATTTATTTGAAACCAACTTTGATTTTTTGGATTTTCTTGAGTATTTTTGTTGTAGGATCTACAATTGAGTAAATTTAGATGAAAATAACTTCAATTTTTTGGATTTTGTCACGATTTTTGTAAAATTTTAATAAATTTATTTGAAATCAACTTGGATAATTTTGGAATTTGTTGAGTATTTTTGTTGTAGGATCTATATTTGAGTAAATTTAGATGAAAATATCTTCAATTTTTTGGATTGTGAAAAAAAATTTAGTTGGAAGTGTCAAATTTTAATAAATTTATTTGAAATCAACTTCGATTATTTTGAATTTTGTTCAGTATTTTTGTTGTAGGATGTATTTATGAGTAAATTTAGATGAAAATAACGACAATTTTTTGGATTGTGAAAAAAATTTGAGTTGGAAGTGTCAAATTTTAATAAATTTATTTGAAACCAACTTCGATTTTTTGGATTTTCGTGAGTATTTTTGTTGTAGGATCTATAATTGAGTAAATTTAGATGAAAATAACTTCAATTTTTTGGATTGTGAAAAAAATTTGAGTTGGAAGTGTCAAATTTTAATAAATTTATTTGAAACCAACTTCGATTTTTTGGATTTTCTTGAGTATTTTTGTTGTAGGATCTACAATTGAGTAAATTTAGATGAAAATAACTTCAATTTTTTGGATTGTGATAAAAATTATTAATTGGAAGTGTCAAATTTTAATAAATTTATTTGAAACCAACTTCGATTTTTTTGGATTTTGTCGAGTGTTTTTGTTGTAGGATGTATATTTGAGTAAATTTAGATGAAAATAACTTCAATTTTTTGGATTGTGAAAAAAATTTTAGTTGGAAGTGTCAAAGTTTCATAAATTTATTTGAGACCAACATTGATTTTTTTTTATTTTGTTGAGTATTTTTGTTGTAGGATCTATATTTGAGTAAATTTAGATGAAAATAAATTCAATTTTTAGGATTGCGAAAAAAAATTTAGTTGGAAGTGTCAAATTTTAATAAATTTATTTGAAACCAACTTCGATTTTTTTGGATTTTGTTGAGTATCTTTGTTGTAGGATCTATATTTGAGTAAATTTAGATGAAAATAACGACAATTTTTTGGATTGTGAAAAATAATTTACATGGAAGTGTAAAATTTTAATAAATTTATTTGAGACCTACTTCGATTTTTGTGGATTTTGTTGAGTATTTTTGTTGTAGGATGCATATTTGAGTAAATTTAGATGAAATTATCTTCAATTTTTTGGATTGTGAAAAAAATTTAGTTGGAAGTGTCAAATTTTAATAAATTTATTTGAAACCAACTTCGATTATTTTGGATTTTGTTGAGTATTTGTGTTGTAGGATGCATATTTGAGTAAATTTAGATGAAAATATCTCCAATTTTTTGGATTGTGAAAAAAAATTTAGTTGGAAGTGTTAAATTTTAATAAATTTATTTGAAATCAACTACGATATTTTTGGATTTTGTCGAGTATTTTTGTTGTAGGATGTATATTTGAGTAAATTTAGATGAAAATAACGACAATTTTTTGGATTGTGTAAAAAAAAATTTACATGGAAGTGTAAGATTTTAATAAATTTATTTGAAACCAACTTCGATTTTTTTGGATTTTGTTGTGTATTTTTGTTGTAGGATCTATATTTGAGTAAATTTAGATGAAAATAAATTCAATTTTTAGGATTGCGAAAAAAAATTTTGTTGGAAGTGTCAAATTTTAATAAATTTATTTGAAACCAACTTCGATTTTTTTGGATTTTGTCGAGTAGTTTTTTGTAGGATGTATATTTGAGTAAATTTTGATAAAAATAACTTCAATTTTTTGGATTGTGATAAAAATATTAGTTGGAAGAGTCAAATTTTAATAAATTTATTTGAAACAAACTTCGATTTTTTTGGATTTTGTCGAGTATTTTTGTTGTAGGATGTATATTTGAGTAAATTTAGATGAAAATAACTTAAATTTTTAGGATTGTGAAAAAAATTTTAGTAGGTAGTGTCAAAGTTTCATAAATTTATTTGAGACCAACACTGATTTTTTTTTATTTTGTTGAGTATTTTTGTTGTAGGATGTATATTTGAGTAAATTTAGATGAAAATAAATTCAATTTTTAGGATTGCGAAAAAATTTTTATTTGGAAGTGTCAAATTTTAATAAATTTATTTGAAATCAACTTCGATTATTTTGGAATTTGTTGAGTATTTTTGTTGTAGGATCTATATTTGAGTAAATTTAGATGAAAATAACTTCAATTTTTAGGATTGCGAAAAAAAATTAGTTGGAAGTGTCAAATTTTAATAAATTTATTTGCACCAACTTCGATTTTTTTTGGATTTTGTTGAGTATTTTTTTGTAGGATGTATATTTGAGTAAATTTTGATTAAAATAACTTCAATTTTTTGGATTGTGATAAAAATTTTTAATTGGAAGTGTCAAATTTTAATAAATTTATTTGAAACCAACTTCGATTTTTTTGGATTTTGTCGAGTATTTTTGTTGTAGGATGTATATTTGAGTAAATTTAGATGAAAATAACTTCAATTTTTTGGATTGTGAAAAAAATTTTAGTTGGAAGTGTCAAAGTTTCATAAATTTATTTGAGACCAACATTGATTTTTTTTTATTTTGTTGAGTATTTTTGTTGTAGGATCTATATTTGAGTAAATTTAGATGAAAATAAATTCAATTTTTAGGATTGCGAAAAAAAATTTAGTTGGAAGTGTCAAATTTTAATAAATTTATTTGAAACCAACTTCGATTTTTTTGGATTTTGTTGAGTATTTTTGTTGTAGGATGCATATTTGAGTAAATTTAGATGAAAATATCTCCAATTTTTTGGATTGTGAAAAAAAATTTAGTTGGAAGTGTCAAATTTTAATAAATTTATTAGAAATCAACTTCGATATTTTTGGATTTTGTCGAGTATCTTTGTTGTAGGATGTATATTTGAGTAAATTTAGATGAAAATAACGACAATTTTTTGGATTGTGAAAAATAATTTACATGGAAGTGTAAAATTTTAATAAATTTATTTGAGACCTACTTCGATTTTTGTGGATTTTGTTGAGAATTTTTGTTGTAGGATGCATATTTGAGTAAATTTAGATGAAATTATCTTCAATTTTTTGGATTGTGAAAAAAATTTAGTTGGAAGTGTCAAATTTTAATCAATTTATTTGAAACCAACTTCGATTATTTTGGATTTTGTTGAGTATTTGTGTTGTAGGATGCATATTTGAGTAAATTTAGATGAAAATATCTCCAATTTTTTGGATTGTGAAAAATAATTTAGTTGGAAGTGTTAAATTTTAATAAATTTATTTGAAATCAACTACGATATTTTTGGATTTTGTCGAGTATTTTTGTTGTAGGATGTATATTTGAGTAAATTTAGATGAAAATAACGACAATTTTTTGGATTGTGAAAAAAAAATTTACATGGAAGTGTAAGAGTTTAATAAATTTATTTGAAACCAACTTCGATTTTTTTGGATTTTGTTGTGTATTTTTGTTGTAGGATCTATATTTGAGTAAATTTAGATGAAAATAAATTCAATTTTTAGGATTGCGAAAAAAAATTTTGTTGGAAGTGTCAAATTTTAATAAATTTATTTGAAACCAACTTCGATTTTTTTGGATTTTGTCGAGTAGTTTTTTGTAGGATGTATATTTGAGTAAATTTTGATAAAAATAACTTCAATTTTTTGGATTGTGATAAAAATATTAGTTGGAAGAGTCAAATTTTAATAAATTTATTTGAAACAAACTTCGATTTTTTTGGATTTTGTCGAGTATTTTTGTTGTAGGATGTATATTTGAGTAAATTTAGATGAAAATAACTTAAATTTTTAGGATTGTGAAAAAAATTTTAGTAGGTAGTGTCAAAGTTTCATAAATTTATTTGAGACCAACACTGATTTTTTTTTATTTTGTTGAGTATTTTTGTTGTAGGATGTATATTTGAGTAAATTTAGATGAAAATAAATTCAATTTTTAGGATTGCGAAAAAATTTTTAGTTGGAAGTGTCAAATTTTAATAAATTTATTTGAAACCAACTTCGATTATTTTGGATTTTGTTGAGTATTTTTGTTGTAGGATGTATATTTGAGTAAATTTAGATGAAAATAACGACAATTTTTTGGATTGTGAAAAAATTTTGTTGGAAGTGTCAAATTTTAATAAATTTATTTGAAACCAACTTCGATTATTTTGGATTTTGTTGTAGGATCTATATTTGTGTAAATTTAGATGAAAATAACTTCAATTTTTTAGATTGTGAAAAAAATTATAGTTGGAAGTGTCAAATTTTAATAAATTTAGTTGAAATCAACTTCGATTATTTTGGATTTTGTTGAGTATTTTTGTTGTAGGATCTATATTTGAGTAAATTTAGATGAAAATAAATTCAATTTTTAGGATTGCGAAAAAATTTTTAGTTGGAAGTGTCAAATTTTAATAAATTTATTTGAAATCAACTTCGATTATTTTGGATTTTGTTGAGTATTTTTGTTGTAGGATCTATATTTGAGTAAATTTAGATGAAAATAACTTCAATTTTTTGGATTGTGAAAAAAATTTAGTTGGAAGTGTCAAATTTTAATAAATTTATTTGAAACCAACTTCGATTATTTTGGATTTTGTTGAGTATTTTTGTTGTAGGATGTATATTTGTGTAAATTTAGATGAAAATAACTTCAATTTTTAGGATTGCGAAAAAAAATTAGTTGGAAGTGTCAAATTTGAATAAATTTATTTGAAACCAACTTCGATTTTTTTGGATTTTGTTGAGTATCTTTGTTTTAGGATCTATATTTGAGTAAATTTAGATGGAAATAACTTCAATTTTTAGGATTGCGAAAAAAAATTTAGTTGGAAGGGTCAAATTTTAATAAATTTATTTGAAATCAACTTCGATTATTTTGGAATTTGTTGAGTATTTTTGTTGTAGGATCTATATTTGAGTAAATTTAGATGAAAATAACTTCAATTTTTAGGATTGCGAAAAAAAAATTAGTTGGAAGTGTAAAATTTTAATAAATTTATTTGCACCAACTTCGATTTTTTTTGGATTTTGTTGAGTATTTTTTTGTAGGATGTATATTTGAGTAAATTTTGATTAAAATAACTTCAATTTTTTGGATTGTGATAAAAATTTTTAATTGGAAGTGTCAAATTTTAATAAATTTATTTGAAACCAACTTCGATTTTTTTGGATTTTGTCGAGTATTTTTGTTGTAGGATGTATATTTGAGTAAATTTAGATGAAAATAACTTCAATTTTTTGGATTGTGAAAAAAATTTTAGTTGGAAGTGTCAAAGTTTCATAAATTTATTTGAGACCAACATTGATTTTTTTTTATTTTGTTGAGTATTTTTGTTGTAGGATCTATATTTGAGTAAATTTAGATGAAAATAAATTCAATTTTTAGGATTGCGAAAAAAAATTTAGTTGGAAGTGTCAAATTTTAATAAATTTATTTGAAACCAACTTCGATTTTTTTGGATTTTGTTGAGTATTTTTGTTGTAGGATCTATATTTGAGTAAATTTAGATGAAAATAACTTCAATTTTTAGGATTGCGAAAAAAAAATTAGTTGGAAGTGTCAAATTTTAATAAATTTATTTGCACCAACTTCGATTTTTTTTGGATTTTGTTGAGTATTTTTTTGTAGGATGTATATTTGAGTAAATTTTGATTAAAATAACTTCAATTTTTTGGATTGTGATAAAAATTTTTAATTGGAAGTGTCAAATTTTAATAAATTTATTTGAAACCAACTTCGATTTTTTTGGATTTTGTCGAGTATTTTTGTTGTAGGATGTATATTTGAGTAAATTTAGATGAAAATAACTTCAATTTTTTGGATTGTGAAAAAAATTTTAGTTGGAAGTGTCAAATTTTAATAAATTTATTTGAAATCAACTTCGATTTTATTGGATTTTGTCGAGTACTTTTGGTGTTGGGTGTATATTTGAGTAAATTTAGATGAAAATAACTTCAATTTTTTGGATTGTGAAAAAAAGTTTAGTTGGAAGTGTCAAATTTTAATAAATTTATTTGAAACCAACTTCGATTTTTTGGATTTTCTTGAGTGTTTTTGTTTTAGGATCTACAATTGAGTAAATTTAGATGAAAATAAATTCAATTTTTTGGATTGTGAAAAAAATTTGATTTGGAAGTGTCAAATTTTAATAAATTTATTTGAAACCAACATCGATTTTTTGGATTTTCTTGAGTATTTTTGTTGTAGGATCTACAATTGAGTAAATTTAGATGAAAATAACTTCAATTTTTTGGATTTTGTCACGATTTTTGTCAAATTTTAATAAATTTATTTGAAATCAACTTGGATAATTTTGGAATTTGTTGAGTATTTTTGTTGTAGGATCTATATTTGAGTAAATTTAGATGATAACATCTTCAATTTTTTGGATTGTGAAAAAAAATTTAGTTGGAAGTGTCAAATTTTAATAAATTTATTTGAAATCAACTTCGATTATTTTGAATTTTGTTGAGTATTTTTGTTGTAGGATGTATTTATGAGTAAATTTAGATGAAAATAACGACAATTTTTTGGATTGTGAAAAAAATTTTAGTTGGAAGTGTCAAATTTTAATAAATTTATTTCAAAATCAACTTCGATTATTTTGCATTTTGTTCAGTATTTTTGTTGTAGGATGTATTTATGAGTAAATTTAGATGAAAATAACGACAATTTTTTGGATTGTGAAAAAAATTTGAGTTGGAAATGTCAAATTTTAATAAATTTATTTGAAACCTACTTCGATTTTTCTCGACTATGTTGAGTTTTTTTGATGGAGAAGCTTAATTTGAGTAATTTCAGTTGAAATTAACTTCGATTTTTTGGATTTTCTCACGATTTTTGTCAAATTTTAATAAATTTATTTGAAATCAACTTCGATTTTATTGGATTTTGTCGAGTACTTTTGGTGTTGGGTGTATATTTGAGTAAATTTAGATGAAAATAACTTCAATTTTTTGGATTGTGAAAAAAAGTTTAGTTGGAAGTGTCAAATTTTAATAAATTTATTTGAAATCAACTTCGATTTTTTGGATTTTCTTGAGTATTTTTGTTGTAGGATCTACAATTGAGTAAATTTAGATGAAAATAACTTCAATTATTTGGATTGTGAAAAAAATTTGAGTTGGAAGTGTCAAATTTTAATAAATTTATTTGAAACCAACTTCGATTTTTTGGATTTTCTTAAGTATTTTTGTTGTAGGATCTTCAATTGAGTAAATTTAGATGAAAATAACTTCGATTTTTTATATTTTTTCACGATTTTTGTCAAATTTTAATAAATATATTTGAAATCAACTTGGATAATTTTGGATTTTGTCGAGTATTTTTGGTGTAGGATGTATATTTGAGTAAATTTTGATGAAAATAACTTCAATTTTTTGGATTGTGAAAAAAATTTGAGTTGGAAGTGTCAAATTTTAATAAATTTATTTGAAACCAACTTCGATTTTTTGGATTTTCTTAAGTATTTTTGTTGTAGGATCTTCAATTGAGTAAATTTAGATGAAAATAACTTCGATTTTTTGGATTTTGTCACGATTTTTGTCAAATTTTAATAAATATATTTGAAATCAACTTGGATAATTTTGGATTTTGTCGAGTATTTTTGGTGTAGGATGTATATTTGAGTAAATTGTGATGAAAATAACTTCAATTTTTTGGATTGTGAAAAAAATTTGAGTTGGAAGTGTCAAATTTTAATAAATTTATTTGAAACCAACTTCGATTTTTTGGATTTTCTTGAGTATTTTTGATGTAGGATCTACAATTGAGTAAATTTAGATGAAAATAACTTCAATTTTTTGGATTGTGAAAAAAATTAGAGTTGGAAGTGTCAAATTTTAATATATTTATTTGAAACCAACATCGATTTTTTGGATTTTCTTGAGTATTTTTGTTGTAGGATCTACAATTGAGTAAATTTAGATGAAAATAACTTCAATTTTTTGGATTTTGTCACGATATTTGTCAAATTTTAATAAATTTATTTGAAATCAACTTGGATAATTTTGGAATTTGTTGAGTATTTTTGTTATAGGATCTATATTTGAGTAAATTTAGATGAAAATATCTTCAATTTTTTGGATTGTGAAAAAAATTTTAGTTGGAAGTGTCAAATTTTAATAAATTTATTTGAAATCAACTTCGATTATTTTGAATTTTGTTCAGTATTTTTTTTGTAGGATGTATTTATGAGTAAATTTAGATGAAAATAACGACAATTTTTTGGATTGTGAAAAAAATTTGAGTTGGAAATGTCAAATTTTAATAAATTTATTTGAAACCTACTTCGATTTTTCTCGACTATGTTGAGTTTTTTGATAGAGAAGCTTAATTTGAGTAATTTCAGTTGAAATTAACTTCGATTTTTTGGATTTTGTCACGATTTTTGTCAAATTTTAATAATTTTATTTGAAATCACCTTCGATTTTATTGGATTTTGTCGAGTATTTTTGGAGTAGGATGTATATTTGAGTAAATTTAGATGAAAATAACGACAATTTTTTGGAATGTGAAAAAAAATATTAGTTGGAAGTGTCAAATTTTAATAAATTTATTTGAAATCAACTTCGATTATTTTGAATTTTGTTCAGTATTTTTGTTGTAGGATGTATTTATGAGTAAATTTAGATGAAAATAACGACAATTTTTTGGATTGTGAAAAAAATTTGAGTTGGAAATGTCGAATTTTAATAAATTTATTTGAAACCTACTTCGATTTTTCTCGACTATGTTGAGTTTTTTTGATAGAGAAGCTTAATTTGAGTAATTTCAGTTGAAATTAACTTCGATTTTTTGGATTTTGTCACGATTTTTGTCAAATTTTAATAAATTTATTTGAAATCAACTTCGATTTTATTGGATTTTGTTGAGAATTTTTGGTGTAGGATGTATATTTGAGTAAATTTAGATGAAAATAACAACAATTTTTTGGATTGTGAAAAAAAATTTTAGTTGGAAGTGTCAAATTTTAATAAATTTATTTGAAATCAACTTCGATTTTATTGGATTTTGTCGAGTACTTTTGGTGTTGGGTGTATATTTGAGTAAATTTAGATGAAAATAACTTCAATTTTTTGGATGGTGAAAAAAATTTGAGTTGAATGTGTCAAATTTTAATAAATTTATTTGAAACCAACTTCGTTTTTTTGTATTTTCTTGAGTATTTTTGTTATAGGATCTATATTTGAGTAAATTTAGATGAAAATAACGACAATTTTTTGGATTGTGAAAAAATTTTTAGATGGAAGTGTCAAATTTTAATAAATTTATTTGAAATCAACTTCGATTTTTTTGGATTTTGTCGAGTGTTTTTGTTGTAGGATGTATATTTGAGTAAATTTAGATGAAAATAACTTCAATTTTTTGGATTGTGAAAAAAATTTTAGTGGGAAGTGTCAAATTTTAATAAATTTATTTGAAACCAACTTCGATTATTTTGGATTTTGTTGAGTATTTGTGTTGTAGGATGCATATTTGAGTAAATTTAGATGAAAATATCTCCAATTTTTTGGATTGTGAAAAATAATTTAGTTGGAAGTGTTAAATTTTAATAAATTTATTTGAAATCAACTACGATATTTTTGGATTTTGTCGAGTATTTTTGTTGTAGGATGTATATTTGAGTAAATTTAGATGAAAATAACGACAATTTTTTGGATTGTGAAAAAAAAATTTACATGGAAGTGTAAGATTTTAATAAATTTATTTGAAACCAACTTCGATTTTTTTGGATTTTGTTGTGTATTTTTGTTGTAGGATCTATATTTGAGTAAATTTAGATGAAAATAAATTCAATTTTTAGGATTGCGAAAAAAAATTTTGTTGGAAGTGTCAAATTTTAATAAATTTATTTGAAACCAACTTCGATTTTTTTGGATTTTGTCGAGTAGTTTTTTGTAGGATGTATATTTGAGTAAATTTTGATAAAAATAACTTCAATTTTTTGGATTGTGATAAAAATATTAGTTGGAAGAGTCAAATTTTAATAAATTTATTTGAAACCAACTTCGATTTTTTTTGATTTTGTCGAGTATTTTTGGTGTAGGATGTATATTTGAGTAAATTTAGATGAAAATAACTTAAATTTTTAGGATTGTGAAAAAAATTTTAGTAGGTAGTGTCAAAGTTTCATAAATTTATTTGAGACCAACACTGATTTTTTTTTATTTTGTTGAGTATTTTTGTTGTAGGATGTATATTTGAGTAAATTTAGATGAAAATAAATTCAATTTTTAGGATTGCGAAAAAATTTTTAGTTGGAAGTGTCAAATTTTAATAAATTTATTTGAAACCAACTTCGATTATTTTGGATTTTGTTGAGTATTTTTGTTGTAGGATCTATATTTGAGTAAATTTAGATGAAAATAACGACAATTTTTTGGATTGTGAAAAAATTTTGTTGGAAGTGTCAAATTTTAATAAATTTATTTGAAACCAACTTCGATTATTTTGGATTTTGTTGTAGGATCTATATTTGTGTAAATTTAGATGAAAATAACTTCAATTTTTTAGATTGTGAAAAAAATTATAGTTGGAAGTGTCAAATTTTAATAAATTTAGTTGAAATCAACTTCGATTATTTTGGATTTTGTTGAGTATTTTTGTTGTAGGATCTATATTTGAGTAAATTTAGATGAAAATAACGACAATTTTTTGGATTGTGAAAAAAAAATTTACATGGAAGTGTAAGATTTTAATAAATTTATTTGAAACCAACTTCGATTTTTTTGGATTTTGTTGTGTATTTTTGTTGTAGGATCTATATTTGAGTAAATTTAGATGAAAATAAATTCAATTTTTAGGATTGCGAAAAAAAATTTTGTTGGAAGTGTCAAATTTTAATAAATTTATTTGAAACCAACTTCGATTTTTTTGGATTTTGTCGAGTAGTTTTTTGTAGGATGTATATTTGAGTAAATTTTGATAAAAATAACTTCAATTTTTTGGATTGTGATAAAAATATTAGTTGGAAGAGTCAAATTTTAATAAATTTATTTGAAACCAACTTCGATTTTTTTGGATTTTGTCGAGTATTTTTGTTGTAGGATGTATATTTGAGTAAATTTAGATGAAAATAACTTAAATTTTTAGGATTGTGAAAAAAATTTTAGTAGGTAGTGTCAAAGTTTCATAAATTTATTTGAGACCAACACTGATTTTTTTTTATTTTGTTGAGTATTTTTGTTGTAGGATGTATATTTGAGTAAATTTAGATGAAAATAAATTCAATTTTTAGGATTGCGAAAAAATTTTTAGTTGGAAGTGTCAAATTTTAATAAATTTATTTGAAACCAACTTCGATTATTTTGGATTTTGTTGAGTATTTTTGTTGTAGGATCTATATTTGAGTAAATTTAGATGAAAATAACGACAATTTTTTGGATTGTGAAAAAATTTTGTTCGAAGTGTCAAATTTTAATAAATTTATTTGAAACCAACTTCGATTATTTTGGATTTTGTTGTAGGATCTATATTTGTGTAAATTTAGATGAAAATAACTTCAATTTTTTAGATTGTGAAAAAAATTATAGTTGGAAGTGTCAAATTTTAATAAATTTAGTTGAAATCAACTTCGATTATTTTGGATTTTGTTGAGTATTTTTGTTGTAGGATCTATATTTGAGTAAATTTAGATGAAAATAACTTCAATTTTTAGGATTGTGAAAAAAAATTTAGTTGGAAGTGTCAAATTTTAATAAATTTATTTGAGACCAACTTCGATTTTTTTGGATTTTGTCGAGTATTTTTGTTGTAGGATCTATATTTGAGTAAATTTAGATGAAAATAACTTCAATTTTTAGGATTGCGAAAAAAAATTAGTTGGAAGTGTCAAATTTGAATAAATTTATTTGAAATCAACTTCGATTATTTTGGAATTTGTTGAGTATTTTTGTTGTAGGATCTATATTTGAGTAAATTTAGATGAAAATAAATTCAATTTTTAGGATTGCGAAAAAAAATTAGTTGGAAGTGTCAAATTTTAATAAATTTATTTGAAATCAACTTCGATTATTTTGGAATTTGTTGAGTATTTTTGTTGTAGGATCTATATTTGAGTAAATTCAGATGAAAATAACGACAATTTTTTGGATTGCGAAAAAAAAATTATTTGGAAGTGTCAAATTTTAATAAATTTATTTGAAATCAACTTCGATTATTTTGGAATTTGTTGAGTATTTTTGTTGTAGGATCTATATTTGAGTAAATTTAGATGAAAATAACTTAAATTTTTAGGATTGTGAAAAAAATTTTAGTAGGTAGTGTCAAAGTTTCATAAATTTATTTGAGACCAACACTGATTTTTTTTTATTTTGTTGAGTATTTTTGTTGTAGGATGTATATTTGAGTAAATTTAGATGAAAATAAATTCAATTTTTAGGATTGCGAAAAAATTTTTAGTTGGAAGTGTCAAATTTTAATAAATTTATTTGAAACCAACTTCGATTATTTTGGAATTTGTTGAGTATTTTTGTTGTAGGATCTATATTTGAGTAAATTTAGATGAAAATAACTTAAATTTTTAGGATTGTGAAAAAAATTTTAGTAGGTAGTGTCAAAGTTTCATAAATTTATTTGAGACCAACCCCGGTTTTTTTTTTATTTTGTTGAGTATTTTTGTTGTAGGATGTATATTTGAGTAAATTTAGATGAAAATAAATTCAATTTTTAGGATTGCGAAAAAATTTTTAGTTGGAAGTGTCAAATTTTAATAAATTTATTTGAAACCAACTTCGATTATTTTGGATTTTGTTGAGTATTTTTGTTGTAGGATCTATATTTGAGTAAATTTAGATGAAAATAACGACAATTTTTTGGATTGTGAAAAAATTTTGTTGGAAGTGTCAAATTTTAATAAATTTATTTGAAACCAACTTCGATTATTTTGGGTTTTGTTGAGTATTTGTGTTGTAGGATGCATATTTGAGTAAATTTAGATGAAAATATCTCCAATTTTTTGGATTGTGAAAAAAAATTTAGTTGGAAGTGTTAAATTTTAATAAATTTATTTGAAATCAACTTCGATATTTTTGGATTTTGTCGAGTATTTTTGTTGTAGGATGTATATTTGAGTAAATTTAGATGAAAATAACGACAATTTTTTGGATTGTGAAAAAAAAATTTACATGGAAGTGTAAGATTTTAATAAATTTATTTGAAACCAACTTCGATTTTTTTGGATTTTGTTGTGTATTTTTGTTGTAGGATCTATATTTGAGTAAATTTAGATGCAAATAAATTCAATTTTTAGGATTGCGAAAAAAAATTTTGTTGGAAGTGTCAAATTTTAATAAATTTATTTGAAACCAACTTCGATTTTTTTGGATTTTGTCGAGTATTTTTGTTGTAGGATGTATATTTGAGTAAATTTTGATTAAAATAACTTCAATTTTTTGGATTGTGATAATAATTTTTAATTGGAAGTGTCAAATTTTAATAAATTTATTTGAGACCAACATTGATTTTTTTTTATTTTGTTGAGTATTTTTGTTGTAGGATGTATATTTGAGTAAATTTAGATGAAAATAAATTCAATTTTTAGGATTGCGAAAAAATTTTTAGTTGGAAGTGTCAAATTTTAATAAATTTATTTGAAACCAACTTCGATTATTTTGGATTTTGTTGAGTATTTTTGTTGTAGGATCTATATTTGAGTAAATTTAGATGAAAATAACGACAATTTTTTAGATTGCGAAAAAAAAATTATTTGGAAGTGTCAAATTTTAATAAATTTATTTGAAATCAACTTCGATTATTTTGGAATTTGTTGAGTATTTTTGTTGTAGGATCTATATTTGAGTAAATTTAGATGAAAATAACTTAAATTTTTAGGATTGTGAAAAAAATTTTAGTAGGTAGTGTCAAAGTTTCATAAATTTATTTGAGACCAACACTGATTTTTTTTTATTTTGTTGAGTATTTTTGTTGTACGATGTATATTTGAGTAAATTTAGATGAAAATAAATTCAATTTTTAGGATTGCGAAAAAATTTTTTGTTGGAAGTGTCAAATTTTAATAAATTTATTTGAAACCAACTTCGATTATTTTGGATTTTGTTGAGTATTTTTGTTGTAGGATCTATATTTGAGTAAATTTAGATGAAAATAACGACAATTTTTTGGATTGTGAAAAAATTTTGTTGGAAGTGTCAAATTTTAATAAATTTATTTGAAACCAACTTCGATTATTTTGGATTTTGTTGAGTATTTTGGTTGTAGGATCTATATTTGTGTAAATTTAGATGAAAATAACTTCAATTTTTTGGATTGTGAAAAAAATTATAGTTGGTAGTGTCAAATTTTAATAAATTTATTTGAAATCAACTTCGATTATTTTGGATTTTGTTGAGTATTTTTGTTGTAGGATGTATATTTGAGTAAATTTAGATGAAAATAACTTCAATTTTTTGGATTGTGAAAAAAATTTAGTTGGAAGTGTCAAATTTTAATAAATTTATTTGAAACCAACTTCGATTATTTTGGAATTTGTTGAGTATTTTTGTTGTAGGATGCATATTTGAGTAAATTTAGATGAAAATATCTCCAATTTTTTGGATTGTGAAAAAAAATTTAGTTGGAAGTGTCAAATTTTAATAAATTTATTTGAAATCAACTTCGATATTTTTGGATTTTGTCGAGTATTTTTGTTGTAGGATGTATATTTGAGTAAATTTAGATGAAAATAACGACAATTTTTTGGATTGTTAAAAATAATTTACATGGAAGTGTAAAATTTTAATAAATTTATTTGAGACCTACTTCGATTTTTGTGGATTTTGTTGAGTGTTTTTGTTGTAGGATGCATATTTGAGTAAATTTAGATGAAATTATCTTCAATTTTTTGGATTGTGAAAAAAATTTAGTTGGAAGTGTCAAATTTTAATAAATTTATTTGAAACCAACTTCGATTATTTTGGATTTTGTTGAGTATTTGTGTTGTAGGATGCATATTTGAGTAAATTTAGATGAAAATATCTCCAATTTTTTGGATTGTGAAAAATAATTTAGTTGGAAGTGTTAAATTTTAATAAATTTATTTGAAATCAACTACGATATTTTTGGATTTTGTCGAGTATTTTTGTTGTAGGATGTATATTTGAGTAAATTTAGATGAAAATAACGACAATTTTTTGGATTGTGAAAAAAAAATTTACATGGAAGTGTAAGATTTTAATAAATTTATTTGAAACCAACTTCGATTTTTTTGGATTTTGTTGTGTATTTTTGTTGTAGGATCTATATTTGAGTAAATTTAGATGAAAATAAATTCAATTTTTAGGATTGCGAAAAAAAATTTTGTTGGAAGTGTCAAATTTTAATACATTTTTTAAAACCAACTTCGATTTTTTTGGATTTTGTCGAGTAGTTTTTTGTAGGATGTATATTTGAGTAAATTTTGATAAAAATAACTTCAATTTTTTGGATTGTAATAAAAATATTAGTTGGAAGAGTCAAATTTTAATAAATTTATTTGAAACCAACTTCGATTTTTTTGGATTTTGTCGAGTATTTTTGTTGTAGGATGTATATTTGAGTAAATTTAGATGAAAATAACTTAAATTTTTAGGATTGTGAAAAAAATTTTAGTAGGTAGTGTCAAAGTTTCATAAATTTATTTGAGACCAACACTGATTTTTTTTTATTTTGTTGAGTATTTTTGTTGTAGGATGTATATTTGAGTAAATTTAGATGAAAATAAATTCAATTTTTAGGATTGCGAAAAAAATTTTAGTTGGAAGTGTCAAATTTTAATAAATTTATTTGAAATCAACTTCGATTATTTTGGATTTTGTTGAGTATTTTTGTTGTAGGATCTATATTTGAGTAAATTTAGATGAAAATAACGACAATTTTTTGGATTGCGAAAAAAAAATTATTTGGAAGTGTCAAATTTTAATAAATTTATTTGAAATCAACTTCGATTATTTTGGAATTTGTTGAGTATTTTTGTTGTAGGATCTATATTTGAGTAAATTTAGATGAAAATAACTTCAATTTTTAGGATTGTGAAAAAAATTTTAGTAGGTAGTGTCAAAGTTTCATAAATTTATTTGAGACCAACACTGATTTTTTTTTATTTTGTTGAGTATTTTTGTTGTAGGATGTATATTTGAGTAAATTTAGATGAAAATAAATTCAATTTTTAGGATTGCGAAAAAATTTTTAGTTGGATGTGTCAAATTTTAATAAATTTATTTGAAACCAACTTCGATTATTTTGGATTTTGTTGAGTATTTTTGTTGTAGGATCTATATTTGAGTAAATTTAGATGAAAATAACGACAATTTTTTGGATTGCGAAAAAAAAATTATTTGGAAGTGTCAAATTTTAATAAATTTATTTGAAATCAACTTCTATTATTTTGGAATTTGTTGAGTATTTTTGTTGTAGGATCTAAATTTGAGTAAATTTAGATGAAAATAACTTAAATTTTTAGGATTGTGAACAAAATTTTAGTAGGTAGTGTCAAAGTTTCATAAATTTATTTGAGACCAACACTGATTTTTTTTTATTTTGTTGAGTATTTTTGTTGTAGGATGTATATTTGAGTAAATTTAGATGAAAATAAATTCAATTTTTAGGATTGCGAAAAAAATTTTTGTTGGAAGTGTCAAATTTTAATAAATTTATTTGAAACCAACTTCGATTTTTTTGGATTTTGTTGAGTATTTTTGTTGTAGGATGTATATTTGTGTAAATTTAAATGAAAATAACGACAATTTTTTGGATTGTGAAAAAAAATTTACATGGAAGTGTAAAATTTTAATAAATTTATTTGAAACCAACTTCGATTTTTTTGGATTTTGTTGAGTATCTTTGTTGTAGGATCTAGATTTGAGTAAATTTAGATGGAAATAACTTCAATTTTTAGGATTGCGAAAAAAAATTTAGTTGGAAGGGTCAAATTTTAATAAATTTATTGGAAATCAACTTCGATTATTTTGGAATTTGTTGAGTATTTTTGTTGTAGGATCTATATTTGAGTAAATTTAGATGAAAATAACTTCAATTTTTAGGATTGCGAAAAAAAAATTAGTTGGAAGTGTCAAATTTTAATAAATTTATTTGCACGAACTTCGATTTTTTTTGGATTTTGTTGAGTATTTTTTTGTAGGATGTATATTTGAGTAAATTTTGATTAAAATAACTTCAATTTTTTGGATTGTGATAATAATTTTTAATTGGAAGTGTCAAATTTTAATAAATTTATTTGAAATCAACTACGATATTTTTGGATTTTGTCGAGTATTTTTGTTGTAGGATGTATATTTGAGTAAATTTAGATGAAAATAACGACAATTTTTTGGATTGTGAAAAAAAAATTTACATGGAAGTGTAAGATTTTAATAAATTTATTTGAAACCAACTTCGATTTTTTTGGATTTTGTTGTGTATTTTTGTTGTAGGATCTATATTTGAGTAAATTTAGATGAAAATAAATTCAATTTTTAGGATTGCGAAAAAAAATTTTGTTGGAAGTGTCAAATTTTAATAAATTTATTTGAAACCAACTTCGATTTTTTTAGATTTTGTCGAGTATTTTTTTGTAGGATGTATATTTGAGTAAATTTTGATAAAAATAACTTCAATTTTTTGGATTGTGATAAAAATATTAGTTGGAAGAGTCAAATTTTAATAAATTTATTTGAAACCAACTTCGATTTTTTTGGATTTTGTTGAGTATTTTTGTTGTAGGATCTATAATTGAGTAAATTTAGATGAAAATAACTTAAATTTTTAGGATTGTGAAAAAATTTTGTTGGAAGTGTCAAATTTTAATAAATTTATTTGAAACCAACTTCGATCATTATGGATTTTGTTGAGTATTTTTGTTGTAGGATCTATATTTGTGTAAATTTAGATGAAAATAACTTCAATTTTTAGGATTGCGAAAAAAAAATTAGTTGGAAGTGTCAAATTTTAATAAATTTATTTGCACCAACTTCGATTTTTTTTGGATTTTGTTGAGTATTTTTTTGTAGGATGTATATTTGAGTAAATTTTGATTAAAATAACTTCAATTTTTTGGATTGTGATAAAAATTTTTAGTTGGAAGTGTCAAATTTTAATAAATTTATTTGAAACCAACTTCGATTTTTTTGGATTTTGTCGAGTATTTTTGTTGTAGGATGTATATTTGAGTAAATTTAGATGAAAATAACTTCAATTTTTTGGATTGTGAAAAAAATTTTAGTTGGAAGTGTCAAAGTTTCATAAATTTATTTGAGACCAACATTGATTTTTTTTTATTTTGTTGAGTATTTTTGTTGTAGGATCTATATTTGAGTAAATTTAGATGAAAATAATTTCAATTTTTAGGATTGCGAAAAAAAATTTAGTTGGAAGTGTCAAATTTTAATAAATTTATTTGAAACCAACTTCGATTTTTTTGGATTTTGTTGAGTATTTTTGTTGTAGGATGCATATTTGAGTAAATTTAGATGAAAATATCTCCAATTCTTTGGATTGTGAAAAAAAATTTAGTTGGAAGTGTCAAATTTTAATAAATTTATTTGAAATCAACTTCGATATTTTTGGATTTTGTCGAGTATTTTTGTTGTAGGATGTATATTTGAGTAAATTTAGATGAAAATAAATTCAATTTTTAGGATTGCGAAAAAATTTTTAGTTGGAAGTGTCAAATTTTAATAAATTTATTTGAAACCAACTTCGATTATTTTGGATTTTGTTGAGTATTTTTGTTGTAGGATCTATATTTGAGTAAATTTAGATGAAAATAACGACAATTTTTTGGATTGCGAAAAAAAAATTATTTGGAAGTGTCAAATTTTAATAAATTTATTTGAAATCAACTTCGATTATTTTGGAATTTGTTGAGTATTTTTGTTGTAGGATCTATATTTGAGTAAATTTAGATGAAAATAACGACAATTTCTTGGATTGTGAAAAAATTTAGTTGGAAGTGTCAAATTTTAATAAATTTATTTGAAACCAACTTCGATTATTTTGGATTTTGTTGTAGGATCTATATTTGTGTAAATTTAGATGGAAATAACTTCAATTTTTAGGATTGCGAAAAAAAATTTAGTTGGAAGTGTCAAATTTTAATAAATTTATTTGAAATCAACTTCGATTATTTTGGAATTTGTTGAGTATTTTTGTTGTAGGATCTATATTTGAGTAAATTTAGATGAAAATAACTTAAATTTTTAGGATTGTGAAAAAATTTTTAGATGGAAGTGTCAAATTTTAATAAATTTATTTGAAATCAACTTCGATTATTTTGGATTTTGTTGAGTATTTTTGTTGTAGGATCTATATTTGAGTAAATTTAGATGAAAATAACGACAATTTTTTGGATTGCGAAAAAAAAATTATTTGGAAGTGTCAAATTTTAATAAATTTATTTGAAATCAACTTCGATTATTTTGGAATTTGTTGAGTATTTTTGTTGTAGGATCTATATTTGAGTAAATTTAGATGAAAATAACTTCAATTTTTAGGATTGTGAAAAAAATTTTAGTAGGTAGTGTCAAAGTTTCATAAATTTATTTGAGACCAACACTGATTTTTTTTTATTTTGTTGAGTATTTTTGTTGTAGGATGTATATTTGAGTAAATTTAGATGAAAATAAATTCAATTTTTAGGATTGCGAAAAAATTTTTAGTTGGAAGTGTCAAATTTTAATAAATTTATTTGAAACCAACTTCGATTATTTTGGATTTTGTTGAGTATTTTTGTTGTAGGATCTATATTTGAGTAAATTTAGATGAAAATAACGACAATTTTTTGGATTGCGAAAAAAAAATTATTTGGAAGTGTCAAATTTTAATAAATTTATTTGAAATCAACTTCGATTATTTTGGAATTTGTTGAGTATTTTTGTTGTAGGATCTATATTTGAGTAAATTTAGATGAAAATAACTTCAATTTTTAGGATTGTGAAAAAAATTTTAGTAGGTAGTGTCAAAGTTTCATAAATTTATTTGAGACCAACACTGATTTTTTTTTATTTTGTTGAGTATTTTTGTTGTAGGATGTATATTTGAGTAAATTTAGATGAAAATAAATTCAATTTTTAGGATTGCGAAAAAATTTTTTGTTGGAAGTGTCAAATTTTAATAAATTTATTTGGAACCAACTTCGATTATTTTGGATTTTGTTGAGTATTTTTGTTGTAGGATCTATATTTGAGTAAATTTAGATGAAAATAACGACAATTTTTTGGATTGTGAAAAAAATTATAGTTGGAAGTGTCAAATATTAATAAATTTATTTGAAATCAAGTTCGATTATTTTGGATTTTGTTGAGTATTTTTGTTGTAGGATGTATATTTGAGTAAATTTAGATGAAAATAACTTCAATTTTTTGGATTGTGAAAAAAATTTAGTTGGAAGTGTCAAATTTTAATAAATTTATTTGAAACCAACTTCGATTATTTTGGATTTTGTTGAGTATTTTTGTTGTAGGATGTATATTTGTGTAAATTTTGATTAAAATAACTTCAATTTTTTGGATTGTGATAATAATTTTTAATTGGAAGTGTCAAATTTTAATAAATTTATTTGAAACCAACTTCGATTTTTTTGGATTTTGTCGAGTATTTTTGTTGTAGGATGTATATTTGAGTAAATTTTGATTAAAATAACTTCAATTTTTTGGATTGTGAAAAAAAAATTTACATGGAAGTGTAAAATTTTAATAAATTTATTTGAAACCAACTTCGATTTTTTTGGATTTTGTTGAGTATCTTTGTTGTAGGATCTAGATTTGAGTAAATTTAGATGAAAATAACTTCAATTTTTTGGATTGTGAAAAAAATTTTAGTTGGAAGTGTCAAAGTTTCATAAATTTATTTGAGACCAACATTGATTTTTTTTTATTTTGTTGAGTATTTTTGTTGTAGGATCTATATTTGAGTAAATTTAGATGAAAATAATTTCAATTTTTAGGATTGCGAAAAAAAATTTAGTTGGAAGTGTCAAATTTTAATAAATTTATTTGAAACCAACTTCGATTTTTTTGGATTTTGTTGAGTATTTTTGTTGTAGGATGCATATTTGAGTAAATTTAGATGAAAATATCTCCAATTCTTTGGATTGTGAAAAAAAATTTAGTTGGAAGTGTCAAATTTTAATAAATTTATTTGAAATCAACTTCGATATTTTTGGATTTTGTCGAGTATTTTTGTTGTAGGATGTATATTTGAGTAAATTTAGATGAAAATAAATTCAATTTTTAGGATTGCGAAAAAATTTTTAGTTGGAAGTGTCAAATTTTAATAAATTTATTTGAAACCAACTTCGATTTTTTTGGATTTTGTCGAGTATTTTTGTTGTAGGATGTATATTTGAGTAAATTTTGATTAAAATAACTTCAATTTTTTGGATTGTGAAAAAAAAATTTACATGGAAGTGTAAAATTTTAATAAATTTATTTGAAACCAACTTCGATTTTTTTGGATTTTGTTGAGTATCTTTGTTGTAGGATCTAGATTTGAGTAAATTTAGATGAAAATAACTTCAATTTTTTGGATTGTGAAAAAAATTTTAGTTGGAAGTGTCAAAGTTTCATAAATTTATTTGAGACCAACATTGATTTTTTTTTATTTTGTTGAGTATTTTTGTTGTAGGATCTATATTTGAGTAAATTTAGATGAAAATAATTTCAATTTTTAGGATTGCGAAAAAAAATTTAGTTGGAAGTGTCAAATTTTAATAAATTTATTTGAAACCAACTTCGATTTTTTTGGATTTTGTTGAGTATTTTTGTTGTAGGATGCATATTTGAGTAAATTTAGATGAAAATATCTCCAATTCTTTGGATTGTGAAAAAAAATTTAGTTGGAAGTGTCAAATTTTAATAAATTTATTTGAAATCAACTTCGATATTTTTGGATTTTGTCGAGTATTTTTGTTGTAGGATGTATATTTGAGTAAATTTAGATGAAAATAAATTCAATTTTTAGGATTGCGAAAAAATTTTTAGTTGGAAGTGTCAAATTTTAATAAATTTATTTGAAACCAACTTCGATTATTTTGGATTTTGTTGAGTATTTTTGTTGTAGGATCTATATTTGAGTAAATTTAGATGAAAATAACGACAATTTTTTGGATTGCGAAAAAAAAATTATTTGGAAGTGTCAAATTTTAATAAATTTATTTGAAATCAACTTCGATTATTTTGGAATTTGTTGAGTATTTTTGTTGTAGGATCTATATTTGAGTAAATTTAGATGAAAATAACGACAATTTCTTGGATTGTGAAAAAATTTTGTTGGAAGTGTCAAATTTTAATAAATTTATTTGAAACCAACTTCGATTATTTTGGATTTTGTTGTAGGATCTATATTTGTGTAAATTTAGATGGAAATAACTTCAATTTTTAGGATTGCGAAAAAAAATTTAGTTGGAAGTGTCAAATTTTAATAAATTTATTTGAAATCAACTTCGATTATTTTGGAATTTGTTGAGTATTTTTGTTGTAGGATCTATATTTGAGTAAATTTAGATGAAAATAACTTAAATTTTTAGGATTGTGAAAAAATTTTTAGATGGAAGTGTCAAATTTTAATAAATTTATTTGAAATCAACTTCGATTATTTTGGATTTTGTTGAGTATTTTTGTTGTAGGATCTATATTTGAGTAAATTTAGATGAAAATAACGACAATTTTTTGGATTGCGAAAAAAAAATTATTTGGAAGTGTCAAATTTTAATAAATTTATTTGAAATCAACTTCGATTATTTTGGAATTTGTTGAGTATTTTTGTTGTAGGATCTATATTTGAGTAAATTTAGATGAAAATAACTTCAATTTTTAGGATTGTGAAAAAAATTTTAGTAGGTAGTGTCAAAGTTTCATAAATTTATTTGAGACCAACACTGATTTTTTTTTATTTTGTTGAGTATTTTTGTTGTAGGATGTATATTTGAGTAAATTTAGATGAAAATAAATTCAATTTTTAGGATTGCGAAAAAATTTTTAGTTGGAAGTGTCAAATTTTAATAAATTTATTTGAAACCAACTTCGATTATTTTGGATTTTGTTGAGTATTTTTGTTGTAGGATCTATATTTGAGTAAATTTAGATGAAAATAACGACAATTTTTTGGATTGCGAAAAAAAAATTATTTGGAAGTGTCAAATTTTAATAAATTTATTTGAAATCAACTTCGATTATTTTGGAATTTGTTAAGTAATTTTGTTGTAGGATCTATATTTGAGTAAATTTAGATGAAAATAACTTCAATTTTTAGGATTGTGAAAAAAATTTTAGTAGGTAGTGTCAAAGTTTCATAAATTTATTTGAGACCAACACTGATTTTTTTTTATTTTGTTGAGTATTTTTGTTGTAGGATGTATATTTGAGTAAATTTAGATGAAAATAAATTCAATTTTTAGGATTGCGAAAAAATTTTTAGTTGGAAGTGTCAAATTTTAATAAATTTATTTGAAACCAACTTCGATTATTTTGGATTTTGTTGAGTATTTTTGTTGTAGGATCTATATTTGAGTAAATTTAGATGAAAATAACGACAATTTTTTGGATTGCGAAAAAAAAATTATTTGGAAGTGTCAAATTTTAATAAATTTATTTGAAACCAACTTCGATTTTTTTGGATTTTGTCGAGTATTTTTGTTGTAGGATGTATATTTGAGTAAATTTAGATGAAAATAACTTCAATTTTTTGGATTGTGAAAAAAATTTTAGTTGGAAGTGTCAAAGTTTCATAAATTTATTTGAGACCAACATTGATTTTTTTTTATTTTGTTGAGTATTTTTGTTGTAGGATCTATATTTGAGTAAATTTAGATGAAAATACCTCCAATTTTTTGGATTGTGAAAAAAAATTTAGTTGGAAGTGTCAAATTTTAATAAATTTATTTGAAATCAACTTCGATATTTTTGGATTTTGTCGAGTATTTTTGTTGTAGGATGTATATTTGAGTAAATTTAGATGAAAATAACGACAATTTTTTGGATAGTGAAAAATAATTTACATGGAAGTGTAAAATTTTAATAAATTTATTTGAGACCTACTTCGATTTTTGTGGATTTTGTTGAGTATTTTTGTTGTAGGATGCATATTTGAGTAAATTTAGATGAAATTATCTTCAATTTTTTGGATTGTGAAAAAAATTTAGTTGGAAGTGTCAAATTTTAATAAATTTATTTGAAACCAACTTCGATTATTTTGGATTTTGTTGAGTATTTGTGTTGTAGGATGCATATTTGAGTAAATTTAGATGAAAATATCTCCAATTTTTTGGATTGTGAAAAAAAATTTAGTTGGAAGTGTTAAATTTTAATAAATTTATTTGAAATCAACTACGATATTTTTGGATTTTGTCGAGTATTTTTGTTGTAGGATGTATATTTGAGTAAATTTAGATGAAAATAACGACAATTTTTTGGATTGTGAAAAAAAAATTTACATGGAAGTGTAAGATTTTAATAAATTTATTTGAAACCAACTTCGATTTTTTTGGATTTTGTTGTGTATTTTTGTTGTAGGATCTATATTTGAGTAAATTTAGATGAAAATAAATTCAATTTTTAGGATTGCGAAAAAAAATTTTGTTGGAAGTGTCAAATTTTAATAAATTTATTTGAAACCAACTTCGATTTTTTTAGATTTTGTCGAGTATTTTTTTGTAGGATGTATATTTGAGTAAATTTTGATAAAAATAACTTCAATTTTTTGGATTGTGATAAAAATATTAGTTGGAAGAGTCAAATTTTAATAAATTTTTTTTTGAAACCAACTTCGATTTTTTTGGATTTTGTTGAGTATTTTTGTTGTAGGATCTATATTTGAGTAAATTTAGATGAAAATAACTTAAATTTTTAGGATTGTGAAAAAATTTTTAGATGGAAGTGTCAAATTTTAATAAATTTATTTGAAATCAACTTCGATTATTTTGGATTTTGTTGAGTATTTTTGTTGTAGGATCTATATTTGAGTAAATTTAGATGAAAATAACGACAATTTTTTGGATTGCGAAAAAAAAATTATTTGGAAGTGTCAAATTTTAATAAATTTATTTGAAATCAACTTCTATTATTTTGGAATTTGTTGAGTATTTTTGTTGTAGGATCTAAATTTGAGTAAATTTAGATGAAAATAACTTAAATTTTTAGGATTGTGAAAAAAATTTTAGTAGGTAGTGTCAAAGTTTCATAAATTTATTTGAGACCAACACTGATTTTTTTTTATTTTGTTGCTTATTTTTGTTGTAGGATGTATATTTGAGTAAATTTAGATGAAAATAAATTCAATTTTTAGGATTGCGAAAAAATTTTTTGTTGGAAGTGTCAAATTTTAATAAATTTATTTGAAACCAACTTCGATTATTTTGGATTTTGTTGAGTATTTTTGTTGTAGGATCTATATTTGAGTAAATGTAGAAGAAAATAACGACAATTTTTTGGATTGTGAAAAAACTTTGTTGGAAGTGTCAAATTTTAATAAATTTATTTGAAACCAACTTCGATTATTTTGGATTTTGTTGAGTATTTTGGTTGTAGGATCTATATTTGTGTAAATTTAGATGAAAATAACTTCAATTTTTTTGATTGTGAAAAAAATTATAGTTGGAAGTGTCAAATATTAAAAATTTATTTGAAATCAACTTCGATTATTTTGGATTTTGTTGAGTATTTTTGTTGTAGGATGTATATTTGAGTAAATTTAGATGGAAATAACTTCAATTTTTTGGATTGTGAAAAAAATTTAGTTGGAAGTGTCAAATTTTAATAAATTTATTTGAAACCAACTTCGATTATTTTGGATTTTGTTGAGTATTTTTGTTGTAGGATGTATATTTGTGTAAATTTAGATGAAAATAACGACAATTTTTTGGATTGTGAAAAAAAATTTACATGGAAGTGTAAAATTTTAATAAATTTATTTGAAACCAACTTCGATTTTTTTGGATTTTGTTGAGTATTTTTGTTGTAGGATGTATATTTGTGTAAATTTAAATGAAAATAACGACAATTTTTTGGATTGTGAAAAAAAAATTTACATGGAAGTGTAAAATTTTAATAAATTTATTTGAAACCAACTTCGATTTTTGGGGATTTTGTTGAGTATCTTTGTTGTAGGATCTAGATTTGAGTAAATTTAGATGGAAATAACTTCAATTTTTAGGATTGCGAAAAAAAATTTAGTTGGAAGGGTCAAATTTTAATAAATTTATTTGAAATCAACTTCGATTATTTTGGAATTTGTTGAGTATTTTTGTTGTAGGATCTATATTTGAGTAAATTTAGATGAAAATAACTTCAATTTTTAGGATTTCGATAAAAAAATTAGTTGGAAGTGTCAAATTTTAATAAATTTATTTGCACCAACTTCGATTTTTTTTGGATTTTGTTGAGTATTTTTTGTAGGATGTATATTTGAGTAAATTTAGATGAAAATAACGACAATTTTTTGGATTGTGAAAAAAAAATTTACATGGAAGTGTAAGATTTTAATAAATTTATTTGAAACCAACTTCGATTTTTTTGGATTTTGTTGAGTATTTTTGTTGTAGGATCTATATTTGAGTAAATTTAGATGAAAATAACTTAAATTTTTAGGATTGTGAAAAAATTTTTAGATGGAAGTGTCAAATTTTAATAAATTTATTTGAAATCAACTTCGATTATTTTGGATTTTGTTGAGTATTTTTGTTGTAGGATCTATATTTGAGTAAATTTAGATGAAAATAACGACAATTTTTTGGATTGCGAAAAAAAAATTATTTGGAAGTGTCAAATTTTAATAAATTTATTTGAAATCAACTTCTATTATTTTGGAATTTGTTGAGTATTTTTGTTGTAGGATCTAAATTTGAGTAAATTTAGATGAAAATAACTTAAATTTTTAGGATTGTGAAAAAAATTTTAGTAGGTAGTGTCAAAGTTTCATAAATTTATTTGAGACCAACACTGATTTTTTTTTATTTTGTTGAGTATTTTTGTTGTAGGATGTATATTTGAGTAAATTTAGATGAAAATAAATTCAATTTTTAGGATTGCGAAAAAATTTTTTGTTGGAAGTGTCAAATTTTAATAAATTTATTTGAAACCAACTTCGATTATTTTGGATTTTGTTGAGTATTTTTGTTGTAGGATCTATATTTGAGTAAATGTAGATGAAAATAACGACAATTTTTTGGATTGTGAAAAAATTTTGTTGGAAGTGTCAAATTTTAATAAATTTATTTGAAACCAACTTCGATTATTTTGGATTTTGTTGAGTATTTTGGTTGTAGGATCTATATTTGTGTAAATTTAGATGAAAATAACTTCAATTTTTTTGATTGTGAAAAAAATTATAGTTGGAAGTGTCAAATATTAATAAATTTATTTGAAATCAACTTCGATTATTTTGGATTTTGTTGAGTATTTTTGTTGTAGGATGTATATTTGAGTAAATTTAGATGGAAATAACTTCAATTTTTTGGATTGTGAAAAAAATTTAGTTGGAAGTGTCAAATTTTAATAAATTTATTTGAAACCAACTTCGATTATTTTGGATTTTGTTGAGTATTTTTGTTGTAGGATGTATATTTGTGTAAATTTAGATGAAAATAACGACAATTTTTTGGATTGTGAAAAAAAATTTACATGGAAGTGTAAAATTTTAATAAATTTATTTGAAACCAACTTCGATTTTTTTAGATTTTGTTGAGTATTTTTGTTGTAGGATGTATATTTGTGTAAATTTAAATGAAAATAACGACAATTTTTTGGATTGTGAAAAAAAAATTTACATGGAAGTGTAAAATTTTAATAAATTTATTTGAAACCAACTTCGATTTTTTGGGATTTTGTTGAGTATCTTTGTTGTAGGATCTAGATTTGAGTAAATTTAGATGGAAATAACTTCAATTTTTAGGATTGCGAAAAAAAATTTAGTTGGAAGGGTCAAATTTTAATAAATTTATTTGAAATCAACTTCGATTATTTTGGAATTTGTTGAGTATTTTTGTTGTAGGATCTATATTTGAGTAAATTTAGATGGAAATAACTTCAATTTTTAGGATTGCGAAATAAAATTTAGTTGGAAGGGTCAAATTTTAATAAATTTATTTGAAATCAACTACGATTATTTTGGAATTTGTTGAGTATTTTTGTTGTAGGATCTATATTCGAGTAAATTTAGATGAAAATAACTTCAATTTTTAGGATTGCGAAAAAAAAATTAGTTGGAAGTGTCAAATTTTTTAATAAATTTATTTGCACCAACTTCGATTTTTTTGGGGATTTTGTTGAGTATTTTTTGTAGGATGTATATTTGAGTAAATTTTGATTAAAATAACTTCAATTTTTTGGATTGTGATAAAAATTTTTAATTGGAAGTGTCAAATTTTAATAAATTTATTTGAAATCAACTTCTATTATTTTGGAATTTGTTGAGTATTTTTGTTGTAGGATCTAAATTTGAGTAAATTTAGATGAAAATAACTTAAATTTTTAGGATTGTGAAAAAAATTTTAGTAGGTAGTGTCAAAGTTTCATAAATTTATTTGAGACCAACACTGATTTTTTTTTATTTTGTTGAGTATTTTTGTTGTAGGATGTATATTTGAGTAAATTTAGATGAAAATAAATTCAATTTTTAGGATTTCGAAAAAATTTTTTGTTGGAAGTGTCAAATTTTAATAAATTTATTTGAAACCAACTTCGATTATTTTGGATTTTGTTGAGTATTTTTGTTGTAGGATCTATATTTGAGTAAATGTAGATGAAAATAACGACAATTTTTTGGATTGTGAAAAAACTTTGTTGGAAGTGTCAAATTTTAATAAATTTATTTGAAACCAACTTCGATTATTTTGGATTTTGTTGAGTATTTTGGTTGTAGGATCTATATTTGTGTAAATTTAGATGAAAATAACTTCAATTTTTTTGTTTGTGAAAAAAATTATAGTTGGAAGTGTCAAATATAAAAAATTTATTTGAAATCAACTTCGATTATTTTGGATTTTGTTGAGTATTTTTGTTGTAGGATGTATATTTGAGTAAATTTAGATGGAAATAACTTCAATTTTTTGGATTGTGAAAAAAATTTAGTTGGAAGTGTCAAATTTTAATAAATTTATTTGAAACCAACTTCGATTATTTTGGATTTTGTTGAGTATTTTTGTTGTAGGATGTATATTTGTGTAAATTTAGATGAAAATAACGACAATTTTTTGGATTGTGAAAAAAAATTTACATGGAAGTGTAAAATTTTAATAAATTTATTTGAAACCAACTTCGATTTTTTTGGATTTTGTTGAGTATTTTTGTTGTAGGATGTATATTTGTGTAAATTTAAATGAAAATAACGACAATTTTTTGGATTGTGAAAAAAAAATTTACATGGAAGTGTAAAATTTTAATAAATTTATTTGAAACCAACTTCGATTTTTGGGGATTTTGTTGAGTATCTTTGTTGTAGGATCTAGATTTGAGTAAATTTAGATGGAAATAACTTCAATTTTTAGGATTGCGAAAAAAAATTTAGTTGGAAGGGTCAAATTTTAATAAATTTATTTGAAATCAACTACGATTATTTTGGAATTTGTTGAGTATTTTTGTTGTAGGATCTATATTTGAGTAAATTTAGATGAAAATAACTTCAATTTTTAGGATTGCGAAAAAAAAATTAGTTGGAAGTGTCAAATTTTTTAATAAATTTATTTGCACCAACTTCGATTTTTTTGGGGATTTTGTTGAGTATTTTTTTTAGGATGTATATTTGAGTAAATTTTGATTAAAATAACTTCAATTTTTTGGATTGTGATAAAAATTTTTAATTGGAAGTGTCAAATTTTAATAAATTTATTTGAAATCAACTTCGATTATTTTGGAATTTGTTGAGTATTTTTGTTGTAGGATCTATATTTGAGTAAATTTAGATGAAAATAACTTCAATTTTTAGGATTTCGAAAAAAAAATTAGTTGGAAGTGTCAAATTTTAATAAATTTATTTGCACCAACTTCGATTTTTTTTGGATTTTGTTGAGTATTTTTTGTAGGATGTATATTTGAGTAAATTTTGATTAAAATAACTTCAATTTTTTGGATTGTGATAAAAATTTTTAATTGGAAGTGTCAAATTTTAATAAATTTATTTGAAACCAACTTCGATTTTTTTGGATTTTGTCGAGTATTTTTGTTGTAGGATGTATATTTGAGTAAATTTAGATGAAAATAACTTCAATTTTTTGGATTGTGAAAAAAATTTTAGTTGGAAGTGTCAAAGTTTCATAAATTTATTTGAGACCAACATTGATTTTTTTTTATTTTGTTGAGTATTTTTGTTGTAGGATCTATATTTGAGTAAATTTAGATGAAAATAAATTCAATTTTTAGGATTGCGAAAAAAAATTTAGTTGGAAGTGTCAAATTTTAATAAATTTATTTGAAACCAACTTCGATTTTTTTGGATTTTGTTGAGTATTTTTGTTGTAGGATGCATATTTGAGTAAATTTAGATGAAAATACCTCCAATTTTTTGGATTGTGAAAAAAAATTTAGTTGGAAGTGTCAAATTTTAATAAATTTATTTGAAATCAACTTCGATATTTTTGGATTTTGTCGAGTATTTTTGTTGTAGGGTGTATATTTGAGTAAATTTAGATGAAAATAACGACAATTTTTTGGATAGTGAAAAATAATTTACATGGAAGTGTAAAATTTTAATAAATTTATTTGAGACCTACTTCGATTTTTGTGGATTTTGTTGAGTATTTTTGTTGTAGGATGCATATTTGAGTAAATTTAGATGAAATTATCTTCAATTTTTTGGATTGTGAAAAAAATTTAGTTGGAAGTGTCAAATTTTAATAAATTTATTTGAAACCAACTTCGATTATTTTGGATTTTGTTGAGTATTTGTGTTGTAGGATGCATATTTGAGTAAATTTAGATGAAAATATCTCCAATTTTTTGGATTGTGAAAACAAATTTAGTTGGAAGTGTTAAATTTTAATAAATTTATGTGAAATCAACTACGATATTTTTGGATTTTGTCGAGTATTTTTGTTGTAGGATGTATATTTGAGTAAATTTAGATGAAAATAACGACAATTTTTTGGATTGTGAAAAAAAAATTTACATGGAAGTGTAAGATTTTAATAAATTTATTTGAAACCAACTTCGATTTTTTTGGATTGTGTTGTGTATTTTTGTTGTAGGATCTATATTTGAGTAAATTTAGATGAAAATAAATTCAATTTTTAGGATTGCGAAAAAAAATTTTGTTGGAAGTGTCAAATTTTAATAAATTTATTTGCACCAACTTCGATTTTTTTTGGATTTTGTTGAGTATTTTTTTGTAGGATGTATATTTGAGTAAATTTTGATTAAAATAACTTCAATTTTTTGGATTGTGATAAAAATTTTTAATTGGAAGTGTCAAATTTTAATAAATTTATTTGAAACCAACTTCGATTTTTTTGGATTTTGTCGAGTATTTTTGTTGTAGGATGTATATTTGAGTAAATTTAGATGAAAATAACTTCAATTTTTTGGATTGTGAAAAAAATTTTAGTTGGAAGTGTCAAAGTTTCATAAATTTATTTGAGACCAACATTGATTTTTTTTTATTTTGTTGAGTATTTTTGTTGTAGGATCTATATTTGAGTAAATTTAGATGAAAATAACGACAATTTTTTGGATTGTGAAAAAATTTTGTTGGAAGTGTCAAATTTTAATAAATTTATTTGAAACCAACTTCGATTATTCTGGATTTTGTTGAGTATTTTGGTTGTAGGATCTATATTTGAGTAAATTTAGATGAAAATAAATTCAATTTTTAGGATTGCGAAAAAAAATATTATTTGGAAGTGTCAAATTTTAATAAATTTATTTGAAATCAACTTCGATTATTTTGGAATTTGTTGAGTATTTTTGTTGTAGGATCTATATTTGAGTAAATTTAGATGAAAATAACGACAATTTTTTGGATTGTGAAAAAATTTTTGTTGGATGTGTCAAATTTTAATAAATTTATTTGAAACCAACTTCGATTATTTTGGATTTTGTTGAGTATTTTGGTTGTAGGATCTATATTTGTGTAAATTTAGATGAAAATAACTTCAATTTTTTGGATTGTGAAAAAAATTATAGTTGGAAGTGTCAAATTTTAATAAATTTATTTGAAATCAACTTCGATTATTTTGGATTTTGTTGAGTATTTTTGTTGTAGGATGTATATTTGAGTAAATTTAGATGAAAATAACGACAATTTTTTGGATTGTGAAAAAAATTTAGTTGGAAGTGTCAAATTTTAATAAATTTATTTGAAACCAACTTCGATTATTTGGGATTTTGTTGAGTATTTTTGTTGTAGGATGTATATTTGTGTAAATTTATATGAAAATAACGACAATTTTTTGGATTGTGAAAAAAAATTTACATGGAAGTGTAAAATTTTAATAAATTTATTTGAAACCAACTTCGATTTTTTTGGATTTTGTTGAGTATTTTTGTTGTAGGATGTATATTTGTGTAAATTTAAATGAAAATAACGACAATTTTTTGGATTGTGAAAAAAAAATTTACATGGAAGTGTAAAATTTTAATAAATTTATTTGAAACCAACTTCGATTTTTTTGGATTTTGTTGAGTATCTTTGTTGTAGGATCTAGATTTGAGTAAATTTAGATGGAAATAACTTCAATTTTTAGGATTGCGAAAAAAAATTTAGTTGGAAGGGTCAAATTTTAATAAATTTATTTGAAATCAACTTCGATTATTTTGGAATTTGTTGAGTATTTTTGTTGTAGGATCTATATTTGAGTAAATTTAGATGAAAATAACTTCAATTTTTAGGATTGCGAAAAAAAAATTAGTTGGAAGTGTCAAATTTTAATAAATTTAGTTGCACCAACTTCGATTTTTTTTGGATTTTGATGAGTATTTTTTTGTAGGATGTATATTTGAGTAAATTTTGATTAAAATAACTTCAATTTTTTGGATTGTGATAAAAATTTTTAATTGGAAGTGTCAAATTTTAATAAATTTATTTGAAACCAACTTCGATTTTTTTGGATTTTGTCGAGTATTTTTGTTGTAGGATGTATATTTGAGTAAATTTAGATGAAAATAACTTAAATTTTTAGGATTGTGAAAAAAAATTTAGTAGGTAGTGTCAAAGTTTCATAAATTTATTTGAGACCAACACTGATTTTTTTTTATTTTGTTGAGTATTTTTGTTGTAGGATGTATATTTGAGTAAATTTAGATGAAAATAAATTCAATTCTAAGGATTGCGAAAAAATTTTTTGTTGGAAGTGTCAAATTTTAATAAATTTATTTGAAACCAACTTCGATTATTTTGGATTTTGTTGAGTATTTTTGTTGTAGGATCTATATTTGAGTAAATTTAGATGAAAATAACGACAATTTTTTGGATTGTGAAAAAATTTTGTTGGAAGTGTCAAATTTTAATAAATTTATTTGAAACCAACTTCGATTATTTTGGATTTTGTTGAGTATTTTTGTTGTAGGATCTATATTTGAGTAAATTTAGATGAAAATAACGACAATTTTTTGGATTGCGAAAAAAAAATTATTTGGAAGTGTCAAATTTTAATAAATTTATTTGAAATCAACTTCGATTATTTTGGAATTTGTTGAGTATTTTTGTTGTAGGATCTATATTTGAGTAAATTTAGATGAAAATAACGACAATTTCTTGGATTGTGAAAAAATTTTGTTGGAAGTGTCAAATTTTAATAAATTTATTTGAAACCAACTTCGATTATTTTGGATTTTGTTGTAGGATCTATATTTGTGTAAATTTAGATGGAAATAACTTCAATTTTTAGGATTGCGAAAAAAAATTTAGTTGGAAGTGTCAAATTTTAATAAATTTATTTGAAATCAACTTCGATTATTTTGGAATTTGTTGAGTATTTTTGTTGTAGGATCTATATTTGAGTAAATTTAGATGAAAATAACTTAAATTTTTAGGATTGTGAAAAAATTTTTAGATGGAAGTGTCAAATTTTAATAAATTTATTTGAAATCAACTTCGATTATTTTGGATTTTGTTGAGTATTTTTGTTGTAGGATCTATATTTGAGTAAATTTAGATGAAAATAACGACAATTTTTTGGATTGCGAAAAAAAAATTATTTGGAAATGTCAAATTTTAATAAATTTATTTGAAATCAACTTCGATTATTTTGGAATTTGTTGAGTATTTTTGTTGTAGGATCTATATTTGAGTAAATTTAGATGAAAATAACTTCAATTTTTAGGATTGTGAAAAAAATTTTAGTAGGTAGTGTCAAAGTTTCATAAATTTATTTGAGACCAACACTGATTTTTTTTTATTTTGTTGAGTATTTTTGTTGTAGGATGTATATTTGAGTAAATTTAGATGAAAATAAATTCAATTTTTAGGATTGCGAAAAAATTTTTAGTTGGAAGTGTCAAATTTTAATAAATTTATTTGAAACCAACTTCGATTATTTTGGATTTTGTTGAGTATTTTTGTTGTAGGATCTATATTTGAGTAAATTTAGATGAAAATAACGACAATTTTTTGGATTGCGAAAAAAAAATTATTTGGAAGTGTCAAATTTTAATAAATTTATTTGAAATCAACTTCGATTATTTTGGAATTTGTTGAGTATTTTTGTTGTAGGATCTATATTTGAGTAAATTTAGATGAAAATAACTTCAATTTTTAGGATTGTGAAAAAAATTTTAGTAGGTAGTGTCAAAGTTTCATAAATTTATTTGAGACCAACACTGATTTTTTTTTATTTTGTTGAGTATTTTTGTTGTAGGATGTATATTTGAGTAAATTTAGATGAAAATAAATTCAATTTTTAGGATTGCGAAAAAATTTTTTGTTGGAAGTGTCAAATTTTAATAAATTTATTTGAAACCAACTTCGATTATTTTGGATTTTGTTGAGTATTTTTGTTGTAGGATCTATATTTGAGTAAATTTAGATGAAAATAACGACAATTTTTTGGATTGTGAAAAAATTTTGTTGGAAGTGTCAAATTTTAATAAATTTATTTGAAACCAACTTCGATTATTTTGGATTTTGTTGAGTATTTTGGTTGTAGGATCTATATTTGTGTAAATTTAGATGAAAATAACTTCAATTTTTTTGATTGTGAAAAAAATTATAGTTGGAAGTGTCAAATATTAATAAATTTATTTGAAATCAACTTCGATTATTTTGGATTTTGTTGAGTATTTTTGTTGTAGGATGTATATTTGAGTAAATTTAGATGAAAATAAATTCAATTTTTAGGATTGCGAAAAAATTTTTAGTTGGAAGTGTCAAATTTTAATAAATTTATTTGAAACCAACTTCGATTATTTTGGATTTTGTTGAGTATTTTTGTTGTAGGATCTATATTTGAGTAAATTTAGATGAAAATAACGACAATTTTTTGGATTGCGAAAAAAAAATTATTTGGAAGTGTCAAATTTTAATAAATTTATTTGAAATCAACTTCGATTATTTTGGAATTTGTTGAGTATTTTTGTTGTAGGATCTATATTTGAGTAAATTTAGATGAAAATAACTTCAATTTTTAGGATTGTGAAAAAAATTTTAGTAGGTAGTGTCAAAGTTTCATAAATTTATTTGAGACCAACACTGATTTTTTTTTATTTTGTTGAGTATTTTTGTTGTAGGATGTATATTTGAGTAAATTTAGATGAAAATAAATTCAATTTTTAGGATTGCGAAAAAATTTTTTGTTGGAAGTGTCAAATTTTAATAAATTTATTTGAAACCAACTTCGATTATTTTGGATTTTGTTGAGTATTTTTGTTGTAGGATCTATATTTGAGTAAATTTAGATGAAAATAACGACAATTTTTTGGATTGTGAAAAAATTTTGTTGGAAGTGTCAAATTTTAATAAATTTATTTGAAACCAACTTCGATTATTTTGGATTTTGTTGAGTATTTTGGTTGTAGGATCTATATTTGTGTAAATTTAGATGAAAATAACTTCAATTTTTTTGATTGTGAAAAAAATTATAGTTGGAAGTGTCAAATATTAATAAATTTATTTGAAATCAACTTCGATTATTTTGGATTTTGTTGAGTATTTTTGTTGTAGGATGTATATTTGAGTAAATTTAGATGAAAATAAATTCAATTTTTAGGATTGCGAAAAAATTTTTAGTTGGAAGTGTCAAATTTTAATAAATTTATTTGAAACCAACTTCGATTATTTTGGATTTTGTTGAGTATTTTTGTTGTAGGATCTATATTTGAGTAAATTTAGATGAAAATAACGACAATTTTTTGGATTGCGAAAAAAAAATTATTTGGAAGTGTCAAATTTTAATAAATTTATTTGAAATCAACTTCGATTATTTTGGAATTTGTTGAGTATTTTTGTTGTAGGATCTATATTTGAGTAAATTTAGATGAAAATAACTTCAATTTTTAGGATTGTGAAAAAAATTTTAGTAGGTAGTGTCAAAGTTTCATAAATTTATTTGAGACCAACACTGATTTTTTTTTATTTTGTTGAGTATTTTTGTTGTAGGATGTATATTTGAGTAAATTTAGATGAAAATAAATTCAATTTTTAGGATTGCGAAAAAATTTTTTGTTGGAAGTGTCAAATTTTAATAAATTTATTTGAAACCAACTTCGATTATTTTGGATTTTGTTGAGTATTTTTGTTGTAGGATCTATATTTGAGTAAATTTAGATGAAAATAACGACAATTTTTTGGATTGTGAAAAAATTTTGTTGGAAGTGTCAAATTTTAATAAATTTATTTGAAACCAACTTCGATTATTTTGGATTTTGTTGAGTATTTTGGTTGTAGGATCTATATTTGTGTAAATTTAGATGAAAATAACTTCAATTTTTTTGATTGTGAAAAAAATTATAGTTGGAAGTGTCAAATATTAATAAATTTATTTGAAATCAACTTCGATTATTTTGGATTTTGTTGAGTATTTTTGTTGTAGGATGTATATTTGAGTAAATTTAGATGAAAATAAATTCAATTTTTAGGATTGCGAAAAAATTTTTAGTTGGAAGTGTCAAATTTTAATAAATTTATTTGAAACCAACTTCGATTATTTTGGATTTTGTTGAGTATTTTTGTTGTAGGATCTATATTTGAGTAAATTTAGATGAAAATAACGACAATTTTTTGGATTGCGAAAAAAAAATTATTTGGAAGTGTCAAATTTTAATAAATTTATTTGAAATCAACTTCGATTATTTTGGAATTTGTTGAGTATTTTTGTTGTAGGATCTATATTTGAGTAAATTTAGATGAAAATAACTTCAATTTTTAGGATTGTGAAAAAAATTTTAGTAGGTAGTGTCAAAGTTTCATAAATTTATTTGAGACCAACACTGATTTTTTTTTATTTTGTTGAGTATTTTTGTTGTAGGATGTATATTTGAGTAAATTTAGATGAAAATAAATTCAATTTTTAGGATTGCGAAAAAATTTTTTGTTGGAAGTGTCAAATTTTAATAAATTTATTTGAAACCAACTTCGATTATTTTGGATTTTGTTGAGTATTTTTGTTGTAGGATCTATATTTGAGTAAATTTAGATGAAAATAACGACAATTTTTTGGATTGTGAAAAAATTTTGTTGGAAGTGTCAAATTTTAATAAATTTATTTGAAACCAACTTCGATTATTTTGGATTTTGTTGAGTATTTTGGTTGTAGGATCTATATTTGTGTAAATTTAGATGAAAATAACTTCAATTTTTTTGATTGTGAAAAAAATTATAGTTGGAAGTGTCAAATATTAATAAATTTATTTGAAATCAACTTCGATTATTTTGGATTTTGTTGAGTATTTTTGTTGTAGGATGTATATTTGAGTAAATTTAGATGAAAATAAATTCAATTTTTAGGATTGCGAAAAAATTTTTAGTTGGAAGTGTCAAATTTTAATAAATTTATTTGAAACCAACTTCGATTATTTTGGATTTTGTTGAGTATTTTTGTTGTAGGATCTATATTTGAGTAAATTTAGATGAAAATAACGACAATTTTTTGGATTGCGAAAAAAAAATTATTTGGAAGTGTCAAATTTTAATAAATTTATTTGAAATCAACTTCGATTATTTTGGAATTTGTTGAGTATTTTTGTTGTAGGATCTATATTTGAGTAAATTTAGATGAAAATAACTTCAATTTTTAGGATTGTGAAAAAAATTTTAGTAGGTAGTGTCAAAGTTTCATAAATTTATTTGAGACCAACACTGATTTTTTTTTATTTTGTTGAGTATTTTTGTTGTAGGATGTATATTTGAGTAAATTTAGATGAAAATAAATTCAATTTTTAGGATTGCGAAAAAATTTTTTGTTGGAAGTGTCAAATTTTAATAAATTTATTTGAAACCAACTTCGATTATTTTGGATTTTGTTGAGTATTTTTGTTGTAGGATCTATATTTGAGTAAATTTAGATGAAAATAACGACAATTTTTTGGATTGTGAAAAAATTTTGTTGGAAGTGTCAAATTTTAATAAATTTATTTGAAACCAACTTCGATTATTTTGGATTTTGTTGAGTATTTTGGTTGTAGGATCTATATTTGTGTAAATTTAGATGAAAATAACTTCAATTTTTTTGATTGTGAAAAAAATTATAGTTGGAAGTGTCAAATATTAATAAATTTATTTGAAATCAACTTCGATTATTTTGGATTTTGTTGAGTATTTTTGTTGTAGGATGTATGTTTGAGTAAATTTAGATGAAAATAACTTCAATTTTTTGGATTGTGAAAAAAATTTAGTTGGAAGTGTCAAATTTTAATAAATTTATTTGAAACCAACTTCGATTATTTTGGATTTTGTTGAGTATTTTTGTTGTAGGATGTATATTTGTGTAAATTTTGATTAAAATAACTTCAATTTTTTGGATTGTGATAATAATTTTTAATTGGAAGTGCCAAATTTTAATAAATTTATTTGAAACCAACTTCGATTTTTTTGGATTTTGTCGAGTATTTTTGTTGTAGGATGTATATTTGAGTAAATTTTGATTAAAATAACTTCAATTTTTTGGATTGTGAAAAAAAAATTTACATGGAAGTGTAAAATTTTAATAAATTTATTTGAAACCAACTTCGATTTTTTTGGATTTTGTTGAGTATCTTTGTTGTAGGATCTAGATTTGAGTAAATTTAGATGAAAATAACTTCAATTTTTTGGATTGTGAAAAAAATTTTAGTTGGAAGTGTCAAAGTTTCATAAATTTATTTGAGACCAACATTGATTTTTTTTTATTTTGTTGAGTATTTTTGTTGTAGGATCTATATTTGAGTAAATTTAGATGAAAATAATTTCAATTTTTAGGATTGCGAAAAAAAATTTAGTTGGAAGTGTCAAATTTTAATAAATTTATTTGAAACCAACTTCGATTATTTTGGATTTTGTTGAGTATTTTGGTTGTAGGATCTATATTTGTGTAAATTTAGATGAAAATAACTTCAATTTTTTTGATTGTGAAAAAAATTATAGTTGGAAGTGTCAAATATTAATAAATTTATTTGAAATCAACTTCGATTATTTTGGATTTTGTTGAGTATTTTTGTTGTAGGATGTATGTTTGAGTAAATTTAGATGAAAATAACTTCAATTTTTTGGATTGTGAAAAAAATTTAGTTGGAAGTGTCAAATTTTAATAAATTTATTTGAAACCAACTTCGATTATTTTGGATTTTGTTGAGTATTTTTGTTGTAGGATGTATATTTGTGTAAATTTTGATTAAAATAACTTCAATTTTTTGGATTGTGATAATAATTTTTAATTGGAAGTGTCAAATTTTAATAAATTTATTTGAAACCAACTTCGATTTTTTTGGATTTTGTCGAGTATTTTTGTTGTAGGATGTATATTTGAGTAAATTTTGATTAAAATAACTTCAATTTTTTGGATTGTGAAAAAAAAATTTACATGGAAGTGTAAAATTTTAATAAATTTATTTGAAACCAACTTCGATTTTTTTGGATTTTGTTGAGTATCTTTGTTGTAGGATCTAGATTTGAGTAAATTTAGATGAAAATAACTTCAATTTTTTGGATAGTGAAAAAAATTTTAGTTGGAAGTGTCAAAGTTTCATAAATTTATTTGAGACCAACATTGATTTTTTTTTATTTTGTTGAGTATTTTTGTTGTAGGATGTATATTTGAGTAAATTTAGATGAAAATAACGACAATTTTTTGGATTGTGAAAAAAAAATTTACATGGAAGTGTAAGATTTTAATAAATTTATTTGAAACCAACTTCGATTTTTTTGGATTTTGTTGTGTATTTTTGTTGTAGGATCTATATTTGAGTAAATTTAGATGAAAATAAATTCAATTTTTAGGATTGCGAAAAAAAATTTTGTTGGAAGTGTCAAATTTTAATAAATTTATTTGAAACCAACTTCGATTTTTTTAGATTTTGTCGAGTATTTTTTTGTAGGATGTATATTTGAGTAAATTTTGATAAAAATAACTTCAATTTTTTGGATTGTGATAAAAATATTAGTTGGAAGAGTCAAATTTTAATAAATTTATTTGAAACCAACTTCGATTTTTTTGGATTTTGTTGAGTATTTTTGTTGTAGGATCTATATTTGAGTAAATTTAGATGGAAATAACTTCAATTTTTTGGATTGTGAAAAAAATTTACTTGGAAGTGTCAAATTTTAATAAATTTATTTGAAACCAACTTCGATTATTTTGGATTTTGTTGAGTATTTTTGTTGTAGGATGTATATTTGTGTAAATTTAGATGAAAATAACGACAATTTTTTGGATTGTGAAAAAAATTTACATGGAAGTGTAAAATTTTAATAAATTTATTTGAAACCAACTTCGATTTTTTTGGATTTTGTTGAGTATTTTTGTTGTAGGATGTATATTTGTGTAAATTTAAATGAAAATAACGACAATTTTTTGGATTGTGAAAAAAAAATTTACATGGAAGTGTAAAATTTTAATAAATTTATTTGAAACCAACTTCGATTTTTGGGGATTTTGTTGAGTATCTTTGTTGTAGGATCTAGATTTGAGTAAATTTAGATGGAAATAACTTCAATTTTTAGGATTGCGAAAAAAAATTTAGTTGGAAGGGTCAAATTTTAATAAATTTATTTGAAATCAACTTCGATTATTTTGGAATTTGTTGAGTATTTTTGTTGTAGGATCTATATTTGAGTAAATTTATATGAAAATAACTTCAATTTTTAGGATTGCGAAAAAAAAATTAGTTGGAAGTGTCAAATTTTAATAAATTTATTTGCACGAACTTCGATTTTTTTTGGATTTTGTTGAATATTTTTTTGTAGGATGTATATTTGAGTAAATTTTGATTAAAATAACTTCAATTTTTTGGATTGTGATAATAATTTTTAATTGGAAGTGTCAAATTTTAATAAATTTATTTGAAACCAACATTGATTTTTTTTTATTTTGTTGAGTATTTTTGTTGTAGGATCTATATTTGAGTAAATTTAGATGGAAATAACTTCAATTTTTAGGATTGCGAAAAAAAATTTAGTTGGAAGGGTCAAATTTTAATAAATTTATTTGAAATCAACTACGATTATTTTGGAATTTGTTGAGTATTTTTGTTGTAGGATCTATATTTGAGTAAATTTAGATGAAAATAACTTCAATTTTTAGGATTGCGAAAAAAAAATTAGGTGGAAGTGTCAAATTTTTTAATAAATTTATTTGCACCAACTTCGATTTTTTGGGGATTTTGTTGAGTATTTTTTTTAGGATGTATATTTGAGTAAATTTTGATTAAAATAACTTCAATTTTTTGGATTGTGATAAAAAATTTTAATTGGAAGTGTCAAATTTTAATAAATTTATTTGAAACCTACTTCGATTATTTTGGATTTTGTCGAGTATTTTTGTTGTAGGATGCATATTTGAGTAAATTTAGATGAAAATACCTCCAATTTTTTGGATTGTGAAAAAAAATTTAGTTGGAAGTGTTAAATTTTAATAAATTTATTTGAAATCAACTTCGATATTTTTGGATTTGGTCGAGTATTTTTGTTGTAGGATGTATATTTGAGTAAATTTAGATGAAAATAACGACAATTTTTTGGATAGTGAAAAATAATTTACATGGAAGTGTAAAATTTTAATAAATTTATTTGAGACCTACTTCGATTTTTGTGGATTTTGTTGAGTATTTTTGTTGTAGGATGCATATTTGAGTAAATTTAGATGAAATTATCTTCAATTTTTTGGATTGTGAAAAAAATTTAGTTGGAAGTGTCAAATTTTAATAAATTTATTTGAAACCAACTTCGATTATTTTGGATTTTGTTGAGTAATTGTGTTGTAGGATGCATATTTGAGTAAATTTAGATGAAAATATCTCCAATTTTTTGGATTGTGAAAAAAAATTTAGTTGGAAGTGTTAAATTTTAATAAATTTATGTGAAATCAACTACGATATTTTTGGATTTTGTCGAGTATTTTTGTTGTAGGATGTATATTTGAGTAAATTTAGATGAAAATAACGACAATTTTTTGGATTGTGAAAAAAAAATTTACATGGAAGTGTAAGATTTTAATAAATTTATTTGAAACCAACTTCGATTATTTTGGATTTTGTTGAGTATTTTGGTTGTAGGATCTATATTTGAGTAAATTTAGATGAAAATAACTTCAATTTTTAGGATTGCGAAAAAAAAATTAGTTGGAAGTGTCAAATTTTAATAAATTTATTTGCACCAACTTCGATTTTTTTTGGATTTTGTTGAGTATTTTTTTGTAGGATGTATATTTGAGTAAATTTTGATTAAAATAACTTCAATTTTTTGGATTGTGATAATAATTTTTAATTGGAAGTGTCAAATTTTAATAAATTTATTTGAAACCAACTTCGATTTTTTTGGATTTTGTCGAGTATTTTTGTTGTAGGATGTATATTTGAGTAAATTTAGATGAAAATAACTTCAATTTTTTGGATTGTGAAAAAAATTTTAGTTGGAAGTGTCAAAGTTTCATAAATTTATTTGAGACCAACATTGATTTTTTTTTATTTTGTTGAGTATTTTTGTTGTAGGATCTATATTTGAGTAAATTTAGATGAAAATAAGGACAATTTTTTGGATTGTGAAAAATAATTTACATGGAAGTGTAAAATTTTAATAAATTTATTTGAGACCTACTTCGATTTTTGTGGATTTTGTTGAGTATTTTTGTTGTAGGATGCATATTTGAGTAAATTTAGATGAAAATAACGACAATTTTTTGGATTGTGAAAAATAATTTACATGGAAGTGTAAAATTTTAATAAATTTATTTGAGACCTACTTCGATTTTTGTGGATTTTGTTGAGTATTTTTGTTGTAGGATGCATATTTGAGTAAGTTTAGATGAAATTATCTTCAATTTTTTGGATTGTGAAAAAAATTTAGTTGGAAGTGTCAAATTTTAATAAATTTATTTGAAACCAACTTCGATTATTTTGGATTTTGTTGAGTATTTGTGTTGTAGGATGCATATTTGAGTAAATTTAGATGAAAATATCTCCAATTTTTTGGATTGTGAAAAAAAATTTAGTTGGAAGTGTTAAATTTTAATAAATGTATTTGAAACCAACTTCGATTTTTTTGGATTTTGTCGAGTATTTTTGTTGTAGGATGTATATTTGAGTAAATTTAGATGAAAATAACTTAAATTTTTAGGATTGTGAAAAAAAATTTAGTAGGTAGTGTCAAAGTTTCATAAATTTATTTGAGACCAACACTGATTTTTTTTTATTTTGTTGAGTATTTTTGTTGTAGGATGTATATTTGAGTAAATTTAGATGAAAATAAATTCAATTCTAAGGATTGCGAAAAAATTTTTTGTTGGAAGTGTCAAATTTTAATAAATTTATTTGAAACCAACTTCGATTATTTTGGATTTTGTTGAGTATTTTTGTTGTAGGATCTATATTTGAGTAAATTTAGATGAAAATAACGACAATTTTTTGGATTGTGAAAAAATTTTGTTGGAAGTGTCAAATTTTAATAAATTTATTTGAAACCAACTTCGATTATTTTGGATTTTGTTGAGTATTTTTGTTGTAGGATCTATATTTGAGTAAATTTAGATGAAAATAACGACAATTTTTTGGATTGCGAAAAAAAAATTATTTGGAAGTGTCAAATTTTAATAAATTTATTTGAAATCAACTTCGATTATTTTGGAATTTGTTGAGTATTTTTGTTGTAGGATCTATATTTGAGTAAATTTAGATGAAAATAACGACAATTTCTTGGATTGTGAAAAAATTTTGTTGGAAGTGTCAAATTTTAATAAATTTATTTGAAACCAACTTCGATTATTTTGGATTTTGTTGTAGGATCTATATTTGTGTAAATTTAGATGGAAATAACTTCAATTTTTAGGATTGCGAAAAAAAATTTAGTTGGAAGTGTCAAATTTTAATAAATTTATTTGAAATCAACTTCGATTATTTTGGAATTTGTTGAGTATTTTTGTTGTAGGATCTATATTTGAGTAAATTTAGATGAAAATAACTTAAATTTTTAGGATTGTGAAAAAATTTTTAGATGGAAGTGTCAAATTTTAATAAATTTATTTGAAATCAACTTCGATTATTTTGGATTTTGTTGAGTATTTTTGTTGTAGGATCTATATTTGAGTAAATTTAGATGAAAATAACGACAATTTTTTGGATTGCGAAAAAAAAATTATTTGGAAATGTCAAATTTTAATAAATTTATTTGAAATCAACTTCGATTATTTTGGAATTTGTTGAGTATTTTTGTTGTAGGATCTATATTTGAGTAAATTTAGATGGAAATAACTTCAATTTTTTGGATTGTGAAAAAAATTTACTTGGAAGTGTCAAATTTTAATAAATTTATTTGAAACCAACTTCGATTATTTTGGATTTTGTTGAGTATTTTTGTTGTAGGGATGTATATTTGAGTAAATTTAGATGAAAATAAATTCAATTTTTAGGATTGCGAAAAAATTTTTAGTTGGAAGTGTCAAATTTTAATAAATTTATTTGAAACCAACTTCGATTATTTTGGATTTTGTTGAGTATTTTTGTTGTAGGATCTATATTTGAGTAAATTTAGATGAAAATAACGACAATTTTTTGGATTGCGAAAAAAAAATTATTTGGAAGTGTCAAATTTTAATAAATTTATTTGAAATCAACTTCGATTATTTTGGAATTTGTTGAGTATTTTTGTTGTAGGATCTATATTTGAGTAAATTTAGATGAAAATAACTTCAATTTTTAGGATTGTGAAAAAAATTTTAGTAGGTAGTGTCAAAGTTTCATAAATTTATTTGAGACCAACACTGATTTTTTTTTATTTTGTTGAGTATTTTTGTTGTAGGATGTATATTTGAGTAAATTTAGATGAAAATAAATTCAATTTTTAGGATTGCGAAAAAATTTTTTGTTGGAAGTGTCAAATTTTAATAAATTTATTTGAAACCAACTTCGATTATTTTGGATTTTGTTGAGTATTTTTGTTGTAGGATCTATATTTGAGTAAATTTAGATGAAAATAACGACAATTTTTTGGATTGTGAAAAAATTTTGTTGGAAGTGTCAAATTTTAATAAATTTATTTGAAACCAACTTCGATTATTTTGGATTTTGTTGAGTATTTTGGTTGTAGGATCTATATTTGTGTAAATTTAGATGAAAATAACTTCAATTTTTTTGATTGTGAAAAAAATTATAGTTGGAAGTGTCAAATATTAATAAATTTATTTGAAATCAACTTCGATTATTTTGGATTTTGTTGAGTATTTTTGTTGTAGGATGTATATTTGAGTAAATTTAGATGAAAATAAATTCAATTTTTAGGATTGCGAAAAAATTTTTAGTTGGAAGTGTCAAATTTTAATAAATTTATTTGAAACCAACTTCGATTATTTTGGATTTTGTTGAGTATTTTTGTTGTAGGATCTATATTTGAGTAAATTTAGATGAAAATAACGACAATTTTTTGGATTGCGAAAAAAAAATTATTTGGAAGTGTCAAATTTTAATAAATTTATTTGAAATCAACTTCGATTATTTTGGAATTTGTTGAGTATTTTTGTTGTAGGATCTATATTTGAGTAAATTTAGATGAAAATAACTTCAATTTTTAGGATTGTGAAAAAAATTTTAGTAGGTAGTGTCAAAGTTTCATAAATTTATTTGAGACCAACACTGATTTTTTTTTATTTTGTTGAGTATTTTTGTTGTAGGATGTATATTTGAGTAAATTTAGATGAAAATAAATTCAATTTTTAGGATTGCGAAAAAATTTTTTGTTGGAAGTGTCAAATTTTAATAAATTTATTTGAAACCAACTTCGATTATTTTGGATTTTGTTGAGTATTTTTGTTGTAGGATCTATATTTGAGTAAATTTAGATGAAAATAACGACAATTTTTTGGATTGTGAAAAAATTTTGTTGGAAGTGTCAAATTTTAATAAATTTATTTGAAACCAACTTCGATTATTTTGGATTTTGTTGAGTATTTTGGTTGTAGGATCTATATTTGTGTAAATTTAGATGAAAATAACTTCAATTTTTTTGATTGTGAAAAAAATTATAGTTGGAAGTGTCAAATATTAATAAATTTATTTGAAATCAACTTCGATTATTTTGGATTTTGTTGAGTATTTTTGTTGTAGGATGTATATTTGAGTAAATTTAGATGAAAATAAATTCAATTTTTAGGATTGCGAAAAAATTTTTAGTTGGAAGTGTCAAATTTTAATAAATTTATTTGAAACCAACTTCGATTATTTTGGATTTTGTTGAGTATTTTTGTTGTAGGATCTATATTTGAGTAAATTTAGATGAAAATAACGACAATTTTTTGGATTGCGAAAAAAAAATTATTTGGAAGTGTCAAATTTTAATAAATTTATTTGAAATCAACTTCGATTATTTTGGAATTTGTTGAGTATTTTTGTTGTAGGATCTATATTTGAGTAAATTTAGATGAAAATAACTTCAATTTTTAGGATTGTGAAAAAAATTTTAGTAGGTAGTGTCAAAGTTTCATAAATTTATTTGAGACCAACACTGATTTTTTTTTATTTTGTTGAGTATTTTTGTTGTAGGATGTATATTTGAGTAAATTTAGATGAAAATAAATTCAATTTTTAGGATTGCGAAAAAATTTTTTGTTGGAAGTGTCAAATTTTAATAAATTTATTTGAAACCAACTTCGATTATTTTGGATTTTGTTGAGTATTTTTGTTGTAGGATCTATATTTGAGTAAATTTAGATGAAAATAACGACAATTTTTTGGATTGTGAAAAAATTTTGTTGGAAGTGTCAAATTTTAATAAATTTATTTGAAACCAACTTCGATTATTTTGGATTTTGTTGAGTATTTTGGTTGTAGGATCTATATTTGTGTAAATTTAGATGAAAATAACTTCAATTTTTTTGATTGTGAAAAAAATTATAGTTGGAAGTGTCAAATATTAATAAATTTATTTGAAATCAACTTCGATTATTTTGGATTTTGTTGAGTATTTTTGTTGTAGGATGTATATTTGAGTAAATTTAGATGAAAATAAATTCAATTTTTAGGATTGCGAAAAAATTTTTAGTTGGAAGTGTCAAATTTTAATAAATTTATTTGAAACCAACTTCGATTATTTTGGATTTTGTTGAGTATTTTTGTTGTAGGATCTATATTTGAGTAAATTTAGATGAAAATAACGACAATTTTTTGGATTGCGAAAAAAAAATTATTTGGAAGTGTCAAATTTTAATAAATTTATTTGAAATCAACTTCGATTATTTTGGAATTTGTTGAGTATTTTTGTTGTAGGATCTATATTTGAGTAAATTTAGATGAAAATAACTTCAATTTTTAGGATTGTGAAAAAAATTTTAGTAGGTAGTGTCAAAGTTTCATAAATTTATTTGAGACCAACACTGATTTTTTTTTATTTTGTTGAGTATTTTTGTTGTAGGATGTATATTTGAGTAAATTTAGATGAAAATAAATTCAATTTTTAGGATTGCGAAAAAATTTTTTGTTGGAAGTGTCAAATTTTAATAAATTTATTTGAAACCAACTTCGATTATTTTGGATTTTGTTGAGTATTTTTGTTGTAGGATCTATATTTGAGTAAATTTAGATGAAAATAACGACAATTTTTTGGATTGTGAAAAAATTTTGTTGGAAGTGTCAAATTTTAATAAATTTATTTGAAACCAACTTCGATTATTTTGGATTTTGTTGAGTATTTTGGTTGTAGGATCTATATTTGTGTAAATTTAGATGAAAATAACTTCAATTTTTTTGATTGTGAAAAAAATTATAGTTGGAAGTGTCAAATATTAATAAATTTATTTGAAATCAACTTCGATTATTTTGGATTTTGTTGAGTATTTTTGTTGTAGGATGTATATTTGAGTAAATTTAGATGAAAATAAATTCAATTTTTAGGATTGCGAAAAAATTTTTAGTTGGAAGTGTCAAATTTTAATAAATTTATTTGAAACCAACTTCGATTATTTTGGATTTTGTTGAGTATTTTTGTTGTAGGATCTATATTTGAGTAAATTTAGATGAAAATAACGACAATTTTTTGGATTGCGAAAAAAAAATTATTTGGAAGTGTCAAATTTTAATAAATTTATTTGAAATCAACTTCGATTATTTTGGAATTTGTTGAGTATTTTTGTTGTAGGATCTATATTTGAGTAAATTTAGATGAAAATAACTTCAATTTTTAGGATTGTGAAAAAAATTTTAGTAGGTAGTGTCAAAGTTTCATAAATTTATTTGAGACCAACACTGATTTTTTTTTATTTTGTTGAGTATTTTTGTTGTAGGATGTATATTTGAGTAAATTTAGATGAAAATAAATTCAATTTTTAGGATTGCGAAAAAATTTTTTGTTGGAAGTGTCAAATTTTAATAAATTTATTTGAAACCAACTTCGATTATTTTGGATTTTGTTGAGTATTTTTGTTGTAGGATCTATATTTGAGTAAATTTAGATGAAAATAACGACAATTTTTTGGATTGTGAAAAAATTTTGTTGGAAGTGTCAAATTTTAATAAATTTATTTGAAACCAACTTCGATTATTTTGGATTTTGTTGAGTATTTTGGTTGTAGGATCTATATTTGTGTAAATTTAGATGAAAATAACTTCAATTTTTTTGATTGTGAAAAAAATTATAGTTGGAAGTGTCAAATATTAATAAATTTATTTGAAATCAACTTCGATTATTTTGGATTTTGTTGAGTATTTTTGTTGTAGGATGTAAGTTTGAGTAAATTTAGATGAAAATAACTTCAATTTTTTGGATTGTGAAAAAAATTTAGTTGGAAGTGTCAAATTTTAATAAATTTATTTGAAACCAACTTCGATTATTTTGGATTTTGTTGAGTATTTTTGTTGTAGGATGTATATTTGTGTAAATTTTGATTAAAATAACTTCAATTTTTTGGATTGTGATAATAATTTTTAATTGGAAGTGCCAAATTTTAATAAATTTATTTGAAACCAACTTCGATTTTTTTGGATTTTGTCGAGTATTTTTGTTGTAGGATGTATATTTGAGTAAATTTTGATTAAAATAACTTCAATTTTTTGGATTGTGAAAAAAAAATTTACATGGAAGTGTAAAATTTTAATAAATTTATTTGAAACCAACTTCGATTTTTTTGGATTTTGTTGAGTATCTTTGTTGTAGGATCTAGATTTGAGTAAATTTAGATGAAAATAACTTCAATTTTTTGGATTGTGAAAAAAATTTTAGTTGGAAGTGTCAAAGTTTCATAAATTTATTTGAGACCAACATTGATTTTTTTTTATTTTGTTGAGTATTTTTGTTGTAGGATCTATATTTGAGTAAATTTAGATGAAAATAATTTCAATTTTTAGGATTGCGAAAAAAAATTTAGTTGGAAGTGTCAAATTTTAATAAATTTATTTGAAACCAACTTCGATTATTTTGGATTTTGTTGAGTATTTTGGTTGTAGGATCTATATTTGTGTAAATTTAGATGAAAATAACTTCAATTTTTTTGATTGTGAAAAAAATTATAGTTGGAAGTGTCAAATATTAATAAATTTATTTGAAATCAACTTCGATTATTTTGGATTTTGTTGAGTATTTTTGTTGTAGGATGTATGTTTGAGTAAATTTAGATGAAAATAACTTCAATTTTTTGGATTGTGAAAAAAATTTAGTTGGAAGTGTCAAATTTTAATAAATTTATTTGAAACCAACTTCGATTATTTTGGATTTTGTTGAGTATTTTTGTTGTAGGATGTATATTTGTGTAAATTTTGATTAAAATAACTTCAATTTTTTGGATTGTGATAATAATTTTTAATTGGAAGTGTCAAATTTTAATAAATTTATTTGAAACCAACTTCGATTTTTTTGGATTTTGTCGAGTATTTTTGTTGTAGGATGTATATTTGAGTAAATTTTGATTAAAATAACTTCAATTTTTTGGATTGTGAAAAAAAAATTTACATGGAAGTGTAAAATTTTAATAAATTTATTTGAAACCAACTTCGATTTTTTTGGATTTTGTTGAGTATCTTTGTTGTAGGATCTAGATTTGAGTAAATTTAGATGAAAATAACTTCAATTTTTTGGATAGTGAAAAAAATTTTAGTTGGAAGTGTCAAAGTTTCATAAATTTATTTGAGACCAACATTGATTTTTTTTTATTTTGTTGAGTATTTTTGTTGTAGGATGTATATTTGAGTAAATTTAGATGAAAATAACGACAATTTTTTGGATTGTGAAAAAAAAATTTACATGGAAGTGTAAGATTTTAATAAATTTATTTGAAACCAACTTCGATTTTTTTGGATTTTGTTGTGTATTTTTGTTGTAGGATCTATATTTGAGTAAATTTAGATGAAAATAAATTCAATTTTTAGGATTGCGAAAAAAAATTTTGTTGGAAGTGTCAAATTTTAATAAATTTATTTGAAACCAACTTCGATTTTTTTAGATTTTGTCGAGTATTTTTTTGTAGGATGTATATTTGAGTAAATTTTGATAAAAATAACTTCAATTTTTTGGATTGTGATAAAAATATTAGTTGGAAGAGTCAAATTTTAATAAATTTATTTGAAACCAACTTCGATTTTTTTGGATTTTGTTGAGTATTTTTGTTGTAGGATCTATATTTGAGTAAATTTAGATGGAAATAACTTCAATTTTTTGGATTGTGAAAAAAATTTACTTGGAAGTGTCAAATTTTAATAAATTTATTTGAAACCAACTTCGATTATTTTGGATTTTGTTGAGTATTTTTGTTGTAGGATGTATATTTGTGTAAATTTAGATGAAAATAACGACAATTTTTTGGATTGTGAAAAAAATTTACATGGAAGTGTAAAATTTTAATAAATTTATTTGAAACCAACTTCGATTTTTTTGGATTTTGTTGAGTATTTTTGTTGTAGGATGTATATTTGTGTAAATTTAAATGAAAATAACGACAATTTTTTGGATTGTGAAAAAAAAATTTACATGGAAGTGTAAAATTTTAATAAATTTATTTGAAACCAACTTCGATTTTTGGGGATTTTGTTGAGTATCTTTGTTGTAGGATCTAGATTTGAGTAAATTTAGATGGAAATAACTTCAATTTTTAGGATTGCGAAAAAAAATTTAGTTGGAAGGGTCAAATTTTAATAAATTTATTTGAAATCAACTTCGATTATTTTGGAATTTGTTGAGTATTTTTGTTGTAGGATCTATATTTGAGTAAATTTATATGAAAATAACTTCAATTTTTAGGATTGCGAAAAAAAAATTAGTTGGAAGTGTCAAATTTTAATAAATTTATTTGCACGAACTTCGATTTTTTTTGGATTTTGTTGAATATTTTTTTGTAGGATGTATATTTGAGTAAATTTTGATTAAAATAACTTCAATTTTTTGGATTGTGATAATAATTTTTAATTGGAAGTGTCAAATTTTAATAAATTTATTTGAAACCAACATTGATTTTTTTTTATTTTGTTGAGTATTTTTGTTGTAGGATCTATATTTGAGTAAATTTAGATGGAAATAACTTCAATTTTTAGGATTGCGAAAAAAAATTTAGTTGGAAGGGTCAAATTTTAATAAATTTATTTGAAATCAACTACGATTATTTTGGAATTTGTTGAGTATTTTTGTTGTAGGATCTATATTTGAGTAAATTTAGATGAAAATAACTTCAATTTTTAGGATTGCGAAAAAAAAATTAGTTGGAAGTGTCAAATTTTTTAATAAATTTATTTGCACCAACTTCGATTTTTTGGGGATTTTGTTGAGTATTTTTTTTAGGATGTATATTTGAGTAAATTTTGATTAAAATAACTTCAATTTTTTGGATTGTGATAAAAAATTTTAATTGGAAGTGTCAAATTTTAATAAATTTATTTGAAACCTACTTCGATTATTTTGGATTTTGTCGAGTATTTTTGTTGTAGGATGCATATTTGAGTAAATTTAGATGAAAATACCTCCAATTTTTTGGATTGTGAAAAAAAATTTAGTTGGAAGTGTTAAATTTTAATAAATTTATTTGAAATCAACTTCGATATTTTTGGATTTGGTCGAGTATTTTTGTTGTAGGATGTATATTTGAGTAAATTTAGATGAAAATAACGACAATTTTTTGGATAGTGAAAAATAATTTACATGGAAGTGTAAAATTTTAATAAATTTATTTGAGACCTACTTCGATTTTTGTGGATTTTGTTGAGTATTTTTGTTGTAGGATGCATATTTGAGTAAATTTAGATGAAATTATCTTCAATTTTTTGGATTGTGAAAAAAATTTAGTTGGAAGTGTCAAATTTTAATAAATTTATTTGAAACCAACTTCGATTATTTTGGATTTTGTTGAGTAATTGTGTTGTAGGATGCATATTTGAGTAAATTTAGATGAAAATATCTCCAATTTTTTGGATTGTGAAAAAAAATTTAGTTGGAAGTGTTAAATTTTAATAAATTTATGTGAAATCAACTACGATATTTTTGGATTTTGTCGAGTATTTTTGTTGTAGGATGTATATTTGAGTAAATTTAGATGAAAATAACGACAATTTTTTGGATTGTGAAAAAAAAATTTACATGGAAGTGTAAGATTTTAATAAATTTATTTGAAACCAACTTCGATTATTTTGGATTTTGTTGAGTATTTTGGTTGTAGGATCTATATTTGAGTAAATTTAGATGAAAATAACTTCAATTTTTAGGATTGCGAAAAAAAAATTAGTTGGAAGTGTCAAATTTTAATAAATTTATTTGCACCAACTTCGATTTTTTTTGGATTTTGTTGAGTATTTTTTTGTAGGATGTATATTTGAGTAAATTTTGATTAAAATAACTTCAATTTTTTGGATTGTGATAATAATTTTTAATTGGAAGTGTCAAATTTTAATAAATTTATTTGAAACCAACTTCGATTTTTTTGGATTTTGTCGAGTATTTTTGTTGTAGGATGTATATTTGAGTAAATTTAGATGAAAATAACTTCAATTTTTTGGATTGTGAAAAAAATTTTAGTTGGAAGTGTCAAAGTTTCATAAATTTATTTGAGACCAACATTGATTTTTTTTTATTTTGTTGAGTATTTTTGTTGTAGGATCTATATTTGAGTAAATTTAGATGAAAATAAGGACAATTTTTTGGATTGTGAAAAATAATTTACATGGAAGTGTAAAATTTTAATAAATTTATTTGAGACCTACTTCGATTTTTGTGGATTTTGTTGAGTATTTTTGTTGTAGGATGCATATTTGAGTAAATTTAGATGAAAATAACGACAATTTTTTGGATTGTGAAAAATAATTTACATGGAAGTGTAAAATTTTAATAAATTTATTTGAGACCTACTTCGATTTTTGTGGATTTTGTTGAGTATTTTTGTTGTAGGATGCATATTTGAGTAAGTTTAGATGAAATTATCTTCAATTTTTTGGATTGTGAAAAAAATTTAGTTGGAAGTGTCAAATTTTAATAAATTTATTTGAAACCAACTTCGATTATTTTGGATTTTGTTGAGTATTTGTGTTGTAGGATGCATATTTGAGTAAATTTAGATGAAAATATCTCCAATTTTTTGGATTGTGAAAAAAAATTTAGTTGGAAGTGTTAAATTTTAATAAATGTATTTGAAACCAACTTCGATTTTTTTGGATTTTGTCGAGTATTTTTGTTGTAGGATGTATATTTGAGTAAATTTAGATGAAAATAACGACAATTTTTTGGATTGTGAAAAAAAAATTTACATGGAAGTGTAAGATTTTAATAAATTTATTTGAAACCAACTTCGATTTTTTTGGATTTTGTTGTGTATTTTTGTTGTAGGATCTATATTTGAGTAAATTTAGATGAAAATAAATTCAATTTTTAGGATTGCGAAAAAAAATTTTGTTGGAAGTGTCAAATTTTAATAAATTTATTTGAAACCAACTTCGATTTTTTTAGATTTTGTCGAGTATTTTTTTGTAGGATGTATATTTGAGTAAATTTTGATAAAAATAACTTCAATTTTTTGGATTGTGATAAAAATATTAGTTGGAAGAGTCAAATTTTAATAAATTTATTTGAAACCAACTTCGATTTTTTTGGATTTTGTCGAGTATTTTTGTTGTAGGGTCTATATTTGAGTAAATTTAGATGAAAATAAATTCAATTTTTAGGATTGCGAAAAAAAATATTATTTGGAAGTGTCAAATTTTAATAAATTTATTTGAGCCAACTTCGATTATTTTGGAATTTGTTGAGTATTTTTGTTGTAGGATCTATATTTGAGTAAATTTATATGAAAATAACGACAATTTTTTGGATTGTGAAAAAATTTTGTTGGAAGTGTCAAATTTTAATAAATTTATTTGAAACCAACTTCGATTATTTTGGATTTTGTTGAGTATTTTGGTTGTAGGATCTATATTTGAGTAAATTTAGATGAAAATAAATTCAATTTTTAGGATTGCGAAAAAAAATATTATTTGGAAGTGTCAAATTTTAATAAATTTATTTGAAATCAACTTCGATTATTTTGGAATTTGTTGAGTATTTTTGTTGTAGGATCTATATTTGAGTAAATTTATATGAAAATAACGACAATTTTTTGGATTGTGAAAAAATTTTGTTGGAAGTGTCAAATTTTAATAAATTTATTTGAAACCAACTTCGATTATTTTGGATTTTGTTGAGTATTTTGGTTGTAGGATCTATATTTGTGTAAATTTAGATGAAAATAACTTCAATTTTTTGGATTGTGAAAAAAATTATAGTTGGAAGTGTCAAATTTTAATAAATTTATTTGAAATCAACTTCGATTATTTTGGATTTTGTTGAGTATTTTTGTTGTAGGATGTATATTTGAGTAAATTTAGATGAAAATAACGACAATTTTTTGGATTGTGAAAAAAATTTAGTTGGAAGTGTCAAATTTTAATAAATTTATTTGAAACCAACTTCGATTATTTTGGATTTTGTTGAGTATTTTTGTTGTAGGATGTATATTTGTGTAAATTTAGATGAAAATAACGACAATTTTTTGGATTGTGAAAAAAAATTTACATGGAAGTGTAAAATTTTAATAAATTTATTTGAAACCAACTTCGATTTTTTTGGATTTTGTTGAGTATTTTTGTTGTAGGATGTATATTTGTGTAAATTTAAATGAAAATAACGACAATTTTTTGGATTGTGAAAAAAAAATTTACATGGAAGTGTAAAATTTTAATAAATTTATTTGAAACCAACTTCGATTTTTTTGGATTTCGTTGAGTATCTTTGTTGTAGGATCTAGATTTGAGTAAATTTAGATGGAAATAACTTCAATTTTTAGGATTGCGAAAAAAAATTTAGTTGGAAGGGTCAAATTTTAATAAATTTATTTGAAATCAACTTCGATTATTTTGGAATTTGTTGAGTATTTTTGTTGTAGGATCTATATTTGAGTAAATTTAGATGAAAATAACTTCAATTTTTAGGATTGCGAAAAAAAAATTAGTTGGAAGTGTCAAATTTTAATAAATTTATTTGCACCAACTTCGATTTTTTTTGGATTTTGTTGAGTATTTATTTGTAGGATGTATATTTGAGTAAATTTTGATTAAAATAACTTCAATTTTTTGGATTGTGATAATAATTTTTAATTGGAAGTGTCAAATTTTAATAAATTTATTTGAAACCAACTTCGATTTTTTTGGATTTTGTCGAGTATTTTTGTTGTAGGATGTATATTTGAGTAAATTTAGATGAAAATAACTTCAATTTTTTGGATTGTGAAAAAAATTTTAGTTGGAAGTGTCAAAGTTTCATAAATTTATTTGAGACCAACATTGATTTTTTTTTATTTTGTTGAGTATTTTTGTTGTAGGATTTATATTTGAGTAAATTTAGATGAAAATAAATTCAATTTTTAGGATTGCGAAAAAAAATTTAGTTGGAAGTGTCAAATTTTAATAAATTTATTTGAAACCAACTTCGATATTTTTGGATTTTGTCGAGTATTTTTGTTGTAGGATGTATATTTGAGTAAATTTAGATGAAAATAAGGACAATTTTTTGGATTGTGAAAAATAATTTACATGGAAGTGTAAAATTTTAATAAATTTATTTGAGACCTACTTCGATTTTTGTGGATTTTGTTGAGTATTTTTGTTGTAGGATGCATATTTGAGTAAATTTAGATGAAAATAACGACAATTTTTTGGATTGTGAAAAATAATTTACATGGAAGTGTAAAATTTTAATAAATTTATTTGAGACCTACTTCGATTTTTTTGGATTTCGTTGAGTATCTTTGTTGTAGGATCTAGATTTGAGTAAATTTAGATGGAAATAACTTCAATTTTTAGGATTGCGAAAAAAAATTTAGTTGGAAGGGTCAAATTTTAATAAATTTATTTGAAATCAACTTCGATTATTTTGGAATTTGTTGAGTATTTTTGTTGTAGGATCTATATTTGAGTAAATTTAGATGAAAATAACTTCAATTTTTAGGATTGCGAAAAAAAAATTAGTTGGAAGTGTCAAATTTTAATAAATTTATTTGCACCAACTTCGATTTTTTTTGGATTTTGTTGAGTATTTATTTGTAGGATGTATATTTGAGTAAATTTTGATTAAAATAACTTCAATTTTTTGGATTGTGATAATAATTTTTAATTGGAAGTGTCAAATTTTAATAAATTTATTTGAAACCAACTTCGATTTTTTTGGATTTTGTCGAGTATTTTTGTTGTAGGATGTATATTTGAGTAAATTTAGATGAAAATAACTTCAATTTTTTGGATTGTGAAAAAAATTTTAGTTGGAAGTGTCAAAGTTTCATAAATTTATTTGAGACCAACATTGATTTTTTTTTATTTTGTTGAGTATTTTTGTTGTAGGATTTATATTTGAGTAAATTTAGATGAAAATAAATTCAATTTTTAGGATTGCGAAAAAAAATTTAGTTGGAAGTGTCAAATTTTAATAAATTTATTTGAAACCAACTTCGATATTTTTGGATTTTGTCGAGTATTTTTGTTGTAGGATGTATATTTGAGTAAATTTAGATGAAAATAAGGACAATTTTTTGGATTGTGAAAAATAATTTACATGGAAGTGTAAAATTTTAATAAATTTATTTGAGACCTACTTCGATTTTTGTTGATTTTGTTGAGTATTTTTGTTGTAGGATGCATATTTGAGTAAATTTAGATGAAAATAACGACAATTTTTTGGATTGTGAAAAATAATTTACATGGAAGTGTAAAATTTTAATAAATTTATTTGAGACCTACTTCGATTTTTGTGGATTTTGTTGAGTATTTTTGTTGTAGGATGCATATTTGAGTAAGTTTAGATGAAATTATCTTCAATTTTTTGGATTGTGAAAAAAATTTAGTTGGAAGTGTCAAATTTTAATAAATTTATTTGAAACCAACTTCGATTATTTTGGATTTTGTTGAGTATTTGTGTTGTAGGATGCATATTTGAGTAAATTTAGATGAAAATATCTCCAATTTTTTGGATTGTGAAAAAAAATTTAGTTGGAAGTGTTAAATTTTAATAAATGTATTTGAAACCAACTTCGATTTTTTTGGATTTTGTCGAGTATTTTTGTTGTAGGATGTATATTTGAGTAAATTTAGATGAAAATAACGACAATTTTTTGGATTGTGAAAAAAAAATTTACATGGAAGTGTAAGATTTTAATAAATTTATTTGAAACCAACTTCGATTTTTTTGGATTTTGTTGTGTATTTTTGTTGTAGGATCTATATTTGAGTAAATTTAGATGAAAATAAATTCAATTTTTAGGATTGCGAAAAAAAATTTTGTTGGAAGTGTCAAATTTTAATAAATTTATTTGAAACCAACTTCGATTTTTTTAGATTTTGTCGAGTATTTTTTTGTAGGATGTATATTTGAGTAAATTTTGATAAAAATAACTTCAATTTTTTGGATTGTGATAAAAATATTAGTTGGAAGAGTCAAATTTTAATAAATTTATTTGAAACCAACTTCGATTTTTTTGGATTTTGTCGAGTATTTTTGTTGTAGGGTCTATATTTGAGTAAATTTAGATGAAAATAAATTCAATTTTTAGGATTGCGAAAAAAAATATTATTTGGAAGTGTCAAATTTTAATAAATTTATTTGAGCCAACTTCGATTTTTTTGGATTTTGTCGAGTATTTTTTTGTAGGATGTATATTTGAGTAAATTTTGATAAAAATAACTTCAATTTTTTGGATTGTGAAAAAAAATTTAGTTGGAAGTGTCAAATTTTAATAAATTTATTTGAAATATACTTCGATATTTTTGGATTTTGTCGAGTATTTTTGTTCTAGGATGTATATTTGAGTAAATTTAGATGAAAATAACGACAATTTTTTGGATTGTGAAAAAATTTAGTTGGAAGTGTCAAATTTTAATAAATTTATTTGAAATCAACTTCGATTATTTTGGAATTTGTTGAGTATTTGTTGGAATAGTTTGAATGTGGCGCCAAGTCACGTGCTCCTTGTGGGCCCTGATTGGACACACGGCTAGAGCACGAAGGATGCGGAAGTGCCGACACAGGTTTCCTGTCGAGTAACCGGTACAGCTTGTATGTTACAACCGAACACGATCAGTACTTTTGTATCCGTTTCCATCTCAGAATAAACAATTCTGTTAAACTCATACAGTGTGTATAGTGAAGCTGAACCACAAACCTAACAGGTTATGGGCCCAGGTTAACGAAAGACGGATCAAAAGTTTTGCGTGTAGAAAATATTCGAGGTTAGAATACAAGTGACCACGATGGCCACAAGCAGTGTAAGTGGATTGCGCATCGAACCTTTGTCAAAAACAAACTACGACACATGGAGGATGCAAGTAAGAGCTATATTAATCAAGAATGATGCTTGGGGATACGTCGATGGTAGCATTCCGAAGCCTGAGGTAACGGCGTCGACGGCAGACAGGTTGACGGCGTGGACAAAGGCCGATCAAAAGGCCATGTCGGATCTAATTTTGACGATAAGTCCGTCAGAGCTCAAGTTGGTGAAGTCATGTGAGACAGCGCGAGAGCTGTGGCTTAAGCTCGAGTCCGTATATGCATCAACGGGACCAGCTAGGATGGCCACGTTATTGAAACAATTAACGTTACGTAAGATGCAGGAAGGGGAGGATGTCCGTGAACATCTACAGATTTTCTTTGACGCTGTTGATAAGTTGGCTGACCTTGAAGTAAATATGCATGATGGCCTTTTGGCGATCCTGTTGCTATATAGCTTGCCTGCGTCTTTCGAGAACTTCCGATGTGCAATGGAGTCCAGGGACACATTGCCAAAACCAGAATTCCTCCGAATCAAGATCCTGGAGGAGAGTGATGCCAGGGCTCAGTCAACCATTCTGGAAGCTCAAGGAGCCATGGTGGCGAGAAAAACGGGACAAAATCACACGCAGGTACGAAATCAAAAATCGTTCCAATTTCGCTGTTTTAAGTGCAATAAATTCGGCCACAAGGCAATTGAATGTCCAAAGAGGGGTGAGCGACCTGAATCATCAAAATCAGCTGAACCATCCAAACCAGTTCAGGAGGCGCCACTAGTCGATGGTACTTATGGTGTATTTAGTGCAGCAGTGAGCGTCGTAGCTGAAGTCGAGGAGTGGGCACAGCTCGGCAAAGGAGGCGAGCCTAGAAACCAAGCTTGGATTTTGGATAGTGGGTGCACGTCGCATCTGTGCAAGGACAAGGAGAGCTTCAAGGACATCGTCCCCCTGACACGAGGGAAACTAAATTTGGCTAGCAATTGCTCCACGAATATTGAAGGAAGAGGTGCCGTACGAATTTCAGCAAGGAACGACCGAGACAAAAGGTCAGTTGAATTCCAAAACACTCTATATGTTCCAAACTTGAGAACAAATCTGGCTTCAGTAGCGAAGATCACAAACCAGGGAAACGAAGTACTTTTTCGAAAAGAGGTTGCAATGGTCAGAGACGAAAAGGGGCATGTCAAGATGACAGCTGACCGTTGCGGTGATCTGTACTTTATACGAGAAGAGACCAATCGTGCATCTATAGCCACGGCTTCGACCGCTTCGAGCATACGAAGGTGGCACGAGCGGACGGGGCATCTAAACATCAGAGATCTTACGGCTCTTCTGAAGGGAAAAGATGAGAAAGTGAGACCTGAGCATGTTGAGGAGCTAAAGAGGTGCGGTGTTTGTCTGAAGGGTAAAATGACGGCACTACCGTTTCCAAAGAGTATTGCACCGTGTAGTGAAAGACTCAGAATCATCCACTCCGATGTTGTCGGCAAGGCACGAGTTCAATCTGTCGGAGGTGCGTCCTACTTTGCAACGTTTATTGACGATTGCACGAGATGGTGTGAGATTTACCTGCTCCGAAACAAAAGTGATGTATTTGAAGCATTCAAATCTTACAAGAGTATGATGGAGAAACAGACTGGGGCTCAAATCAAGTTCCTTCAGTCGGATAACGGTCGCGAATACTGTAACGAAGGATTCGACGATTTTCTAAAAAGGGAGGGTATTCAGCGAAGACTGACCGTGCCGAGAACACCACAGCAAAACGGACTCGCCGAACGCATGAATCGGACGTTGATTGATATGTCGAGATGTATGCTAATACAGTCCGAACTGCCAAGGTCCTTCTGGGGTGAAGCTGTGGCAACGGCGTGCTACGTGAGGAACCGGTGTCCGTCGAGTAGCTTGGGAGGTGTAATCCCCTACGAGAAGTGGACTGGAGAGCCGGTGGACCTGAGAAACTTACGCACCTTTGGATGCAGGGTGTTCGTCCTTGATAAGGACCCAACCAAGGACAAATTTGCCGCAAGATCAAAAGAGGGCATCTTCATTGGATATCCTAGAGAGACGAAAGGTTATCGTGTTTGGGTTCCTACTGAAAGAAGGGTCGTCGTGGCTCGTGACGTGAAGTTCCTCGAAGAAGGGAATGAAGGAGAGGGATGTTCCGAAGTTGCCGTTAAGCCAAGGGCCGACGACGGATTTCTCGAGGACGATCGAGATACAGAACCTATAGAAATCCACCAGGAGATTCAAGACCAGTGCCAGTCAGAGGGTAACGAAGAGCGAAAAGAAACTCAACCACGAAGAAAACCAGGGAGACCAAAAATTGTGCGAACCGGCAGTCGGGGTCGTCCGCGTAAAGTGTATCGGACCGTGGAGGATGAGGAGGATCAAGAGCTACCGTCGACGATGGAAGAGGACGAACTCGAGGACGACGTCTTTGGGACATTCGCCGGTGCCGTAGAAGTCTCGATGCGAGAGGCGATGGCTGGAGAGGATCGAAGCGAATGGGAAGGTGCAATTCTCTCAGAAATAACCAGCCTAGTCAAGAAAGATACCTGGGAAATTGTAAATAAACAAGATGGACGGAATGTTGTCGGCTGCAGGTATGTACTTACAAATAAATATGGACCAACTGGCGCCGTTGAAAAGAGGAAGGCACGGGTAGTGGCAAAGGGGTACAGTCAACGCTATGGTGTTGATTACCACTTCACCTTTGCTCCCGTGGCGCGACTCGAGTCAATCCGCTTACTAGTCGCTCTCTCAGTCGAGTTGGGTTTGAAGATTCACCAAGTCGACATCACAACCGCTTATCTGAACGGAACCCTTGATGAAGAGGTGTATATGCGTCCTCCCGATCAACTCAGGGAAATATTGAGAAAAATTATAGAGTCAACGGATGATAACTCGAACCTAGCATGTCAAGCCAAAAGGATGCTATCCAGTCTCAACACTGGAGGGAACGTCTGTCGACTGAAGAAGGCTCTGTATGCGACAGGCTGGACGACAATGGCATGCACGACTAGATGGTCACTTGAGGAGTATCGGTCTGGCTCCCACCACCGGAGAACCATGCATGTATCACAAGATGTATGAAGGGGAGAGGCTGTTTCTGCTCGTTTATGTGGATGACCTCCTGATCGCATCATCAAACACAGACTGGATAAACCAAGTGAAGCAGGATTTGGCAAAGGCCTTTGAGTTGAAAGACTTTGGACTGGCCAAGTATTGTTTAGGGATCGAGATCGGGCAGACGGAGGACGAGATTGCTTTGTCACAGAAGGGGTATGCATTAGATGTCCTTCGAAGATTCAATATGTTCAAGTGCAAGTCGATCTCAACTCCATCGGAGCCAAAGGAAAGACTGGTCAAGGCTCAACAAGGATCAATTCCACTTGAAAGAGGGCGATGGCCATATCGCGAGCTCATTGGAGCCTTAATGTACCTCGCTATGGCTACAAGGCCGGACATCGCCAATACCACTGCTAAACTGGCTCAGTTTGCAGATCACCCAGATATGACGCATTGGGCGGCGGCCAAACGAGTGCTGCGATACCTGCAGGGTACCGCCGACCTCGGACTAGTGTTTAAGAGGACTGGCCTGTCCATGGTCGGATATTCCGACGCCGACTGGGCAGGATGCATAATGGATAGAAGATCTTTCTCCGGGTACGTGTTCATTCTTGGAAACGCCGCCGTATCCTGGAAGTCACAGAAGCAACGAACTGTGGCTTTGTCATCGACCGAGGCGGAGTACGTGAGCTTGTCTGAAGCAGCCAAGGAGGCAATCTACCTGAGACGCCTGCTGCTGGAGCTGGGCCTCCGAAGAATGGCGGACCTTTGTCTACATGTGGACAACCAGGGAGCTCAGTACCTTGCGATTGACCCAGTATATCATGCTCGGACAAAACATATTGACATTCGGCATCACTTTGTGAGGGAGGCCATAAAGAGAAATATCCTAACCCTGAAGTACTTGCCCACTGAGTGTATGTTGGCGGATATATTTAATAAGGCTTTGTCTAAAGTCAAATTTTCTAGGTTTGTTTCAGATATCGGATTAAAGTCAGTCGAAGTATGTATCCAATGAGCCCGTGTCTTGAGGAGGCGTGTTGGAATAGTTTGAATGTGGCGCCAAGTCACGTGCTCCTTGTGGGCCCTGATTGGACACACGGCTAGAGCACGAAGGATGCGGAAGTGCCGACACAGGTTTCCTGTCGAGTAACCGGTACAGCTTGTATGTTACAACCGAACACGATCAGTACTTTTGTATCCGTTTCCATCTCAGAATAAACAATTCTGTTAAACTCATACAGTGTGTATAGTGAAGCTGAACCACAAACCTAACAGTATTTTTGTTGTAGCGCATTACAAACTAAAATTTATTTTTGAATATAATGTGCATCATCAGTAAATAATTAATAATGACAAGAATAATGCGTAACTAAAATAAGTTCTTTTGAAAACTTTATCAAAATTGTAATAAAAAATAGAAATTATTTTTTTTCCAATGTAAATTAAATTTTTCGCTTTTAAGGTAGGAAGCAGTAACAAATTCTATGAATAAATTATATAAACTTTGTAGAACATTAATCCATAAGAAACGAATATACAATTTTAATTATCTTAAATATAATGAAATCCTTTCTTGTATTATAACTCTCTGTTACAATTTTTTAAATTTTTCTTGCTTCTTCTTTATACATATAACCCAGAAAAACCCAGAAAAACCCAGAAAAACCCAGAATAACCCAGAATAACCCAGATAAACCCAGAAGAAAACAGAAAAAACCAGAAATAACCAGAAAAAAAATAAACAATCAATGTTATAAAACATATAAAATGTATTGAAGTAATTCAAATGTATTTAATGTATCACTAAATATTTTGTGTTAGTAGGAAAGTTCAGGGAAAATAAATAATTAGCGTTAAAAATAAAGTGTCCGAATGCTTTAATAATCGACCGCTTAACTCTAAAAGTCGACCGGTCCGATAGCTAGTAGTCGACCCCCTTTTTTAATATGAAATTCAAAATAGGTTATGTGCGCATTACAAACTAAAATTTATTCTTGAATATAATGTGCAACATTAGTAAATAATTAATAATGACAAGAATAATGCGTAACTAAAATAAGTTCTTTTAAAAACTTTATCAAAATTTTAATAAAAAATAGAAATTATTTTTATTCCAATGTAAATTAAATTTTTCGATTTTAAGAGAGTAAGCAGTAACAAATTTCAAGTTTTTAAAGTAGGTATTATATAAATAAATTATATAAACTTTGTAGAACATTAATCCATAAGAAACGAATATACAATTTTAATTATCTTAAATATAATGAAATCCTTTCTTGTATTATAACACTCTGTTACAATTTTTTAAATTTTTCTAGCTTCTTCTTTTTACATATAACCCAGAAAAACCCAGAAAACCCAGAAAAACCCAGAAAAACTCCGAATAACCCAGAATAACCCAGATAATCCTAGAAGAAAACAGAAAAAACCAGAAATAACCTGAAAAAAAAATAAACAATCAATGTTATAAAATATATAAAATGTATTGAAGTAATTCAAATGTATTTAATGTATCACTAAATATTTTGTGTTAGTAGGAAAGGTCAGGGAAAATAAATAATTAGCGTTAAAAATAAAGTGTCCGAATGCTTTAATAATCGACCGCTTAACTCTAAAAGTCGACCGGTCCGATAGCTAGTAGTCGACCCCCTTTTTTAATATGAAATTCAAAATAGGTTATGTGCGCATTACAAACTAAAATTTATTCTTGAATATAATGTGCAACATTAGTAAATAATTAATAATGACAAGAATAATGCGTAACTAAAATAAGTTCTTTTAAAAACTTTATCAAAATTTTAATAAAAAATAGAAATTATTTTTATTCCAATGTAAATTAAATTTTTCGATTTTAAGAGAGTAAGCAGTAACAAATTTCAAGTTTTTAAAGTAGGTATTATATAAATAAATTATATAAACTTTGTAGAACATTAATCCATAAGAAACGAATATACAATTTTAATTATCTTAAATATAATGAAATCCTTTCTTGTATTATAACACTCTGTTACAATTTTTTAAATTTTTCTAGCTTCTTCTTTTTACATATAACCCAGAAAAACCCAGAAAACCCAGAAAAACCCAGAAAAACCCAGAATAACCCAGAATAACCCAGATAAACCCAGAAGAAAACAGAAAAAACCAGAAATAACCAGAAAAAAAATAAACAATCAATGTTATAAAATATATAAAATGTATTGAAGTAATTCAAATGTATTTAATGTATCACTAAATATTTTGTGTTAGTAGGAAAGTTCAGGGAAAATAAATAATTTGCGTTAAAAATAAAGTGTCCGAATGCTTTAATAATCGTCCGCTTAACTCTAAAAGTCGACCGGTCCGATACCTAGTAGTCGACCCCCTTTTTTAATATGAAATTCAAAATAGGTTATGTGCGCATTACAAACTGAAATTTATTCTTGAATATAATGTGCAACATTAGTAAATAATTAATAATGACAAGAATAATGCGTAACTAAAATAAGTTCTTTTAAAAACTTTATCAAAATTTTAATAAAAAATAGAAATTATTTTTATTCCAATGTAAATTAAATTTTTCGTTTTTAAGATAGAAAGCAGTAACAAATTTTAAGTTTTTAAAGTAGGTATTCTATAAATAAATTATATAAACTTTGTAGAACATTAATCCATAAGAAACGAATATACAATTTTAATTATCTTAAATATAATGAAATCCTTTCTTGTATTATAACTCTCTGTTACAATTTTTTAAATTTTTCCTGCTTCTTCTTTTTACATATAACCCAGAAAAACCCAGAAAAACACAGAAAAACCCAGAAAAACCCAGAAAAACCCAGAAAAACCCAGAATAACCCAGAATAACCCAGAAAAACCCAGAAAAAAACAGAAAAAACCAGAAATAACCAGAAAAAAAATAAACAATCAATGTTATGAAATATATAAAATGTATTGAAGTAATTCAAATGTATTTAATGTATCACTAAATATTTTGTGTTAGTAGGAAAGTTCAGGGAAAATAAATAATTAGCGTTAAAAATAAAGTGTCCGAATGCTTTAATAATCGACCGCTTAACTCTAAAAGTCGACCGGTCCGATAGCTAGTAGTCGACCACCATTTTTAAAATGAAATTCAAAATAGGTTATGTGCGCATTACAAACTAAAATTTATTTTTGAATATAATGTGCAACATTAGTAAATAATTAATAATGACAAGAATAATGCGTAACTAAAATAAGTTCTTTTAAAAACTTTATCAAAATTTTAATAAAAAATAGAAATTATTTTTATTCCAATGTAAATTAAATTATTCGTTTTTAAGATAGGAAGCAGTAACAAATTTTATGTTTTTAAAGTAGGTATTCTATAAATAAATTATATAAACTTTGTAGAACATTAATCCATAAGAAACGAATATACAATTTTAATTATCTTAAATATAATGAAATCCTTCCTTGTATTATAACTCTCTGTTACAATTTTTTAAATTTTTCTTGCTTCTTCTTTTTACATATAACCCAGAAAAACCCAGAAAAACCGAGAAAAACCCAGAAAAACCCAGAATAACCCAGAATAACCCAGATAAACCCAGAAGAAAACAAAAAAAACAAGAAATAACCAGAAAAAAATAAACAATCAATGTTATAAAATATATAAAATGTATTGAAGTAATTCAAATGTATTTAATGTATCACTAAATATTTTGTGTTAGTAGGAAAGTTCAGGGAAAATAAATAATTAGCGTTAAAAATAAAGTGTCCGAATGCTTTAATAATCGACCGCTTAACTCTAAAAGTCGACCGGTCCGATAGCTAGTAGTCGACCCCCTTTTTTAATATGAAATTCAAAATAGGTTATGTGCGCATTACAAACTAAAATTTATTCTTGAACATAATGTGCAACATTAGTAAATAATTAATAATGACAAGAATAATGCGTAACTAAAATAAGTTCTTTTAAAAACTTTATCAAAATTTTAATAAAAAATAGTGTTCGCGAGAACGATTAGGGTTATCTATGTAAATATATTCTTTTAGGTGTAATTTAGTTTGTAAGTTGTACATAGCTCTATTATTTGTATTTGGCGCCTTCGCGCGACCAATAGCGGGCTTGCCTCGCCGATCTCGCCGTTCCCGAGGTTCGGGTGGACCGAGTAGCTCGGGCCCCGGGTGCGGCGAGGGGGTGGAGCTGCCGATTATTTCCGGCAATGCGCGAGGACCGGGTCTACTTCTTCTTATTCTAGTACATGGATAAGCACGTGCTTGAGTTTCCTCCGGGCTTTTAACGTTTTTCGGCCTCGGACTTCGAGCCGATCTCTTCCGTGGTACGCCTTTTTCGGTCTCGAGCTTCGAGCCGATCTCTGATTTGTACGGTTTCGAGGCGTTCGGTGTCTTTGCGTGAACGTCTGCGTCTAAAAATATATTGTTCTGGCAACTCGTGTCGAAAGAGTTCAATTTCCGTAGTATCCGTTTCCTAAATTGTGACGAACGAGGTCAATCCTCCCAAATCGGAAGGACATTTCGTTCAATTTCTGGTCCTTCGAGCCGGATCTCTCCGGATTTAACCGGATGCTCTGGATTCAATCGGGTTCTAACCGGTTCGTACTCGTGCCTGCGCGCTTCGCGAAACTACTGTGTGTTTACGTGCCACGGGGAACAAGTACGAATGTAAAGTGCCGACGGTTTTCCGTGTGCGGTCTTCGCAAATCTAGGCGCGATTTCCGTTCGGTGCAACGGGAAAAGTGAGTGGTTTGCTTTCCCGACCGTGAGCTAGTGCGATTTTCGGGTCTGCTCCGAATTATTGGTTCGTGCTCCCACCTGCGCGCTTCGCGAATCTTCTGTGCGCTTCCGTGCCACGTGGAACAAGTACGAACGTGAAGTGCAGACGGTTTTCCGCAACTCTCAGCGCGATTTCCGTTCGGTGCTTCGGGAAAAGTGAGGGTTCTGCTTTCCTGAACGGGAGCTTGCGTTATTTTCGGGCCCATTCCGAATTTTACTCCGTTTTAACTTTGTGAACTCACGATCGTTTCCGTTCGGTGCTTCGGGAAAAATGGCGAACGCGCTGGAAGGTTGGATTCTCGAGCAAAACGAAACCGCTGGACGCATTGAGCGGTTTCTGGTCAATTTACGCAAGCTGGGAATAAACAATATTACGATGTCAGTGCTGCAAACCCGACAGGAACTCCTGCGGGACTATTGGAAGAGTTTTTCCGAGAATCACCGCCAAATAATTCGCACGCCGAATGCGAATAATAGTGACTATATAAAGGGCGATCGGTTCGCGGATATTGAGGAGATTTTTCTTCAGCATTCGGCCGTGCTGAAAGACATGATGCACGCGTTGTCCCCGACATCCGATCCCGAATCCAAGGACGATTTGGTGTCTAGATGTGCTGTGTTTGACGAAGATTCGACCCTCCCTAAGATACCGTTACCGAGCTTCTCAGGGGACCTCTTGGCTTGGGAAAGTTTCCGTGACCGATTCCGATCCTTGATACACGACTCTACTCGTCTCTCTAAGGTTCGGAAAATGGAGTATTTGAAGTCGAGCCTAAAGGGTGAAGCAGCGACGATGCTGGAGCGCACTCCCATCACCGCAGCAAACTACGACGGTGCTTGGGAAAGCTTGCAGAAGCGTTTTGAAAACAAACGGATCCTTTCTGCGGAGCATATGAGGAGATTGGTAAATTGTGCCCCGGTGACGAAGGGACGCCCTGCAGAGATCAAACGCCTGCTCGATGATTTCCGCCAGGCCGTGGTCTCTTTCACGGCTCTTGATAGACCTGTCGCGGAGTGGGACGAATGGTTCGTCTTTCTTTTCGCGGAAAAGCTGGATCCAACGTCCCGACTTGCGTGGGAGGTCACCCTTAAGGACCGCACAACCAGCCCTAGCTTCTCATCTCTGGAAGAGTTCTTTGAGGACCGTGCTCATGCGCTATATGCTGCACGCAACGTGGAGTCGGCTGTGCCCTCAAAGTCACGCGACGCCACCAGGAGGACGAAGTCGCCCACCGATCGCCCAAGGACGGCGTTGCCGGTAAAAGTTGACGCCCCATCTAAAAAGGGCAAACGCAACCGTCAATGTCCGCTCTGTCAGGGCAATCACAACTTGAATTATTGTCCGAAGTTCAAGGGAATGAGTGCGGGCGATCGTAAGATGCAGGCCATCAAGATAGACGTTTGTTTATCTTGCTTAAATGTAGGACATGTTGTGGCTGCTTGCCCTTCTGCCTTTCGATGTCTGGTGTGTGACTCGAAGCACCACACTCTCCTGCACGATGCTTACGTGACTTCCGAGGTCAGAACGGAAAACACCTCAGACGTACCACTGGAATCATCTTCCAAAGCTTTGGTGAATTCAATTTGTGCGAAACGCTTGGTTCTACTGGCGACGGCTCGTGTGCGTCTATGGGCTCCTAATGGAAAGTACATTTCGGTGCGAGCGGTGTTGGACCAGGGCGCCGATGCGTCGTTCGTAAGCGAGTGGGTGGCTCAGGCCCTTCGCTTGAAGAGGAGGGCTACACACGTTCCCCTTGCTGGCTTCCAGGGTCGAGATGTCGGAATAGCCAAGCACGAGGTCGAGGTGATCGTAACAGCTGACTTTGACTCTTCTTTTAGACATCCGTTTCATGCGTTGGTGACTCGAGAGGTGATGCCTCCGACTCCTTCACGTGTGGCGTCAGTGACTGACTGGCCGCACATCCGGAACCTGCAGCTTGCGGATGCGGACTTCCACACGCCGTCACAGGTCGACATTCTGCTCGGCGCCGATGTCTGTTGCGCACTGGTCGGAGAGTCCCGTCAGGGTCCAACGGGCACTCCTGCTGCTACGCACACGCCTTTCGGCTGGGTGTTGTTTGGTCCGGTTTCCTCGCATGCTGATGCCTCCATTTCTGCTCCGCGTCGTGTCTATAACACGCGCATCCAGGATCCCTTATCGGTAGAGCTACAGCGGTTCTGGGAGCTGGAGGAGGTGTCGGAGCCTACGCCTGTAAGTCCCGACGATACTTGGTGCGAGGACTATTTCACGGCCACCCATCAGCGGGACGAGACCGGGCGTTACGTAGTCCGACTACCCTTACGTCGTGACTGTACTATCACGATCGGTTCATCCAGGCCAGCCGCCCTGAGGACGCTGCTCAGCAATGAACGACGGCAGCAGAAGGACCCGAGGTTACGGAGCGACTATGTGGACTTCATGGAGGAGTATCAACGCCTTGGACATATGGTGCCCGTACCAGAAGGATCGAGCGTTTCCCTTCCGCTGTACTACCTTCCCCATCACGCGGTGTGGAAGGGCGATGGGGAAAATACAAAAATTCGGGTAGTTTTTAATGCCTCTTGTATTTCCTCTTCAGGAGTCTCATTGAACGACCTGCTGACTCCCGGTCCGAAGCTGCAAACCACGCTGTGGAGCGTGCTAACTAAGTGGCGGCTATTCCGGTTCGCTTTCTCCACGGACATCGTTAAGATGTTCCGGCAAATTTTGGTGCACCCGGCTGATCGCGATTGGCAACGCATCTTGTGGCGGTCGGACCCCAGTCACTCGCTGAACACGTACAGATTGACCACTGTGACGTATGGAACTGCACCGGCGCCGTACCTGGCGTTGAGGGTCCTGCGCCAACTTGCATTGGACGAGGGCAAACGCTTTCCACTTGGTGCCGAGGTCCTCTTGCAACACTCCTACGTGGACGACCTTCTGGCGGGCGGCCACGACTTGGAGGGCGCAGGAGCAGTTCAACAGGAGCTCATTGAGATTTTGAAGGCTGGAGGGTTTCAACTCAGCAAGTGGGCCACCAGCCATCCTCACCTGAACCCGCAGGATTCGGAGAGGACTAAGCTATTCCAGGAACCGGACACGCATGGTGCGCTGGGTCTCGTCTGGACTCCAATCTTGGACACACTGTCCATTAAAGGACCGGTATTGCTCCAGGTTCAGCCTGATCATTGCTGGACCAAGAGGAAGGTGTTGTCGGAGTTGGCGCACCTCTTCGACCCTATGGGCTGGCTCGCCCCTGTGCTGGTGAAGGGTAAGATTTTAATGCAGGACCTTTGGCTCTGTGGAGTCGGCTGGGATGACCCAATCCCTCCGGCCGTGAACACCTCATGGAGCTACTTTCGGGAGAGCTTGCATGAACTAGGTGAAATCCAAGTTCCCAGGTGGATTTCGTACGTTCCGAATCAAGTCCAGGTCGAATTCCACGGGTTTTGCGACGCCTCTGAACGTGCTTACTGCGCTACCGTATTCCTCAGGGTCCATAATTTAAGCCAACGTCAGACGTTTTCAAATCTTCTGGTCGCTCGAACCAAGGTCGCGCCGGTGAAAGTTATAAGCATACCGCGCCTTGAGCTGTGTGGTGCAATTCTCCTTGCTAGGTTACTGACGCAAACTCAGGCAGAATTGGCCCTTCAAGGTGCCAGAGTCTACGCCTGGACCGACTCTTCGGTCGTGATAGCTTGGACCCGATCACACGCGTCTCGATGGAAACCGTTCGTGGCGCATCGAGTGGCGGAAATACAACGCTTGTTACCAGACATTCCTTGGCGACATGTTCGCTCACTGGACAACCCCGCCGATCTAGCAACTAGAGGTATGGATCCCTCTTCGTTTAAGGGTCTCGACCTCTGGTGGCAGGGTCCTCCGTGGCTGATTCGAAGTCCGTCAGAGTGGCCTCAGACTGAACTGGACTTGAAGTTCGTCGAGGCTCCGGAGCAGCGCAGCACCGTGGTCGTCAACACTGTGCGCCAAAAACACGAAAATGAGCTTCTTGCTCGGTTCTCGAGCTTTTCCCAACTTATACGTACTATTTCGCTAGTTCGTCGATATCTTTTTAATTTGCAACACGCCAGTCAAAGGCGTACTGGGCCTCTGACCTCACTTGAACTGTCAGAGACGCGGACTCTGCTTTATCGGCTAAGTCAACTGGAAACGTATTCTGGTGAAGTAGACGATCTCCGCAAAGGGAGACCAGTTAGATTGACCTCCCCCCTGGCGCCTCTACGAGTCTTTCTCGACGACCAAGGGCTTATCCGGGTCGGTGGCAGGTTGCGCCACGCCGCTGTGCCTTCGGACTACAAGAATCCGATTGTCATTAGTCGATATTCCTCGTTGGCACGGCCACTAGTGACAAATGCACATTTGGCAACACTGCACGGGGGTTTCACCTTAACACGCTGTTACTTGTTGCAAGCATATTGGATCCCCAAAGGGCGCTCCTTGATCAAGGAGGTCATTCGACAATGTCTGCGATGCTTGCGATTCAGTGGAGCCACTGGAAGTCAACAGATGGGTGACCTACCAGCTACACGACTCCAACCCTCCAGACCCTTTCGGCGAAGTGGTGTCGACTACGCTGGACCACTCATGCTGCGCACCACTAAAGGAAGGGGACACAAGGCCTATAAGGGCTATATTGCGGTCTTCGTGTGCCTCTGCACCAAGGCCGTCCACCTGGAAGTGGTCTCAGATCTGACTGCTACTACCTTTATTGCTGCTTTTCGCAGGTTTGTTTCTCGCCGTGGTCACTGTGCCGAAATGCTCAGTGACAACTCCACCACGTTCCGAGGAGCAGATGGGGAGCTGAGGGGACTCTTCAAAGCAGCGTCTAAATTCTACAACGAGGTCGCTGAGGTCTTGGCGATGGACGGAACGAAGTGGTCATTCATTCCCCCTTATTCGCCCCACTTTGGAGGCCTATGGGAGGCCGCCGTAAAGTCCGCCAAGTATCACCTGCGGCGAGTCGTCGGAGATCATACACTGACGTTCGAAGAACTCACAACCTTGTTGTGCCAAATTGAGGCTTGCCTTAATTCAAGGCCGCTTACCGCTCTAACCGCTGACCCCTCGGATCTTTCTTCGCTGACTCCAGGTCACTTTCTGGTCGGCGAGCCCTTGGTGTCCGTTCCAGAACCAAATTCCGAGGATTTCTCTGTCCACGGGCTAGCACGTTGGAAACTAGTTTCTAACTTGCGTGACCATTTTTGGCGTAGGTGGGTACAGGAGTATCTCCATCAGCTCCAGCAACTTCCCAAATGGAGGCGACGTCAATTGAACTGGACGGCCGGAGCCCTGGTCCTGGTTAAGGACGAACTCCTGCCGCCAACAAAGTGGCGCTTAGCCAGAATCTTGGAGACCTATCCGGGGAAGGATGGCCTAGTTCGTGTCGTCAAGGTTCGCACCCTCAACAAGACGGCTATACGTTCCATCGGGACGCTGTGCCCTTTGCCTGCGTGGACTCAAGAATCATCCACCAAGGACAACCCGAACACTGGACATCCCACGTCACTACCCGACGCGCCGTAATGCTTGCGGAGCGGTCGGTCGTCACGGCGGGCGGCGTGCCCTTCCGTTGGATCCGTCCTCCGAGCTCGCCGATCTATTGGCGAAGCGATACGACGAAGCTTCCTGATGCGTCCATGGCCCTCACGAACGCTGCGCTTAGACTGCCAAGGCTTGACACCCGGCGCCTCTTGAGGGCTCCGCTCATTTGCGATTGATCCCACTCGATTGTGTGCGGTTTTCTTCGTCGTCGTGCCCTCGGACGAGGCGGGCGGTATGTTCGCGAGAACGATTAGGGTTATCTATGTAAATATATTCTTTTAGGTGTAATTTAGTTTGTAAGTTGTACATAGCTCTATTATTTGTATTTGGCGCCTTCGCGCGACCAATAGCGGGCTTGCCTCGCCGATCTCGCCGTTCCCGAGGTTCGGGTGGACCGAGTAGCTCGGGCCCCGGGTGCGGCGAGGGGGTGGAGCTGCCGATTATTTCCGGCAATGCGCGAGGACCGGGTCTACTTCTTCTTATTCTAGTACATGGATAAGCACGTGCTTGAGTTTCCTCCGGGCTTTTAACGTTTTTCGGCCTCGGACTTCGAGCCGATCTCTTCCGTGGTACGCCTTTTTCGGTCTCGAGCTTCGAGCCGATCTCTGATTTGTACGGTTTCGAGGCGTTCGGTGTCTTTGCGTGAACGTCTGCGTCTAAAAATATATTGTTCTGGCAACTCGTGTCGAAAGAGTTCAATTTCCGTAGTATCCGTTTCCTAAATTGTGACGAACGAGGTCAATCCTCCCAAATCGGAAGGACATTTCGTTCAAATAGAAATAATTTTTATTCCAATGTTAATTAAATTTTTCGTTTTTAAGATAGGAAGCAGTAACAAATTTTATGTTTTTAAAGTAGGTATTCTATAAATAAATTATATAAACTTTGTAGAACATTAATCCATAAGAAACGAATATACAATTTTAATTATCTTAAATATAATGAAATCCTTCCTTGTATTATAACTCTCTGTTACAATTTTTTAAATTTTTCTTGCTTCTTTTTTTTACATATAACCCAGAAAAACCCAGAAAAACCCAGAAAAACCCAGAAAAACCCAGAAAAACCCAGAATAACCCAGAATAACCCAGATAAACCCAGAAGAAAACAGAAAAAACCAGAAATAACCAGAAAAAAAATAAACAATCAATGTTATGAAATATATAAAATGTATTGAAGTAATTCAAATGTATTTAATGTATCACTAAATATTTTGTGTTAGTAGGAAAGTTCAGGGAAAATAAATAATTAGCGTTAAAAATAAAGTGTCCGAATGCTTTAATAATCGACCGCTTAACTCTAAAAGTCGACCGGTCCGATAGTTAGTAGTCGACCCCCTTTTTTAATATGAAATTCAAAATAGGTTATGTGCGCATTACAAACTAAAATTTATTCTTGAATATAATGTGCAACATTAGTAAATAATTAATAATGACAAGAATAATGCGTAACTAAAATAAGTTCTTTTAAAAACTTTATCAAAATTTTAATAAAAAATAGAAATAATTTTTATTCCAATGTAAATTAAATTTTTCGTTTTTAAGATAGGAAGCAGTAACAAATTTTATGTTTTTAAAGTAGGTATTCTATAAATAAATTATATAAACTTTGTAGAACATTAATCCATAAGAAACGAATATACAATTTTAATTATCTTAAATATAATGAAATCCTTCCTTGTATTATAACTCTCTGTTACAATTTTTTAAATTTTTCTTGCTTCTTCTTTTTACATATAACCCAGAAAAACCCAGAAAACCCAGAAAAACCCAGAAAAACTCCGAATAACCCAGAATAACCCAGATAAACCTAGAAGAAAACAGAAAAAAACAGAAATAACCTGAAAAAAAATAAACAATCAATGTTATAAAATATATAAAATGTATTGAAGTAATTCAAATGTATTTAATGTATCACTAAATATTTTGTGATAGTAGGAAAGTTCAGGGAAAATAAATAATTAGCGTTAAAAATAAAGTGTCCGAATGCTTTAATAATCGTCCGCTTAACTCTAAAAGTCGACCGGTCCGATACCTAGTAGTCGACCCCCTTTGTTAATATGAAATTCAAAATAGGTTATGTGCGCATTACAAACTAAAATTTATTCTTGAATATAATGTGCAACATTAGTAAATAATTAATAATGACAAGAATAATGCGTAACTAAAATAAGTTCTTTTAAAAACTTTATCAAAATTTTAATAAAAAATAGAAATTATTTTTATTCCAATGTAAATTAAATTTTTCGTTTTTAAGATAGGAAGCAGTAACAAATTTTAAGTTTTTAAAGTAGGTACTCTATAAATAAATTATATAAACTTTGTAGAACATTAATCCATAAGAAACGAATATTCAATTTTAATTATCTTAAATATAATGAAATCCTTTCTTGTATTATAACTCTCTGTTACAATTTTTTAAATTTTTCCTGCTTCTTCTTTTTACATATAACCCAGAAAAACCCAGAAAAACACAGAAAAACCCAGAAAAACCCAGAAAAACCCAGAAAAACCCAGAATAACCCAGAATAACCCAGATAAACCCAGAAGAAAACAGAAAAAACCAGAAATAACCAGAAAAAAAATAAACAATCAATGTTATAAAATATATAAAATGTATTGAAGTAATTCAAATGTATTTAATGTATCACTAAATATTTTGTGTTAGTAGGAAAGTTCAGGGAAAATAAATAATTAGCGTTAAAAATAAAGTGTCCGAATGCTTTAATAATCGACCGCTTAACTCTAAAAGTCGACCGGTCCGATAGCTAGTAGTCGACCACCATTTTTAAAATGAAATTCAAAATAGGTTATGTGCGCATTACAAACTAAAATTTATTTTTGAATATAATGTGCAACATTAGTAAATAATTAATAATGACAAGAATAATGCGTAACTAAAATAAGTTCTTTTAAAAACTTTATCAAAATTTTAATAAAAAATAGAAATTATTTTTATTCCAATGTAAATTAAATTATTCGTTTTTAAGATAGGAAGCAGTAACAAATTTTAAGTATTTAAAGTATGTATTCTATAAATAAATTATATAAACTTTGTAGAACATTAATCCATAGGAATCGAATATACAATTTTAATTATCTTAAATATAATGAAATCCTTTCTTGTATTATAACTCTCTGTTACAATTTTTTAAATTTTTCTTGCTTCTTCTTTTTACATATAACCCAGAAAAACCCAGAAAAACCCAGAAAAACCCAGAAAAACCCAGAATAACCCAGAATAACCCAGATAAACCCAGAAGAAAACAGAAAAAAACATAAATAACCAGAAAAAAAATAAACAATCAATGTTATAAAATATATAAAATGTATTGAAGTAATTCAAATGTATTTAATGTATCACTAAATATTTTGTGTTAGTAGGAAAGTTCAGGGAAAATAAATAATTAGCGTTAAAAATAAAGTGTCCGAATGCTTTAATAATCGACCGCTTAACTCTAAAAGTCGACCGGTCCGATAGCTAGTAGTCGACCCCCTTTTTTAATATGAAATTCAAAATAGGTTATGTGCGCATTACAGACTAAAATTTTTTCTTGAATATAATATGCAACATTAGTAAATAATTAATAATGACAAGAATAATGCGTAACTAAAATAAGTTCTTTTAAAAACTTTATCAAAATTTTAATAAAAAATAGAAATTATTTTTATTCCAATGTAAATTAAATTTTTCGTTTTTAAGATAGGAGGCAGTAACAAATTTTAAGTATTTAAAGTATGTATTCTATAAATAAATTATATAAACTTTGTAGAACATTAATCCATAGGAAACGAATATACAATTTTAATTATCTTAAATATAATGAAATCCTTTCTTGTATTATAACACTCTGTTACAATTTTTTAAATTTTTCTAGCTTCTTCTTTTTACATATAACCCAGAAAAACCCAGAAAACCCAGAAAAACCCAGAAAAACTCCGAATAACCCAGAATAACCCAGATAAACCTAGAAGAAAACAGAAAAAACCAGAAATAACCTGAAAAAAAATAAACAATCAATGTTATAAAATATATAAAATGTATTGAAGTAATTCAAATGTATTTAATGTATCACTAAATTTTTTGTGTTAGTAGGAAAGTTCAGGGAAAATAAATAATTAGCGTTAAAAATAAAGTGTCCGAATACTTTAATAATCGACCGCTTAAATCTAAAAGTCGACCGGTCCGATAGTTAGTAGTCGACCCCCTTTTTTAATATGAAATTCAAAATAGGTTATGTGCGCATTACAAACTAAAATTTATTCTTGAATATAATGTGCAACATTAGTAAATAATTAATAATGACAAGAATAATGCGTAACTAAAATAGGTTCTTTTAAAAACTTTATCAAAATTTTAATAAAAAATAGAAATTATTTTTATTCCAATGTAAATTAAATTTTTCGTTTTTAAGATAGGAAGCAGTAACAAATTTTAAGTTTTTAAAGTAGGTATTCTATAAATAAATTATATAAACTTTGTAGAAAATTAATCCATAAGAAACGAATATACAATTTTAATTATGTTAAATATAATGAAATCCTTTCTTGTATTATAACTCTCTGTTACAATTTTTTAAATTTTTCTTGCTTCTTCTTTTTACATATAACCCAGAAAAACCCAGAAAAACCCAGAAAAACCCAGAAAAACCCAGAAAAACCCAGAATAACCCAGAATAACCCAGATAAACCCAGAAGAAAACAGAAAAAACCAGAAATAACCAGAAAAAAAATAAACAATCAATGTTATAAAATATATAAAATGTATTGAAGTAATTCAAATGTATTTAATGTATCACTAAATATTTTGTGTTAGTAGGAAAGTTCAGGGAAAATAAATAATTAGCGTTAAAAATAAAGTGTCCGAATGCTTTAATAATCGTCCGCTTAACTCTAAAAGTCGACCGGTCCGATACCTATTAGTCGACCCCCTTTTTTAATATGAAATTCAAAATAGGTTATGTGCGCATTACAAACTAAAATTTATTCTTGAATATAATGTGCAACATTAGTAAATAATTAATAATGACAAGAATAATGCGTAACTAAAATAAGTTCTTTTAAAAACTTTATCAAAATTTTAATAAAAAATAGAAATTATTTTTATTCCAATGTAAATTAAATTTTTCGATTTTAAGAGAGTAAGCAGTAACAAATTTCAAGTTTTTAAAGTAGGTATTATATAAATAAATTATATAAACTTTGTAGAACATTAATCCATAAGAAACGAATATACAATTTTAATTATCTTAAATATAATGAAATCCTTTCTTGTATTATAACTCTCTGTTACAATTTTTTAAATTTTTCCTGCTTCTTCTTTTTACATATAACCCAGAAAAACACAGAAAAACACAGAAAAACCCAGAAAAACCCAGAAAAACCCAGAAAAACCCAGAAAAACCCAGAATAACCCAGAATAACCCAGAAAAACCCAGAAGAAAACAAAAAAAAACCAGAAATAACCAGAAAAAAAATAAACAATCAATGTTATAAAATATATAAAATGTATTGAAGTAATTCAAATGTATTTAATGTATCACTAAATATTTTGTGTTAGTAGGAAAGGTCAGGGAAAATAAATAATTAGCGTTAAAAATAAAGTGTCCGAATGCTTTAATAATCGACCGCTTAACTCTAAAAGTCGACCGGTCCGATAGCTAGTAGTCGACCCCCTTTTTTAATATGAAATTCAAAATAGGTTATGTGCGCATTACAAACTAAAATTTATTCTTGAATATAATGTGCAACATTAGTAAATAATTAATAATGACAAGAATAATGCGTAACTAAAATAAGTTCTTTTAAAAACTTTATCAAAATTTTAATAAAAAATAGAAATTATTTTTATTCCAATGTAAATTAAATTTTTCGTTTTTAAGATAGGAAGCAGTAACAAATTTTAAGTTTTTAAAGTAGGTATTCTATAAATAAATTATATAAACTTTGTAGAACATTAATCCATAGGAATCGAATATACAATTTTAATTATCTTAAATATAATGAAATCCTTTCTTGTATTATAACTCTCTGTTACAATTTTTTAAATTTTTCTTGCTTCTTCTTTTTACATATAACCCAGAAAAACCCAGAAAAACCCAGAAAAACCCAGAAAAACCCAGAATAACCCAGAATAACCCAGATAAACCCAGAAGAAAACAGAAAAAAACATAAATAACCAGAAAAAAATAAACAATCAATGTTATAAAATATATAAAATGTATTGAAGTAATTCAAATGTATTTAATGTATCACTAAATATTTTGTGTTAGTAGGAAAGTTCAGGGAAAATAAATAATTAGCGTTAAAAATAAAGTGTCCGAATGCTTTAATAATCGACCGCTTAACTCTAAAAGTCGACCGGTCCGATAGCTAGTAGTCGACCCCCTTTTTTAATATGAAATTCAAAATAGGTTATGTGCGCATTACAAACTAAAATTTATTCTTGAATATAATGTGCAACATTAGTAAATAATTAATAATGACAAGAATAATGCGTAACTAAAATAAGTTCTTTTAAAAACTTTATCAAAATTTTAATAAAAAATAGAAATTATTTTTATTCCAATGTAAATTAAATTTTTCGATTTTAAGAGAGTAAGCAGTAACAAATTTCAAGTTTTTAAAGTAGGTATTATATAAATAAATTATATAAACTTTGTAGAACATTAATCCATAAGAAACGAATATACAATTTTAATTATCTTAAATATAATGAAATCCTTTCTTGTATTATAACACTCTGTTACAATTTTTTAAATTTTTCTAGCTTCTTCTTTTTACATATAACCCAGAAAAACCCAGAAAACCCAGAAAAACCCAGAATAACCCAGAATAACCCAGATAAACCCAGAAAAAAACATAAATAACCAGAAAAAATATAAACAATCAATGTTATAAAATATATAAAATGTATTGAAGTAATTCAAATGTATTTACTGTATCACTAAATATTTTGTGTTAGTAGGAAAGTTCAGGGAAAATAAATAATTAGCGTTAAAAATAAAGTGTCCGAATGCTTTAATAATCGACCGCTTAACTCTAAAAGTCGACCGGTCCGATAGCTAGTAGTCGACCCCCTTTTTTAATATGAAATTCAAAATAGGTTATGTGCGCATTACAATCTAAAATTTATTCTTGAATATAATGTGCAACATTAGTAAATAATTAATAATGACAAGAATAATGCGTAACTAAAATAAGTTCTTTTAAAAACTTTATCAAAATTTTAATAAAAAATAGAAATTATTTTTATTCCAATGTAAATTAAATTATTCGTTTTTAAGATAGGAAGCAGTAACAAATTTTAAGTATTTAAAGTATGTATTCAATAAATAAATTATATAAACTTTGTAGAACATTAATCCATACGAATCGAATATACAATTTTAATTATCTTAAATATAATGAAATCCTTTCTTGTATTATAACTCTCTGTTACAATTTTTTAAATTTTTCTTGCTTCTTCTTTTTACATATAACCCAGAAAAACCCAGAAAAACCCAGAAAAACCCAGAAAAACCCAGAATAACCCAGAATAACCCAGATAAACCCAGAAGAAAACAGAAAAAAACATAAATAACCAGAAAAAAAATAAACAATCAATGTTATAAAATATATAAAATGTATTGAAGTAATTCAAATGTATTTAATGTATCACTAAATATTTTGTGTTAGTAGGAAAGTTCAGGGAAAATAAATAATTAGCGTTAAAAATAAAGTGTCCGAATGCTTTAATAATCGACCGCTTAACTCTAAAAGTCGACCGGTCCGATAGCTAGTAGTCGACCCCCTTTTTTAATATGAAATTCAAAATAGGTTATGTGCGCATTACAAACTAAAATTTATTCTTGAATATAATGTGCAACATTAGTAAATAATTAATAATGACAAGAATAATGCGTAACTAAAATAAGTTCTTTTAAAAACTTTATCAAAATTTTAATAAAAAATAGAAATTATTTTTATTCCAATGTAAATTAAATTATTCGTTTTTAAGATAGGAAGCAGTAACATATTTTAAGTATTTAAAGTATGTATTCTATAAATAAATTATATAAACTTTGTAGAACATTAATCCATAGGAATCGAATATACAATTTTAATTATCTTAAATATAATGAAATCCTTTCTTGTATTATAACTCTCTGTTACAATTTTTTAAATTTTTCTTGCTTCTTCTTTTTACATATAACCCAGAAAAACCCAGAATAACCCAGAAAAAACCCAGAAAAACCCAGAAAAACCCAGAATAACCCAGAATAACCCAGATAAACCCAGAAGAAAACAGAAAAAAACATAAATAACCAGAAAAAAAATAAACAATCAATGTTATAAAATATATAAAATGTATTGAAGTAATTGAAATGTATTTAATGTATCACTAAATATTTTGTGTTAGTAGGAAAGTTCAGGGAAAATAAATAATTAGCGTTAAAAATAAAGTGTCCGAATGCTTTAATAATCGACCGCTTAACTCTAAAAGTCGACCGGTCCGATAGCTAGTAGTCGACCCCCTTTTTTAATATGAAATTCAAAATAGGTTATGTGCGCATTACAAACTAAAATTTATTCTTGAATATAATGTGCAACATTAGTAAATAATTAATAATGACAAGAATAATGCGTAACTAAAATAAGTTCTTTTAAAAACTTTATCAAAATTTTAATAAAAAATATAAATTATTTTTATTCCAATGTAAATTAAATTTTTCGTTTTTAAGATAGGAGGCAGTAACAAATTTTAAGTATTTAAAGTATGTATTCTATAAATAAATTATATAAACTTTGTAGAACATTAATCCATAGGAAACGAATATACAATTTTAATTATCTTAAATATAATGAAATCCTTTCTTGTATTATAACACTCTGTTACAATTTTTTAAATTTTTCTAGCTTCTTCTTTTTACATATAACCCAGAAAAACCCAGAAAACCCAGAAAAACCCAGAAAAACTCCGAATAACCCAGAATAACCCAGATAAACCTAGAAGAAAACAGAAAAAACCAGAAATAACCTGAAAAAAAATAAACAATCAATGTTATAAAATATATAAAATGTATTGAAGTAATTCAAATGTATTTAATGTATCACTAAATTTTTTGTGTTAGTAGGAAAGTTCAGGGAAAATAAATAATTAGCGTTAAAAATAAAGTGTCCGAATACTTTAATAATCGACCGCTTAAATCTAAAAGTCGACCGGTCCGATAGTTAGTAGTCGACCCCCTTTTTTAATATGAAATTCAAAATAGGTTATGTGCGCATTACAAACTAAAATTTATTCTTGAATATAATGTGCAACATTAGTAAATAATTAATAATGACAAGAATAATGCGTAACTAAAATAGGTTCTTTTAAAAACTTTATCAAAATTTTAATAAAAAATAGAAATTATTTTTATTCCAATGTAAATTAAATTTTTCGTTTTTAAGATAGGAAGCAGTAACAAATTTTAAGTTTTTAAAGTAGGTATTCTATAAATAAATTATATAAACTTTGTAGAAAATTAATCCATAAGAAACGAATATACAATTTTAATTATGTTAAATATAATGAAATCCTTTCTTGTATTATAACTCTCTGTTACAATTTTTTAAATTTTTCTTGCTTCTTCTTTTTACATATAACCCAGAAAAACCCAGAAAAACCCAGAAAAACCCAGAAAAACCCAGAAAAACCCAGAAAAACCCAGAATAACCCAGAATAACCCAGATAAACCCAGAAGAAAACAGAAAAAACCAGAAATAACCAGAAAAAAAATAAACAATCAATGTTATAAAATATATAAAATGTATTGAAGTAATTCAAATGTATTTAATGTATCACTAAATATTTTGCGTTAGTAGGAAAGTTCAGGGAAAATAAATAATTAGCGTTAAAAATAAAGTGTCCGAATGCTTTAATAATCGTCCGCTTAACTCTAAAAGTCGACCGGTCCGATACCTATTAGTCGACCCCCTTTTTTAATATGAAATTCAAAATAGGTTATGTGCGCATTACAAACTAAAATTTATTTTTGAATATAATGTGCAACATTAGTAAATAATTAATAATGACAAGAATAATGCGTAACTAAAATAAGTTCTTTTAAAAACTTTATCAAAATTTTAATAAAAAATAGAAATTATTTTTATTCCAATGTAAATTAAATTTTTCGTTTTTAAGGTAGAAAGCAGTAACAAATTTTAAGTTTTTAAAGTAGGTATTCTATAAATAAATTATATAAACTTTGTAGAACATTAATCCATAAGAAACGAATATACAATTTTAATTATCTTAAATATAATGAAATCCTTTCTTGTATTATAACTCTCTGTTACAATTTTTTAAATTTTTCCTGCTTCTTCTTTTTACATATAACCCAGAAAAACACAGAAAAACACAGAAAAACCCAGAAAAACTCTGAAAAACCCAGAAAAACCCAGAATAACCCAGAATAACCCAGAAAAACCCAGAAGAAAACAAAAAAAAACCAGAAATAACCAGAAAAAAAATAAACAATCAATGTTATAAAATATATAAAATGTATTGAAGTAATTCAAATGTATTTAATGTATCACTAAATATTTTGTGTTAGTAGGAAAGGTCAGGGAAAATAAATAATTAGCGTTAAAAATAAAGTGTCCGAATGCTTTAATAATCGACCGCTTAACTCTAAAAGTCGACCGGTCCGATAGCTAGTAGTCGACCCCCTTTTTTAATATGAAATTCAAAATAGGTTATGTGCGCATTACAAACTAAAATTTATTCTTGAATATAATGTGCAACATTAGTAAATAATTAATAATGACAAGAATAATGCGTAACTAAAATAAGTTCTTTTAAAAACTTTATCAAAATTTTAATAAAAAATAGAAATTATTTTTATTCCAATGTAAATTAAATTTTTCGTTTTTAAGATAGGAAGCAGTAACAAATTTTAAGTTTTTAAAGTAGGTATTCTATAAATAAATTATATAAACTTTGTAGAACATTAATCCATAGGAATCGAATATACAATTTTAATTATCTTAAATATAATGAAATCCTTTCTTGTATTATAACTCTCTGTTACAATTTTTTAAATTTTTCTTGCTTCTTCTTTTTACATATAACCCAGAAAAACCCAGAAAAACCCAGAAAAACCCAGAAAAACCCAGAAAAACCCAGAATAACCCAGAATAACCCAGATAAACCCAGAAGAAAACAGAAAAAAACATAAATAACCAGAAAAAAATAAACAATCAATGTTATAAAATATATAAAATGTATTGAAGTAATTCAAATGTATTTAATGTATCACTAAATATTTTGTGTTAGTAGGAAAGTTCAGGGAAAATAAATAATTAGCGTTAAAAATAAAGTGTCCGAATGCTTTAATAATCGACCGCTTAACTCTAAAAGTCGACCGGTCCGATAGCTAGTAGTCGACCCCCTTTTTTAATATGAAATTCAAAATAGGTTATGTGCGCATTACAAACTAAAATTTATTCTTGAATATAATGTGCAACATTAGTAAATAATTAATAATGACAAGAATAATGCGTAACTAAAATAAGTTCTTTTAAAAACTTTATCAAAATTTTAATAAAAAATAGAAATTATTTTTATTCCAATGTAAATTAAATTTTTCGATTTTAAGAGAGTAAGCAGTAACAAATTTCAAGTTTTTAAAGTAGGTATTATATAAATAAATTATATAAACTTTGTAGAACATTAATCCATAAGAAACGAATATACAATTTTAATTATCTTAAATATAATGAAATCCTTTCTTGTATTATAACACTCTGTTACAATTTTTTAAATTTTTCTAGCTTCTTCTTTTTACATATAACCCAGAAAAACCCAGAAAACCCAGAAAAACCCAGAAAAACTCCGAATAACCCAGAAAAACCCAGATAAACCCAGAAGAAAACAGAAAAAACCAGAAATAACCAGAAAAAAATAAACAATCAATGTTATAAAATATATAAAATGTATTGAAGTAATACAAATGTATTTACTGTATCACTAAATATTTTGTGTTAGTAGGAAAGTTCAGGGAAAATAAATAATTAGCGTTCAAAATAAAGTGTCCAAATGCTTTAATAATCGATCGCTTAACTCTAAAAGACGACCGGTCCGATAGCTAGTAGTCGACCCCCTTTTTTAATATGAAATTCAAAATAGGTTATGTGCGCATTACAGACTAAAATTTTTTCTTGAATATAATGTGCAACATTAGTAAATAATTAATAATGACAAGAATAATGCGTAACTAAAATAAGTTCTTTTAAAAACTTTATCAAAATTTTAATAAAAAATAGAAATTATTTTTATTCCAATGTAAATTAAATTTTTCGTTTTTAAGATAGGAAGCAGTAACAAATTTTAAGTTTTTAAAGTAGGTATTCTATAAATAAATTATATAAACTTTGTAGAACATTAATCCATAGGAATCGAATATACAATTTTAATTATCTTAAATATAATGAAATCCTTTCTTGTATTATAACTCTCTGTTACAATTTTTTAAATTTTTCTTGCTTCTTCTTTTTACATATAACCCAGAAAAACCCAGAAAAACCCAGAAAAACCCAGAAAAACCCAGAATAACCCAGAATAACCCAGATAAACCCAGAAGAAAACAGAAAAAAACATAAATAACCAGAAAAAAAATAAACAATCAATGTTATAAAATATATAAAATGTATTGAAGTAATTCAAATGTATTTAATGTATCACTAAATATTTTGTGTTAGTAGGAAAGTTCAGGGAAAATAAATAATTAGCGTTAAAAATAAAGTGTCCGAATGCTTTAATAATCGACCGCTTAACTCTAAAAGTCGACCGGTCCGATAGCTAGTAGTCGACCCCCTTTTTTAATATGAAATTCAAAATAGGTTATGTGCGCATTACAAACTAAAATTTATTCTTGAATATAATGTGCAACATTAGTAAATAATTAATAATGACAAGAATAATGCGTAACTCAAATAAGTTCTTTTAAAAACTTTATCAAAATTTTAATAAAAAATAGAAATTATTTTTATTCCAATGTAAATTAAATTTTTCGATTTTAAGAGAGTAAGCAGTAACAAATTTCAAGTTTTTAAAGTAGGTATTATATAAATAAATTATATAAACTTTGTAGAACATTAATCCATAAGAAACGAATATACAATTTTAATTATCTTAAATATAATGAAATCCTTTCTTGTATTATAACACTCTGTTACAATTTTTTAAATTTTTCTAGCTTCTTCTTTTTACATATAACCCAGAAAAACCCAGAAAACCCAGAAAAACCCAGAAAAACTCCGAATAACCCAGAAAAACCCAGCTAAACCCAGAAGAAAACAGAAAAAACCAGAAATAACCAGAAAAAAATAAACAATCAATGTTATAAAATATATAAAATGTATTGAAGTAATACAAATGTATTTACTGTATCACTAAATATTTTGTGTTAGTAGGAAAGTTCAGGGAAAATAAATAATTAGCGTTCAAAATAAAGTGTCCGAATGCTTTAATAATCGACCGCTTAACTCTAAAAGTCGACCGGTCCGTTAGCTAGTAGTCGACCCCCTTTTTTAATATGAAATTCAAAATAGGTTATGTGCGCATTACAAACTAAAATTTATTCTTGAATATAATGTGCAACATTAGTAAATAATTAATAATGACAAGAATAATGCGTAACTAAAATAAGTTCTTTTAAAAACTTTATCAAAATTTTAATAAAAAATAGAAATAATTTTTATTCCAATGTAAATTAAATTTTTCGTTTTTAAGATAGGAAGCAGTAACAAATTTTATGTTTTTAAAGTAGGTATTCTATAAATAAATTATATAAACTTTGTAGAACATTAATCCATAAGAAACGAATATACAATTTTAATTATCTTAAATATAATGAAATCCTTCCTTGTATTATAACTCTCTGTTACAATTTTTTAAATTTTTCTTGCTTCTTCTTTTTACATATAACCCAGAAAAACCCAGAAAAACCGAGAAAAACCCAGAAAAACCCAGAATAACCCAGATAAACCCAGAAGAAAACAGAAAAAACCAGAAATAACCAGAAAAAAAATAAACAATCAGTGTTATAAAACATATAAAATGTATTGAAGTAATTCAAATGTATTTAATGTATCACTAAATATTTTGTGTTAGTAGGCAAGTTCAGGGAAAATAAATAATTAGCGTTAAAAATAAAGTGTCCGAATGCTTTAATAATCGACCGCTTAACTCTAAAAGTCGACCGGTCCGATAGCTAGTAGTCGACCCCCTTTTTTAATATGAAATTCAAAATAGGTTATGTGCGCATTACAAACTAAAATTTATTCTTGAATATAATGTGCAACATTAGTAAATAATTAATAATGACAAGAATAATGCGTAACTAAAATAAGTTCTTTTAAAAACTTTATCAAAATTTTAATAAAAAATAGAAATTATTTTTATTCCAATGTAAATTAAATTTTTCGTTTTTAAGGTAGGAAGCAGTAACAAATTTTAAGTTTTTAAAGTAGGTATTCTATAAATAAATTATATAAACTTTGTAGAACATTAATCCATAAGAAACGAATATACAATTTTAATTATCTTAAATATAATGAAATCCTTTCTTGTATTATAACTCTCTGTTACAATTTTTTAAATTTTTCCTGCTTCTTCTTTTTACATATAACCCAGAAAAACACAGAAAAACACAGAAAAACCCAGAAAAACCCAGAAAAACCCAGAAAAACCCAGAATAACCCAGAATAACCCAGAAAAACCCAGAAGAAAACAAAAAAAAAACAGAAATAACCAGAAAAAAAATAAACAATCAATGTTATAAAATATATAAAATGTATTGAAGTAATTCAAATGTATTTAATGTATCACTAAATATTTTGTGTTAGTAGGAAAGGTCAGGGAAAATAAATAATTAGCGTTAAAAATAAAGTGTCCGAATGCTTTAATAATCGACCGCTTAACTCTAAAAGTCGACCGGTCCGATAGCTAGTAGTCGACCCCCTTTTTTAATATGAAATTCAAAATAGGTTATGTGCGCATTACAAACTAAAATTTATTCTTGAATATAATGTGCAACATTAGTAAATAATTAATAATGACAAGAATAATGCGTAACTAAAATAAGTTCTTTTAAAAACTTTATCAAAATTTTAATAAAAAATAGAAATTATTTTTATTCCAATGTAAATTAAATTTTTCGTTTTTAAGATAGGAAGCAGTAACAAATTTTAAGTTTTTAAAGTAGGTATTCTATAAATAAATTATATAAACTTTGTAGAACATTAATCCATAGGAATCGAATATACAATTTTAATTATCTTAAATATAATGAAATCCTTTCTTGTATTATAACTCTCTGTTACAATTTTTTAAATTTTTCTTGCTTCTTCTTTTTACATATAACCCAGAAAAACCCAGAAAAACCCAGAAAAACCCAGAAAAACCCAGAATAACCCAGAATAACCCAGATAAACCCAGAAGAAAACAGAAAAAAACATAAATAACCAGAAAAAAAATAAACAATCAATGTTATAAAATATATAAAATGTATTGAAGTAATTCAAATGTATTTAATGTATCACTAAATATTTTGTGTTAGTAGGAAAGTTCAGGGAAAATAAATAATTAGCGTTAAAAATAAAGTGTCCGAATGCTTTAATAATCGACCGCTTAACTCTAAAAGTCGACCGGTCCGATAGCTAGTAGTCGACCCCCTTTTTTAATATGAAATTCAAAATAGGTTATGTGCGCATTACAATCTAAAATTTATTCTTGAATATAATGTGCAACATTAGTAAATAATTAATAATGACAAGAATAATGCGTAACTAAAATAAGTTCTTTTAAAAACTTTATCAAAATTTTAATAAAAAATAGAAATTATTTTTATTCCAATGTAAATTAAATTTTTCGATTTTAAGAGAGTAAGCAGTAACAAATTTCAAGTTTTTAAAGTAGGTATTATATAAATAAATTATATAAACTTTGTAGAACATTAATCCATAAGAAACGAATATACAATTTTAATTATCTTAAATATAATGAAATCCTTTCTTGTATTATAACACTCTGTTACAATTTTTTAAATTTTTCTAGCTTCTTCTTTTTACATATAACCCAGAAAAACCCAGAAAACCCAGAAAAACCCAGAAAAACTCCGAATAACCCAGAAAGACCCAGATAAACCCAGAAGAAAACAGAAAAAACCAGAAATAACCAGAAAAAAATAAACAATCAATGTTATAAAATATATAAAATGTATTGAAGTAATACAAATGTATTTACTGTATCACTAAATATTTTGTGTTAGTAGGAAAGTTCAGGGAAAATAAATAATTAGCGTTCAAAATAAAGTGTCCAAATGCTTTAATAATCGATCGCTTAACTCTAAAAGACGACCGGTCCGATAGCTAGTAGTCGACCCCCTTTTTTAATATGAAATTCAAAATAGGTTATGTGCGCATTACAGACTAAAATTTTTTCTTGAATATAATGTGCAACATTAGTAAATAATTAATAATGACAAGAATAATGCGTAACTAAAATAAGTTCTTTTAAAAACTTTATCAAAATTTTAATAAAAAATAGAAATTATTTTTATTCCAATGTAAATTAAATTTTTCGTTTTTAAGATAGGAAGCAGTAACAAATTTTAAGTTTTTAAAGTAGGTATTCTATAAATAAATTATATAAACTTTGTAGAACATTAATCCATAGGAATCGAATATACAATTTTAATTATCTTAAATATAATGAAATCCTTTCTTGTATTATAACTCTCTGTTACAATTTTTTAAATTTTTCTTGCTTCTTCTTTTTACATATAACCCAGAAAAACCCAGAAAAACCCAGAAAAACCCAGAAAAACCCAGAATAACCCAGAATAACCCAGATAAACCCAGAAGAAAACAGAAAAAAACATAAATAACCAGAAAAAAAATAAACAATCAATGTTATAAAATATATAAAATGTATTGAAGTAATTCAAATGTATTTAATGTATCACTAAATATTTTGTGTTAGTAGGAAAGTTCAGGGAAAATAAATAATTAGCGTTAAAAATAAAGTGTCCGAATGCTTTAATAATCGACCGCTTAACTCTAAAAGTCGACCGGTCCGATAGCTAGTAGTCGACCCCCTTTTTTAATATGAAATTCAAAATAGGTTATGTGCGCATTACAAACTAAAATTTATTCTTGAATATAATGTGCAACATTAGTAAATAATTAATAATGACAAGAATAATGCGTAACTAAAATAAGTTCTGTTAAAAACTTTATCAAAATTTTAATAAAAAATAGAAATTATTTTTATTCCAATGTAAATTAAATTTTTCGATTTTAAGAGAGTAAGCAGTAACAAATTTCAAGTTTTTAAAGTAGGTATTATATAAATAAATTATATAAACTTTGTAGAACATTAATCCATAAGAAACGAATATACAATTTTAATTATCTTAAATATAATGAAATCCTTTCTTGTATTATAACACTCTGTTACAATTTTTTAAATTTTTCTAGCTTCTTCTTTTTACATATAACCCAGAAAAACCCAGAAAACCCAGAAAAACCCAGAAAAACTCCGAATAACCCAGAAAAACCCAGCTAAACCCAGAAGAAAACAGAAAAAACCAGAAATAACCAGAAAAAAATAAACAATCAATGTTATAAAATATATAAAATGTATTGAAGTAATACAAATGTATTTACTGTATCACTAAATATTTTGTGTTAGTAGGAAAGTTCAGGGAAAATAAATAATTAGCGTTCAAAATAAAGTGTCCGAATGCTTTAATAATCGACCGCTTAACTCTAAAAGTCGACCGGTCCGTTAGCTAGTAGTCGACCCCCTTTTTTAATATGAAATTCAAAATAGGTTATGTGCGCATTACAAACTAAAATTTATTCTTGAATATAATGTGCAACATTAGTAAATAATTAATAATGACAAGAATAATGCGTAACTAAAATAAGTTCTTTTAAAAACTTTATCAAAATTTTAATAAAAAATAGAAATTATTTTTATTCCAATGTAAATTAAATTTTTCGTTTTTAAGATAGGAAGCAGTAACAAATTTTAAGTTTTTAAAGTAGGTATTCTATAAATAAATTATATAAACTTTGTAGAACATTAATCCATAGGAATCGAATATACAATTTTAATTATCTTAAATATAATGAAATCCTTTCTTGTATTATAACTCTCTGTTACAATTTTTTAAATTTTTCTTGCTTCTTCTTTTTACATATAACCCAGAAAAACCCAGAAAAACCCAGAAAAACCCAGAAAAACCCAGAATAACCCAGAATAACCCAGATAAACCCAGAAGAAAACAGAAAAAAACATAAATAACCAGAAAAAAAATAAACAATCAATGTTATAAAATATATAAAATGTATTGAAGTAATTCAAATGTATTTAATGTATCACTAAATATTTTGTGTTAGTAGGAAAGTTCAGGGAAAATAAATAATTAGCGTTAAAAATAAAGTGTCCGAATGCTTTAATAATCGACCGCTTAACTCTAAAAGTCGACCGGTCCGATAGCTAGTAGTCGACCCCCTTTTTTAATATGAAATTCAAAATAGGTTATGTGCGCATTACAAACTAAAATTTATTCTTGAATATAATGTGCAACATTAGTAAATAATTAATAATGACAAGAATAATGCGTAACTAAAATAAGTTCTGTTAAAAACTTTATCAAAATTTTAATAAAAAATAGAAATTATTTTTATTCCAATGTAAATTAAATTTTTCGATTTTAAGAGAGTAAGCAGTAACAAATTTCAAGTTTTTAAAGTAGGTATTATATAAATAAATTATATAAACTTTGTAGAACATTAATCCATAAGAAACGAATATACAATTTTAATTATCTTAAATATAATGAAATCCTTTCTTGTATTATAACACTCTGTTACAATTTTTTAAATTTTTCTAGCTTCTTCTTTTTACATATAACCCAGAAAAACCCAGAAAACCCAGAAAAACCCAGAAAAACTCCGAATAACCCAGAAAAACCCAGCTAAACCCAGAAGAAAACAGAAAAAACCAGAAATAACCAGAAAAAAATAAACAATCAATGTTATAAAATATATAAAATGTATTGAAGTAATACAAATGTATTTACTGTATCACTAAATATTTTGTGTTAGTAGGAAAGTTCAGGGAAAATAAATAATTAGCGTTCAAAATAAAGTGTCCGAATGCTTTAATAATCGACCGCTTAACTCTAAAAGTCGACCGGTCCGTTAGCTAGTAGTCGACCCCCTTTTTTAATATGAAATTCAAAATAGGTTATGTGCGCATTACAAACTAAAATTTATTCTTGAATATAATGTGCAACATTAGTAAATAATTAATAATGACAAGAATAATGCGTAACTAAAATAAGTTCTTTCAAAAACTTTATCAAAATTTTAATAAAAAATAGAAATAATTTTTATTCCAATGTAAATTAAATTTTTCGTTTTTAAGATAGGAAGCAGTAACAAATTTTATGTTTTTAAAGTAGGTATTCTATAAATAAATTATATAAACTTTGTAGAACATTAATCCATAAGAAACGAATATACAATTTTAATTATCTTAAATATAATGAAATCCTTCCTTGTATTATAACTCTCTGTTACAATTTTTTAAATTTTTCTTGCTTCTTCTTTTTACATATAACCCAGAAAAACCCAGAAAAACCCAGAAAAACCCAGAATAACCCAGATAAACCCAGAAGAAAACAGAAAAAACCAGAAATAACCAGAAAAAAAATAAACAATCAGTGTTATAAAACATATAAAATGTATTGAAGTAATTCAAATGTATTTAATGTATCACTAAATATTTTGTGTTAGTAGGCAAGTTCAGGGAAAATAAATAATTAGCGTTAAAAATAAAGTGTCCGAATGCTTTAATAATCGACCGCTTAACTCTAAAAGTCGACCGGTCCGATAGCTAGTAGTCGACCCCCTTTTTTAATATGAAATTCAAAATAGGTTATGTGCGCATTACAAACTAAAATTTATTCTTGAATATAATGTGCAACATTAGTAAATAATTAATAATGACAAGAATAATGCGTAACTAAAATAAGTTCTTTTAAAAACTTTATCAAAATTTTAATAAAAAATAGAAATTATTTTTATTCCAATGTAAATTAAATTTTTCGTTTTTAAGATTGGAAGCAGTAACAAATTTTAAGTTTTTAAAGTAGGTATTCTATAAATAAATTATATAAACTTTGTAGAACATTAATCCATACGAATCGAATATACAATTTTAATTATCTTAAATATAATGAAATCCTTTCTTGTATTATAACTCTCTGTTACAATTTTTTAAATTTTTCTTGCTTCTTCTTTTTACATATAACCCAGAAAAACCCAGAAAAACCCAGAAAAACCCAGAAAAACCCAGAAAAACCCAGAATAACCCAGAATAACCCAGATAAACCCAGAAGAAAACAGAAAAAAACATAAATAACCAGAAAAAAAATAAACAATCAATGTTATAAAATATATAAAATGTATTGAAGTAATTCAAATGTATTTAATGTATCACTAAATATTTTGTGTTAGTAGGAAAGTTCAGGGAAAATAAATAATTAGCGTTAAAAATAAAGTGTCCGAATGCTTTAATAATCGACCGCTTAACTCTAAAAGTCGACCGGTCCGATAGCTAGTAGTCGACCCCCTTTTTTAATATGAAATTCAAAATAGGTTATGTGCGCATTACAAACTAAAATTTATTCTTGAATATAATGTGCAACATTAGTAAATAATTAATAATGACAAGAATAATGCGTAACTAAAATAAGTTCTTTTAAAAACTTTATCAAAATTTTAATAAAAAATAGAAATTATTTTTATTCCAATGTAAATTAAATTTTTCGATTTTAAGAGAGTAAGCAGTAACAAATTTCAAGTTTTTAAAGTAGGTATTATATAAATAAATTATATAAACTTTGTAGAACATTAATCCATAAGAAACGAATATACAATTTTAATTATCTTAAATATAATGAAATCCTTCCTTGTATTATAACTCTCTGTTACAATTTTTTAAATTTTTCTTGCTTCTTCTTTTTACATATAACCCAGAAAAACCCAGAAAAACCGAGAAAAACCCAGAAAAACCCAGAATAACCCAGATAAACCCAGAAGAAAACAGAAAAAACCAGAAATAACCAGAAAAAAAATAAACAATCAGTGTTATAAAACATATAAAATGTATTGAAGTAATTCAAATGTATTTAATGTATCACTAAATATTTTGTGTTAGTAGGCAAGTTCAGGGAAAATAAATAATTAGCGTTAAAAATAAAGTGTCCGAATGCTTTAATAATCGACCGCTTAACTCTAAAAGTCGACCGGTCCGATAGCTAGTAGTCGACCCCCTTTTTTAATATGAAATTCAAAATAGGTTATGTGCGCATTACAAACTAAAATTTATTCTTGAATATAATGTGCAACATTAGTAAATAATTAATAATGACAAGAATAATGCGTAACTAAAATAAGTTCTTTTAAAAACTTTATCAAAATTTTAATAAAAAATAGAAATTATTTTTATTCCAATGTAAATTAAATTTTTCGTTTTTAAGATAGGAAGCAGTAACAAATTTTAAGTTTTTAAAGTAGGTATTCTATAAATAAATTATATAAACTTTGTAGAACATTAATCCATAGGAATCGAATATACAATTTTAATTATCTTAAATATAATGAAATCCTTTCTTGTATTATAACTCTCTGTTACAATTTTTTAAATTTTTCTTGCTTCTTCTTTTTACATATAACCCAGAAAAACCCAGAAAAACCCAGAAAAACCCAGAAAAACCCAGAATAACCCAGAATAACCCAGATAAACCCAGAAGAAAACAGAAAAAAACATAAATAACCAGAAAAAAAATAAACAATCAATGTTATAAAATATATAAAATGTATTGAAGTAATTCAAATGTATTTAATGTATCACTAAATATTTTGTGTTAGTAGGAAAGTTCAGGGAAAATAAATAATTAGCGTTAAAAATAAAGTGTCCGAATGCTTTAATAATCGACCGCTTAACTCTAAAAGTCGACCGGTCCGATAGCTAGTAGTCGACCCCCTTTTTTAATATGAAATTCAAAATAGGTTATGTGCGCATTACAATCTAAAATTTATTCTTGAATATAATGTGCAACATTAGTAAATAATTAATAATGACAAGAATAATGCGTAACTAAAATAAGTTCTTTTAAAAACTTTATCAAAATTTTAATAAAAAATAGAAATTATTTTTATTCCAATGTAAATTAAATTTTTCGATTTTAAGAGAGTAAGCAGTAACAAATTTCAAGTTTTTAAAGTAGGTATTATATAAATAAATTATATAAACTTTGTAGAACATTAATCCATAAGAAACGAATATACAATTTTAATTATCTTAAATATAATGAAATCCTTTCTTGTATTATAACACTCTGTTACAATTTTTTAAATTTTTCTAGCTTCTTCTTTTTACATATAACCCAGAAAAACCCAGAAAACCCAGAAAAACCCAGAAAAACTCCGAATAACCCAGAAAAACCCAGATAAACCCAGAAGAAAACAGAAAAAACCAGAAATAACCAGAAAAAAATAAACAATCAATGTTATAAAATATATAAAATGTATTGAAGTAATACAAATGTATTTACTGTATGACTAAATATTTTGTGTTAGTAGGAAAGTTCAGGGAAAATAAATAATTAGCGTTCAAAATAAAGTGTCCGAATGCTTTTATAATCGATCGCTTAACTCTAAAAGTCGACCGGTCCGATAGCTAGTAGTCGACCCCCTTTTTTAATATGAAATTCAAAATAGGTTATGTGCGCATTAATAACTAAAATTTTTTCTTGAATATAATGTGCAACATTTGTAAATAATTAATAATGACAAGAATAATGCGTAACTAAAATAAGTTCTTTTAAAAACTGTATCAAAATTTTAATAAAAAATTGAAATTATTTTTATTCCATTGTAAATTAAATTTTTCGTTTTTAAAATAGGAAGCAGTAACAAATTTTAAGTTTTTAAAGTAGGTATTCTATAAATAAATTATATAAACTTTGTAGAACATTAATCCATAAGAAACGAATATACAATTTTAATTATCTTAAATATAATGAAATCCTTTCTTGTATTATAACTCTCTGTTACAATTTTTTAAATTTTTCTTGCTTCTTCTTTTTACATATAACCCAGAAAAACCCAGAAAAACCCAGAAAAACCCAGAAAAACCCAGAAAAACCCAGAATAACCCAGAATAACCCAGATAAACCCAGAAGAAAACAGAAAAAACCAGAAATAACCAGAAAAAAAATAAACAATCAATGTTATAAAATATATAAAATGTATTGAAGTAATTCAAATGTATTTAATGTATCACTAAATATTTTGTGTTAGTAGGAAAGTTCGGGGAAAATAAATAATTAGCGTTAAAAATAAAGTGTCCGAATGCTTTAATAATCGACCGCTTAACTCTAAAAGTCGACCGGTCCGATAGCTAGTAGTCGACCCCCTTTTTTAATATGAAATTCAAATTAGGTTATGTGCGCATTACAAACTAAAATTTATTCTTGAATATAATGTGCAACATTAGTAAATAATTAATAATGACAAGAATAATGCGTAACTAAAATAAGTTCTTTTAAAAACTTTATCAAAATTTTAATAAAAAATAGAAATTATTTTTATTCCAATGTAAATTAAATTTTTCGTTTTTAAGATAGGAAGCAGTAACAAATTTTAAGTTTTTAAAGTAGGTATTCTATAAATAAATTATATAAACTTTGTAGAACATTGATCCATAAGAAACGAATATACAATTTTAATTATCTTAAATATAATGAAATCCTTTCTTGTATTATAACTCTCTGTTACAATTTTTTAAATTTTTCTTGCTTTTTCTTTTTACATATAACCCAGAATAACCCAGATCAACCCTGAAGAAACCAGAAAAAACCAGAATAACCCAGAATAACCCAGAAAAACCCAGAAAAATACAGAAATAACCAGAAAAAAAAATAAACAATCAATGTTATAAAATATATAAAATGTATTGAAGTAATTCAAATGTATTTAATGTATCACTAAATATTTTGTGTTAGTAGGAAAGTTCAGGGAAAATAAAAAATTAGCGTTAAAAATAAAGTGTCCGAATGCTTTAATAATCGACCGCTTAACTCTAAAAGTCGACCGGTCCGATAGCTAGTAGTCGACCCCCTTTTTTAATTTGAAATTCAAAATAGGTTATGTGCGCATTACAAACTAAAATATATTCTTGAATATAATGTGCAACATTAGTAAATAATTAATAATGACAAGAATAATGCGTAACTAAAATAAATTCTTTTAAAAACTTTATCAAAATTTTAATAAAAAATAGAAATTATTTTTATTCCAATGTAAATTAAATTTTTCGTTTTTAAAATAGGAAGCAGTAACAAATTTTAGGTTTTTAAAGTAGGTATTCTATAAATAAATTATATAAACTTTGTAGAACATTAATCCATAAGAAACGAATATACAATTTTAATTATCTTAAATATAATGAAATCCTTTCTTGTATTCCAACTCTCTGTTACAATTTTTTAAATTTTTCTTGCTTCTTCTTTTTACATATAACCCAGAATAACCCAGATAAACACAGAAGAAACCAGAAAAAACCAGAATAACCCAGAATAACCCAGAAAAACCCAGAAAAAACAGAAAGAAACAGAAATAACCAGAAAAAAAATAAACAATCAATGTTATGAAATATATAAAATGTATTGAAGTAATTCAAATGTATTTAATGTATCACTAAATATTTTGTGTTAGTAGGAAAGTTCAGGGAAAATAAATAATTAGCGTTAAAAGTAAAGTGTCCGAATGCTTTAATAATCGACCGCTTAACTCTAAAAGTCGACCGGTCCGATAGCTAGTAGTCGACCCCCTTTTTTAATTTGAAATTCAAAATAGGTTATGTGCGCATTACAAACTAAAATTTATTCTTGAATATAATGTGCAACATTAGTAAATAATTAATAATGACAAGAATAATGCGTAACTAAAATAAGTTATTTTAAAAACTTTATCAAAATTTTAATAAAAAATAGAAATTATTTTTATTCCAATGTAAATTAAATTTTTCGATTTTAAGAGAGGAAGCAGTAACAAATTTCAAGGTTTTAAAGTAGGTATTATTTAAATCAATTATATAAACTTTGTAGAACATTAATCCATAAGAAACGAATATACAATTTTAATTATCTTAAATATAATGAAATCCTTTCTTGTATTATAACACTCTGTTACAATTTTTTAAATTTTTCTAGCTTCTCCTTTTTACATATAACCCAGAAAAACCCAGAAAACCCAGAAAAACCCAGAAAAACTCAGAATAACCCAGAAAAACCCAGATAAACCCAGAAGAAAACAGAAAAAACCAGAAATAACCAGAAAAAAATAAACAATCAATGTTATAAAATATATAAAATGTATTGAAGTAATACAAATGTATTTACTGTATGACTAAATATTTTGTGTTAGTAGGAAAGTTCAGGGAAAATAAATAATTAGCGTTCAAAATAAAGTGTCCGAATGCTTTAATAATCGATCGCTTAACTCTAAAAGTCGACCGGTCCGATAGCTAGTAGTCGACCCCCTTTTTTAATATGAAATTCAAAATAGGCTATGTGCGCATTAAAAACTAAAATTTTTTCTTGAATATAATGTGCAACATTTGTAAATAATTAATAATGACAAGAATAATGCGTAACTAAAATAAGTTCTTTTAAAAACTGTATCAAAATTTTAATAAAAAATAGAAATTATTTTTATTCCAATGTAAATTAAATTTTTCGTTTTTAAGATAGGAAGCAGTAACAAATTTTAAGTATTTAAAGTATGTATTCTATAAATAAATTATATAAACTTTGTAGAACATTAATCCATAGGAAACGAATATACAATTTTAATTATCTTAAATATAATGAAATCCTTTCTTGTATTATAACTCTCTAAAGTAGTTGAGCTATCGACCGTATTTTTAGAATATAACAATAAGTGGTTTCGGCGCACTGGTTCGGTCAGTTAAACAATCTAGAAGCTAATTTGCAATTTTAATAATTATTAAAGATAAAATACCTTTGTTAAAGAATTCGAACATCATTTACTCAATCCCTTGCATGGGTTGCAACCAAGTTTACATTGGGCAAACGTCTAGACTTTTAGAAAGACGGATCTACGAACACAAAAGGAACATTTTCCTACCACCCCCACAAACGTCGGAAATTTATAATTATTAAAATTGCAAATTAGCTTCTAGATTGTTTAACTGACCGAACCAGTTCGCAGAAACCACTTATTGTTATATTCTAAAAATACGGTCGATAGCTCAAGTACTTTATTTAAAATGGAAGGCGAAATCGTTAAAAAATCACAATCCACAACAAAGGAAAGTTTCTTTAAATCAATGTCAAGAAAGTTTGGACCAGACACTATGAGAAATCTCAAGGACCTTTCCAACCAAAGAATTCATCGTATCAAGATAAGTAATAGAAAAATTTTTTTATTAAAATGCCGAGCAAGGAACGTAATACCGAGATTTATTTCAAATAATATCATCAACAATTCAAGCATATTTATGTCTTCGACCTCAGTCTCTAGCAAACTGTTGAATCTAAAAAACAAATATTCACGTAAATTATTGAACATTGCCATAAAAGACACACATAATATACAGAAGTCAATTATCAATAAAATAACACAATTAAATGAAGAAATTAGATTCAGTCTCCCCTCACACATTTTTGAAAATATTGCTCTTTTGAGGAAAAGAAATACAATAGATTATTTAAAATCCAGAAAAATAAATGTATACAAAAATTCAACAATTTGCTAGAAGTCAGAAACAATAGTTTTAACAACGACCATAATGGTTTTATATCGTTCAACAATGACACGTCCGATAATAACAACTGGTTTAAAAATCTTTCGAACGTTGAAATCCCACAGAACGTTAAAAAAGTGTTAACCTTAGGACCCAAACATGCTTTGTCTGTTTCAAAGAACTTTATCACCTCTCCTAAATTCATATCTTCGATCGAGGCAGGTTTAATAAAAATCAATGATGATAATTTACAAACCACAACCAGACTAAGAATAGTTAACAAAATTATAAATTACACCACCAATTCAATAAAACCTAATAATGAGTTATTGTCCAAATCGGAAATTATTGAAACAAAAAAGTTTTTTAAAGAAAATAGTAATTTGTTAGTGTTAAAATCTGATAAGGGTAACACTACAGTTCTAGTCGAGAAGGAGTTTTATATTTCTGAAGTGATGAAATTGTTGAACGATATAACCACATACACAGTTAGTAAATTTGAATATACATGTACCTTTGAGAAGAGATCAAACTCTATCATTTCGAATATGGTGAAAAAGAAACAGATCAGTGAACAGACAGGGAAGTCTCTAAAGACTAACAACGCTATTATACCCAGAGCGTACGCGCTTCCAAAAACTCATAAAGAAAACTTAGCTTGGAGAATTATCGTTTCTTCTATCGGTGGCCCCACTTATAAATTATCCAGTTTCCTAGCTGGCATACTTTCTAAAATAGTAGGTAAATCTTCACACCACACTGTTGATAGCTGGCAGTTTTGTAATGAAATTAGGAAAATACATATCGAAGACTCAATGCGATTGGTGTCTCTAGATGTCGTATCTCTTTTTACGAATGTACCTGTTGATCTAGCTCTGCAGGTATTACACCATCGTTGGACAGAAATTGCACAGCACACCAATATTAGCAGAGATGATTTTCTCCAAGCCGTGAAGTTTGTGTTGGAGGCCAACATTTTTTCCTTTAATGGAGTTTTTTACAAACAAGTTTTTGGAACGGCCATGGGATCTCCAATTTCCCCTGTCATCGCCAATTTGGTGATGGAAAGGTTAGAGACTGTCTCTCTCTCGAAGGTACCATTTCAATTAAAATTTTATAAGAGATATGTGGATGATATTATTACATGCATTAAATTAGAAGATTTGCCAATATTGCTTGATACATTTAATAGTTTCCACAATAGACTACAATTTACTTATGAGGTTGAAAAAGATTCTTGTTTAAGCTTTCTTGATACATTGGTCATTAGATCCAACAATAAACTTAGCACCAATTGGTATCACAAACCTAGTTGGTCGGGTAGATACATAAACTTTTTTTCGGCTCATCCCATGCAACATAAGGTGGGATTAATAAAGGGATTAATAGATCGCGCAATTTTACTCTCTGACCCTGAATTTCGACCGGCTAATCTACTCCTCATTAAAGATACTCTAAAACGTAATGGTTATCCCATAGAAATGGTCTCAACAATAATCCGTGACACCTTTTTTGAGATTTACCATCCGGCATTGATGGAAAAACGTAAGGAGGAAAAAGCCAATAAAATAGGACCGATTAGTTGGAAAAATACCGCGGTCATACCATTTAGCAATAACATTTCTAATGATATTAAAAGAATGTTCAGGAAAATAGGAATACACACCATTTTTAAAATGCCAGTTTATACTAAAAACTTGTTCCCTCCAATTAAAGATACAATACCTTTGTTAAAGAATTCGAACATCATTTACTCAATCCCTTGCATGGGTTGCAACCAAGTTTACATTGGGCAAACGTCTAGACTTTTAGTAAGACGGATCTACGAACACAAAAGGAACATTTTCCTACCACCCCCACAACATACTGCACTAACGAAACACGCATTGGAATTTGATCACAGATTTGACTTCGATAATGTTAAAATTATTGATAGAGAGGCCAATTGGAGTCGCAGAATTTTGTTGGAGACGTTGCATATGATTAAACAACCAAGCGTAAACCTTAGGTATGAAACACCTAAAATACAAGAGTACTACGCAACTTTATTAAAGCAATAAGGCTTTATGATGTAATTCCTCCAATATAGTCTTCACTTCAATTGTGACCAGTATAACCAGTTCATCTATACATAATAAAATTATATTATGTAATCAATTGGTCATATATCCTAATGCGTTGGGCCTTTACCACATGAACATCAATTAGTGGTATTTTGACAGTAGTTGTGAGGTTGAAAATGTCCGTTCTGTCAATAATTGTTAAATTCGTTCGTAATATTTAATGGTCTTTCTTTTGACTCCGTTTCTAGCCACAGTTTTGTTTCACCTTTAAATAGTCCTCCAAGTTATGTTTACCTCAGTCATGCTCCAACCGACTCGTGTGTTACACGGCATACCAAACGTGTGACTCTAAAGCAAACGCAGTATAATTTTTAATATCTTTCCTTGAAAAAGGTCTAAATCGCAGACCGAAACGTCGGAAATTTATAATTATTAAAATTGCAAATTAGCTTCTAGATTGTTTAACTGACCGAACCAGTGCGCCGAAACCACTTATTGTTATATTATAACTCTCTGTTACAATTTTTTAAATTTTTCTTGCTTCTTCTTTTTACATATAACCCAGAATAACCCAGATAAACCCAGAAGAATCCAGAAAAAACAGAATAACCCAGAATAACCCAGAAAAACCCAGAAAAAACAGAAAAAAACAGAAATAACCAGAAAAAAATAAACAATCAATGTTATGAAATATATAAAATGTATTGAAGTAATTCAAATGTATTTAATGTATCACTAAATATTTTGTGTTAGTAGGAAAGTTCAGGGAAAATAAATAATTAGCGATAAAAATAAAGTGTCCGAATGCTTTAATAATCGACCGCTTAAGTCTAAAAATCGACCGGTCCGATAGCTAGTAGTCGACTACCATTTTTAAAATGAAATTCAAAATTGGTTATGTGCGCATTACAAACTAAAATTTATTTTTGAATATAATGTGCAACATTAGTAAATAATTAATAATGACAAGAATAATGCGTAACTAAAATAAGTTCTTTTAAAAACTTTATCAAAATTTTAATAAAAAATAGAAATTATTTTTATTCCAATGTAAATTAAATTTTTCGTTTTTAAAATAGGAAGCAGTAACAAATTTTAAGTTTTTAAAGTAGGTATTCTATAAATAAATTATATAAACTTTGTAGAACATTAATCCATAGGAAACGAATATACAATTTTAATTATCTTAAATATAATGAAATCCTTTCTTGTATTATAACTCTCTAAAGTAGTTGAGCTATCGACCGTATTTTTAGAATATAACAATAAGTGGTTTCGGCGCACTGGTTCGGTCAGTTAAACAATCTAGAAGCTAATTTGCAATTTTAATAATTATTAAAGATAAAATACCTTTGTTAAAGAATTCGAACATCATTTACTCAATCCCTTGCATGGGTTGCAACCAAGTTTACATTGGGCAAACGTCTAGACTTTTAGAAAGACGGATCTACGAACACAAAAGGAACATTTTCCTACCACCCCCACAAACGTCGGAAATTTATAATTATTAAAATTGCAAATTAGCTTCTAGATTGTTTAACTGACCGAACCAGTGCGCAGAAACCACTTATTGTTATATTCTAAAAATACGGTCGATAGCTCAAGTACTTTATTTAAAATGGAAGGCGAAATCGTTAAAAAATCACAATCCACAACAAAGGAAAGTTTCTTTAAATCAATGTCAAGAAAGTTTGGACCAGACACTATGAGAAATCTCAAGGACCTTTCCAACCAAAGAATTCATCGTATCAAGATAAGTAATAGAAAAATTTTTTTATTAAAATGCCGAGCAAGGAACGTAATACCGAGATTTATTTCAAATAATATCATCAACAATTCAAGCATATTTATGTCTTCGACCTCAGTCTCTAGCAAACTGTTGAATCTAAAAAACAAATATTCACGTAAATTATTGAACATTGCCATAAAAGACACACATAATATACAGAAGTCAATTATCAATAAAATAACACAATTAAATGAAGAAATTAGATTCAGTCTCCCCTCACATATTTTTGAAAATATTGCTCTTTTGAGGAAAAGAAATACAATAGATTATTTAAAATCCAGAAAAATAAATGTATACAAAAATTCAACAATTTGCTAGAAGTCAGAAACAATAGTTTTAACAACGACCATAATGGTTTTATATCGTTCAACAATGACACGTCCGATAATAACAACTGGTTTAAAAATCTTTCGAACGTTGAAATCCCACAGAACGTTAAAAAAGTGTTAACCTTAGGACCCAAACATGCTTTGTCTGTTTCAAAGAACTTTATCACCTCTCCTAAATTCATATCTTCGATCGAGGCAGGTTTAATAAAAATCAATGATGATAATTTACAAACCACAACCAGACTAAGAATAGTTAACAAAATTATAAATTACACCACCAATTCAATAAAACCTAATAATGAGTTATTGTCCAAATCGGAAATTATTGAAACAAAAAAGTTTTTTAAAGAAAATAGTAATTTGTTAGTGTTAAAATCTGATAAGGGTAACACTACAGTTCTAGTCGAGAAGGAGTTTTATATTTCTGAAGTGATGAAATTGTTGAACGATATAACCACATACACAGTTAGTAAATTTGAATATACATGTACCTTTGAGAAGAGATCAAACTCTATCATTTCGAATATGGTGAAAAAGAAACAGATCAGTGAACAGACAGGGAAGTCTCTAAAGACTAACAACGCTATTATACCCAGAGCGTACGCGCTTCCAAAAACTCATAAAGAAAACTTAGCTTGGAGAATTATCGTTTCTTCTATCGGTGGCCCCACTTATAAATTATCCAGTTTCCTAGCTGGCATACTTTCTAAAATAGTAGGTAAATCTTCACACCACACTGTTGATAGCTGGCAGTTTTGTAATGAAATTAGGAAAATACATATCGAAGACTCAATGCGATTGGTGTCTCTAGATGTCGTATCTCTTTTTACGAATGTACCTGTTGATCTAGCTCTGCAGGTATTACACCATCGTTGGACAGAAATTGCACAGCACACCAATATTAGCAGAGATGATTTTCTCCAAGCCGTGAAGTTTGTGTTGGAGGCCAACATTTTTTCCTTTAATGGAGTTTTTTACAAACAAGTTTTTGGAACGGCCATGGGATCTCCAATTTCCCCTGTCATCGCCAATTTGGTGATGGAAAGGTTAGAGACTGTCTCTCTCTCGAAGGTACCATTTCAATTAAAATTTTATAAGAGATATGTGGATGATATTATTACATGCATTAAATTAGAAGATTTGCCAATATTGCTTGATACATTTAATAGTTTCCACAATAGACTACAATTTACTTATGAGGTTGAAAAAGATTCTTGTTTAAGCTTTCTTGATACATTGGTCATTAGATCCAACAATAAACTTAGCACCAATTGGTATCACAAACCTAGTTGGTCGGGTAGATACATAAACTTTTTTTCGGCTCATCCCATGCAACATAAGGTGGGATTAATAAAGGGATTAATAGATCGCGCAATTTTACTCTCTGACCCTGAATTTCGACCGGCTAATCTACTCCTCATTAAAGATACTCTAAAACGTAATGGTTATCCCATAGAAATGGTCTCAACAATAATCCGTGACACCTTTTTTGAGATTTACCATCCGGCATTGATGGAAAAACGTAAGGAGGAAAAAGCCAATAAAATAGGACCGATTAGTTGGAAAAATACCGCGGTCATACCATTTAGCAATAACATTTCTAATGATATTAAAAGAATGTTCAGGAAAATAGGAATACACACCATTTTTAAAATGCCAGTTTATACTAAAAACTTGTTCCCTCCAATTAAAGATACAATACCTTTGTTAAAGAATTCGAACATCATTTACTCAATCCCTTGCATGGGTTGCAACCAAGTTTACATTGGGCAAACGTCTAGACTTTTAGTAAGACGGATCTACGAACACAAAAGGAACATTTTCCTACCACCCCCACAACATACTGCACTAACGAAACACGCATTGGAATTTGATCACAGATTTGACTTCGATAATGTTAAAATTATTGATAGAGAGGCCAATTGGAGTCGCAGAATTTTGTTGGAGACGTTGCATATGATTAAACAACCAAGCGTAAACCTTAGGTATGAAACACCTAAAATACAAGAGTACTACGCAACTTTATTAAAGCAATAAGGCTTTATGATGTAATTCCTCCAATATAGTCTTCACTTCAATTGCGACCAGTATAACCAGTTCATCTATACATAATAAAATTATATTATGTAATCAATTGGTCATATATCCTAATGCGTTGGGCCTTTACCACATGAACATCAATTAGTGGTATTTTGACAGTAGTTGTGAGGTTGAAAATGTCCGTTCTGTCAATAATTGTTAAATTCGTTCGTAATATTTAATGGTCTTTCTTTTGACTCCGTTTCTAGCCACAGTTTTGTTTCACCTTTAAATAGTCCTCCAAGTTATGTTTACCTCAGTCATGCTCCAACCGACTCGTGTGTTACACGGCATACCAAACGTGTGACTCTAAAGCAAACGCAGTATAATTTTTAATATCTTTCCTTGAAAAAGGTCTAAATCGCAGACCGAAACGTCGGAAATTTATAATTATTAAAATTGCAAATTAGCTTCTAGATTGTTTAACTGACCGAACCAGTGCGCCGAAACCACTTATTGTTATATTATAACTCTCTGTTACAATTTTTTAAATTTTTCTTGCTTCTTCTTTTTACATATAACCCAGAATAACCCAGATAAACCCAGAAGAATCCAGAAAAAACAGAATAACCCAGAATAACCCAGAAAAACCCAGAAAAAACAGAAAAAACAGAAATAACCAGAAAAAAATAAACAATCAATGTTATGAAATATATAAAATGTATTGAAGTAATTCAAATGTATTTAATGTATCACTAAATATTTTGTGTTAGTAGGAAAGTTCAGGGAAAATAAATAATTAGCGATAAAAATAAAGTGTCCGAATGCTTTAATAATCGACCGCTTAAGTCTAAAAGTCGACCGGTCCGATAGCTAGTAGTCGACTACCATTTTTAAAATGAAATTCAAAATTGGTTATGTGCGCATTACAAACTAAAATTTATTTTTGAATATAATGTGCAACATTAGTAAATAATTAATAATGACAAGAATAATGCGTAACTAAAATAAGTTCTTTTAAAAACTTTATCAAAATTTTAATAAAAAATAGAAATTATTTTTATTCCAATGTAAATTAAATTTTTCGTTTTTAAAATAGGAAGCAGTAACAAATTTTAAGTTTTTAAAGTAGGTATTCTATAAATAAATTATATAAACTTTGTAGAACATTAATCCATAGGAAACGAATATACAATTTTAATTATCTTAAATATAATGAAATCCTTTCTTGTATTATAACTCTCTAAAGTAGTTGAGCTATCGACCGTATTTTTAGAATATAACAATAAGTGGTTTCGGCGCACTGGTTCGGTCAGTTAAACAATCTAGAAGCTAATTTGCAATTTTAATAATTATTAAAGATAAAATACCTTTGTTAAAGAATTCGAACATCATTTACTCAATCCCTTGCATGGGTTGCAACCAAGTTTACATTGGGCAAACGTCTAGACTTTTAGAAAGACGGATCTACGAACACAAAAGGAACATTTTCCTACCACCCCCACAAACGTCGGAAATTTATAATTATTAAAATTGCAAATTAGCTTCTAGATTGTTTAACTGACCGAACCAGTGCGCAGAAACCACTTATTGTTATATTCTAAAAATACGGTCGATAGCTCAAGTACTTTATTTAAAATGGAAGGCGAAATCGTTAAAAAATCACAATCCACAACAAAGGAAAGTTTCTTTAAATCAATGTCAAGAAAGTTTGGACCAGACACTATGAGAAATCTCAAGGACCTTTCCAACCAAAGAATTCATCGTATCAAGATAAGTAATAGAAAATTTTTTTTATTAAAATGCCGAGCAAGGAACGTAATACCGAGATTTATTTCAAATAATATCATCAACAATTCAAGCATATTTATGTCTTCGACCTCAGTCTCTAGCAAACTGTTGAATCTAAAAAACAAATATTCACGTAAATTATTGAACATTGCCATAAAAGACACACATAATATACAGAAGTCAATTATCAATAAAATAACACAATTAAATGAAGAAATTAGATTCAGTCTCCCCTCACACATTTTTGAAAATATTGCTCTTTTGAGGAAAAGAAATACAATAGATTATTTAAAATCCAGAAAAATAAATGTATACAAAAATTCAACAATTTGCTAGAAGTCAGAAACAATAGTTTTAACAACGACCATAATGGTTTTATATCGTTCAACAATGACACGTCCGATAATAACAACTGGTTTAAAAATCTTTCGAACGTTGAAATCCCACAGAACGTTAAAAAAGTGTTAACCTTAGGACCCAAACATGCTTTGTCTGTTTCAAAGAACTTTATCACCTCTCCTAAATTCATATCTTCGATCGAGGCAGGTTTAATAAAAATCAATGATGATAATTTACAAACCACAACCAGACTAAGAATAGTTAACAAAATTATAAATTACACCACCAATTCAATAAAACCTAATAATGAGTTATTGTCCAAATCGGAAATTATTGAAACAAAAAAGTTTTTTAAAGAAAATAGTAATTTGTTAGTGTTAAAATCTGATAAGGGTAACACTACAGTTCTAGTCGAGAAGGAGTTTTATATTTCTGAAGTGATGAAATTGTTGAACGATATAACCACATACACAGTTAGTAAATTTGAATATACATGTACCTTTGAGAAGAGATCAAACTCTATCATTTCGAATATGGTGAAAAAGAAACAGATCAGTGAACAGACAGGGAAGTCTCTAAAGACTAACAACGCTATTATACCCAGAGCGTACGCGCTTCCAAAAACTCATAAAGAAAACTTAGCTTGGAGAATTATCGTTTCTTCTATCGGTGGCCCCACTTATAAATTATCCAGTTTCCTAGCTGGCATACTTTCTAAAATAGTAGGTAAATCTTCACACCACACTGTTGATAGCTGGCAGTTTTGTAATGAAATTAGGAAAATACATATCGAAGACTCAATGCGATTGGTGTCTCTAGATGTCGTATCTCTTTTTACGAATGTACCTGTTGATCTAGCTCTGCAGGTATTACACCATCGTTGGACAGAAATTGCACAGCACACCAATATTAGCAGAGATGATTTTCTCCAAGCCGTGAAGTTTGTGTTGGAGGCCAACATTTTTTCCTTTAATGGAGTTTTTTACAAACAAGTTTTTGGAACGGCCATGGGATCTCCAATTTCCCCTGTCATCGCCAATTTGGTGATGGAAAGGTTAGAGACTGTCTCTCTCTCGAAGGTACCATTTCAATTAAAATTTTATAAGAGATATGTGGATGATATTATTACATGCATTAAATTAGAAGATTTGCCAATATTGCTTGATACATTTAATAGTTTCCACAATAGACTACAATTTACTTATGAGGTTGAAAAAGATTCTTGTTTAAGCTTTCTTGATACATTGGTCATTAGATCCAACAATAAACTTAGCACCAATTGGTATCACAAACCTAGTTGGTCGGGTAGATACATAAACTTTTTTTCGGCTCATCCCATGCAACATAAGGTGGGATTAATAAAGGGATTAATAGATCGCGCAATTTTACTCTCTGACCCTGAATTTCGACCGGCTAATCTACTCCTCATTAAAGATACTCTAAAACGTAATGGTTATCCCATAGAAATGGTCTCAACAATAATCCGTGACACCTTTTTTGAGATTTACCATCCGGCATTGATGGAAAAACGTAAGGAGGAAAAAGCCAATAAAATAGGACCGATTAGTTGGAAAAATACCGCGGTCATACCATTTAGCAATAACATTTCTAATGATATTAAAAGAATGTTCAGGAAAATAGGAATACACACCATTTTTAAAATGCCAGTTTATACTAAAAACTTGTTCCCTCCAATTAAAGATACAATACCTTTGTTAAAGAATTCGAACATCATTTACTCAATCCCTTGCATGGGTTGCAACCAAGTTTACATTGGGCAAACGTCTAGACTTTTAGTAAGACGGATCTACGAACACAAAAGGAACATTTTCCTACCACCCCCACAACATACTGCACTAACGAAACACGCATTGGAATTTGATCACAGATTTGACTTCGATAATGTTAAAATTATTGATAGAGAGGCCAATTGGAGTCGCAGAATTTTGTTGGAGACGTTGCATATGATTAAACAACCAAGCGTAAACCTTAGGTATGAAACACCTAAAATACAAGAGTACTACGCAACTTTATTAAAGCAATAAGGCTTTATGATGTAATTCCTCCAATATAGTCTTCACTTCAATTGCGACCAGTATAACCAGTTCATCTATACATAATAAAATTATATTATGTAATCAATTGGTCATATATCCTAATGCGTTGGGCCTTTACCACATGAACATCAATTAGTGGTATTTTGACAGTAGTTGTGAGGTTGAAAATGTCCGTTCTGTCAATAATTGTTAAATTCGTTCGTAATATTTAATGGTCTTTCTTTTGACTCCGTTTCTAGCCACAGTTTTGTTTCACCTTTAAATAGTCCTCCAAGTTATGTTTACCTCAGTCATGCTCCAACCGACTCGTGTGTTACACGGCATACCAAACGTGTGACTCTAAAGCAAACGCAGTATAATTTTTAATATCTTTCCTTGAAAAAGGTCTAAATCGCAGACCGAAACGTCGGAAATTTATAATTATTAAAATTGCAAATTAGCTTCTAGATTGTTTAACTGACCGAACCAGTGCGCCGAAACCACTTATTGTTATATTATAACTCTCTGTTACAATTTTTTAAATTTTTCTTGCTTCTTCTTTTTACATATAACCCAGAATAACCCAGATAAACCCAGAAGAATCCAGAAAAAACAGAATAACCCAGAATAACCCAGAAAAACCCAGAAAAAACAGAAAAAAACAGAAATAACCAGAAAAAAATAAACAATCAATGTTATGAAATATATAAAATGTATTGAAGTAATTCAAATGTATTTAATGTATCACTAAATATTTTGTGTTAGTAGGAAAGTTCAGGGAAAATAAATAATTAGCGATAAAAATAAAGTGTCCGAATGCTTTAATAATCGACCGCTTAAGTCTAAAAGTCGACCGGTCCGATAGCTAGTAGTCGACTACCATTTTTAAAATGAAATTCAAAATTGGTTATGTGCGCATTACAAACTAAAATTTATTTTTGAATATAATGTGCAACATTAGTAAATAATTAATAATGACAAGAATAATGCGTAACTAAAATAAGTTCTTTTAAAAACTTTATCAAAATTTTAATAAAAAATAGAAATTATTTTTATTCCAATGTAAATTAAATTTTTCGTTTTTAAAATAGGAAGCAGTAACAAATTTTAAGTTTTTAAAGTAGGTATTCTATAAATAAATTATATAAACTTTGTAGAACATTAATCCATAGGAAACGAATATACAATTTTAATTATCTTAAATATAATGAAATCCTTTCTTGTATTATAACTCTCTAAAGTAGTTGAGCTATCGACCGTATTTTTAGAATATAACAATAAGTGGTTTCGGCGCACTGGTTCGGTCAGTTAAACAATCTAGAAGCTAATTTGCAATTTTAATAATTATTAAAGATAAAATACCTTTGTTAAAGAATTCGAACATCATTTACTCAATCCCTTGCATGGGTTGCAACCAAGTTTACATTGGGCAAACGTCTAGACTTTTAGAAAGACGGATCTACGAACACAAAAGGAACATTTTCCTACCACCCCCACAAACGTCGGAAATTTATAATTATTAAAATTGCAAATTAGCTTCTAGATTGTTTAACTGACCGAACCAGTGCGCAGAAACCACTTATTGTTATATTCTAAAAATACGGTCGATAGCTCAAGTACTTTATTTAAAATGGAAGGCGAAATCGTTAAAAAATCACAATCCACAACAAAGGAAAGTTTCTTTAAATCAATGTCAAGAAAGTTTGGACCAGACACTATGAGAAATCTCAAGGACCTTTCCAACCAAAGAATTCATCGTATCAAGATAAGTAATAGAAAAATTTTTTTATTAAAATGCCGAGCAAGGAACGTAATACCGAGATTTATTTCAAATAATATCATCAACAATTCAAGCATATTTATGTCTTCGACCTCAGTCTCTAGCAAACTGTTGAATCTAAAAAACAAATATTCACGTAAATTATTGAACATTGCCATAAAAGACACACATAATATACAGAAGTCAATTATCAATAAAATAACACAATTAAATGAAGAAATTAGATTCAGTCTCCCCTCACATATTTTTGAAAATATTGCTCTTTTGAGGAAAAGAAATACAATAGATTATTTAAAATCCAGAAAAATAAATGTATACAAAAATTCAACAATTTGCTAGAAGTCAGAAACAATAGTTTTAACAACGACCATAATGGTTTTATATCGTTCAACAATGACACGTCCGATAATAACAACTGGTTTAAAAATCTTTCGAACGTTGAAATCCCACAGAACGTTAAAAAAGTGTTAACCTTAGGACCCAAACATGCTTTGTCTGTTTCAAAGAACTTTATCACCTCTCCTAAATTCATATCTTCGATCGAGGCAGGTTTAATAAAAATCAATGATGATAATTTACAAACCACAACCAGACTAAGAATAGTTAACAAAATTATAAATTACACCACCAATTCAATAAAACCTAATAATGAGTTATTGTCCAAATCGGAAATTATTGAAACAAAAAAGTTTTTTAAAGAAAATAGTAATTTGTTAGTGTTAAAATCTGATAAGGGTAACACTACAGTTCTAGTCGAGAAGGAG